>JAPDVR010000019.1:17790374-18105374 GCA_026230005.1 Gila orcuttii | reverse complement strand
CAAGAAATGTAGTGCCTAAATAATTATATTTTATTACATAATTTCAACACAAAATTAGCAAAAACAGTCATTACTAATCATAAAAACACATGGAAAAGGCATATATGGTATTGTATTATTGTCCCAAACGATTTACCAAAAAGTGGCCCAATTTAGCTGATATCACCCTATATATATATAGTTTATATATTATATTCTATTATATATTTGTTATTTAGCCTATAGGCTACTGTTCCTAAACGTTTATTTAGCCTATACTTTTTATAGATTCATATAGGCCTACTGTTCCATGTTATCTCTTTAATAATCATCAATTGTTCAATCTTCAATAAATTTCATTTATCGTCCGGTTGACCTCATTTTCTTCATAATAACAGGCTATTCAACTAGCAAACACTCAATATGACTCAAGGAAGAAATGTAAGAAAATTAATTATAAACGGATTTGTCTGTCTTCTTCAAAATAGCCTATTAGAAAGATCACGCAAATTGCGCATATATAGGCTGAACGCTTATTGTTTATTGGGCGACAGAACAAAAATGTTAATATGAACCTTTAAATAAAAAATAAAATAAAAAATATGTTTTTAACAATATGTACATAAGTTACTTGTCAGGTATTGTTCATAAAAACATTAGATGAATAGTTGCCGTCTAAACTGTTATGTTTCATCCGTCCCACCCCTGTGTTTCAATCGCCCCGCTCATGCGGGACGATTGAAATAAAGCACAACTACCGTTCAAAGTCAGTTTTTACTTAAATCATTCTATATTTGTACCGAATAACACATGATACTAAGAGAACACATATGTGAGTTGTTGATCACAAAACAAAAAAAAATCTATCTGTAACCTTATCTTAGAAACCGACGTTTATCTGAAAAGTGTTTCAACTGTCCCGGCTCTCCCCTACACCGAGAGACACACGAAGAGAAGTTGCCTTTGTTACCTGTTTTTGTTTCACTCCCTTGGAGTTAACGCGGCCAATGAGGTATGCATAGTTCTTTGAATGTGTAATTATCAATGTAAAGCATAACTGTGTGACGGTTTATTAACAGTTATAGTTCTCACGGCATGTCTGATGGATTTGACTAATAAATGCCCAAGCAAGAACGCCTAGTGTCCGTGTCCGTAAACTGGAGGGAGCTACAGCCTCCTTCCAGTTAAACCTGTATTGCACAAACTAAAAAACGACTCGGTTACTAACGTAACCTCGGTTCCCTGAGAGGAGGGAACGAGTATTGCGTAAGTAGCTTACGCTAGGGGAAAACTCCTTTTCTCGAGAATATTGAAGTCTTTATGTAAAACGCATTGCAGCTGCACAGCTGACAGCAATGAACGAAGGAGCTCGGTCATTGGCTGTGCTGCGGCAACTTGCTCGAACCAATGACGGGGCGACTCTGAATGTGCGACCAATGAGCGCGCTTCGCGCCCTCGCGCATCAGAGCCCGCGCGCGTCAGAGCCCGCCAGGATGGGCGTGGCCAAGAGCTATATACTGGGCGCCCCGTCATGAGAGTTCTTTAGGTTAAAACGACTGAAGCGAACTAACCAAGCACAAGCACGGCAGCTTACGCAATACTCGTTCCCTCCTCTCAGGGAACCGAGGTTACGTTAGTAACCGAGTCGTTCCCTTTCGAGAGGTCTCTCCTATTGCGTAAGTAGCTTACGCTATGGGAACACCATGCAAAACGCCGTGCGTGCTGAACTTCGCCTTATGATAGCTAGAGGCAGGTGCCTGAGCTGAAAAGCAAAGTTATCATCCAACTAGCCGGCAGAGGCGAGCTTTATATGTGGGAAAAAATACAGAGCGGCTAGAAGGCGCTCAGTGTGACACAAGCACATACATAATCTAGATACGAACTCGTAGTTCAACTATCATCATGCTGATAGTACATTGGAATGCAATGTCGGGACCTGTAGATTGTAGAACCTGATAAATGTGGACGGTGAGGCCCAGCCTGCCGCCGCACAAATATCCTCGATCGGTATCCCGCTCGACCATGCCCAGGAAGAAGCCACACTCCTGGTGGAGTGTGCTTTGACTCCCCAGGGGCATTGAAGTCCCTTAGCTTCATAAGCCAGCGCTATAGCTTCAACTATCCAGTGAGAGATTCTCTGCTTTGAAACGGCGGAACCTTTTGTACGGCCACCAAAGCATACAAACAGTTGTTCTGTCTGTCTGAATAGGGCAGAACGCTCCAAATACACTCTGAGAGCTCTAACGGGGCAGAGTAGATTAGCGTCGTGTTCTTCTGCTGGAGACGATAGTGCAGTTAGGGAGATAACCTGTGCTCTGAAGGGAGTGGTGAGCACTTTAGGAATATACCCATGTTTCGGTCTAAGGACGACCCTACAGTCGTTAGGTCCGAATTATAGGCAGGCAGCGCTTGTCGAAAGCGCGTGCAGGTCGCCCACTCTCTTGACCGAGGCGAGTGCCAGCAAGAGCGCAGTCTTGAGCGAGAGCTGTTTAAGGTGCACGGTTCGGAGTGGTTCGAACGGGGGCCCTTTAAGAGCGTCTAGGACAGTAGCTAGGTCCCAGATCGGCACTGAGGGGGGGCGTGAAGGGTTTATCCTCCTAGCGCCCCTTAAGAAACGAATAATTAGGTCGTTTCTTCCCAATGGACGTTCCATTCTCCTGGGAGAATCTTGTCTCTGGATAGCATGTCTGCCCCCTGGTTCAGGGCGCCTGGCACAAGTTGTGGTGGGACCATAAAATGAGTCTCCTGGCCATTGAATGCATGGAGCTCGACCTGAGTCCACCCTGGCGATTTGTGTACGACACTACCGTCATGTTGTCCGTTCGGACCAGGACGTGTTCGTTTTTTTAGATGTGGGAGCAGCGCTCTGAGAGCCAAAGCGACCGCTTTCATTTCCAGACAGTTTATGTGTAGGCGCTTCTCCGGGTTTGACCAAAAGCCGGAGACAGGCCTGCCCTCTAAAAAGGGCCCCCCAACCTATTTTGGAGGCATCTGTCGTTATCATCTTTCTCCTTGTGTTCACACCCAGACTCACGCCTGACTGGTACCAGTCGGCGGCTTTCCAGTGCGTCAGGGCTTTTATACAGCCGTGGTTCGCTCTGATTAAAAAGTGGCCCGAACGCCACGCGTGAGTAGGGACGCGGCTCTTGAGCCAGCGTTGGAGAGGGCGCATATGCAACAATCCTAGCTGGAGTACGGCCGAGGCTGAGGCCATGAGACCGAGCATCCTCTGAAACCACTTGACGGGGGCGCGCGCGCCCGCCCTGAATGATGTTGCAAGGCGCCGGATGGTGAGCGCGCGCTCTGATGAGAGACGCGCTGTCATTTGCATCGAGTCTAGAACTATTCCCAGGAAAGAAATCCTCTGGCTGGGAGATAGTATGCTTTTTGCAAAATTGATACTTAGACCCAGGCATTCTAAATGGCTGATAATCCAAGATCTGTGTGTTATTAACTGACTTTCTGATTGAGCTAGAACCAGACAATCGTCGAGATAATTCAGTATTCGCACTCCCCTTCGCCTTAGGGGGGAAAGTGCTGCATCCATACATTTCGTGAATGTACGGGGAGCCAGGGACAGGCCGAACGGAAGTACTGTGTACTGGTATGACTGTCCCTCGAAAGCGAATCTCAGAAACGGCCTGTGATGAGGCGCTATTGGAATGTGAAAGTAAGCATCTTTCAGATCCACTGAGAGAAACCAATCTCCTGGGCGTACTTGCGCGAGGATATGCTTGGTTGTTAACATTCTGAACGAGCGAATCATTAGTGCTTTGTTCAGGTGTCTGAGATCTAGGATGGGGCGGAGACCGCCATCCTTTTTCGGGACGAGAAAATAGCGGCTGTAAAAACCTGCCTCGCTCAGAGAGGGGGAAACAGTTTCCACAGCGCCCTTTTCTATTAGTTTGCGCACCTCGGTGCGTAGAACATGTGAACACTCATTTCTCACTTTCGTCTCGACCACAGTCGTAAAACGTGGTGGTCTGCGAGCGAACTGGAGCGAGTATCCGTGCTTTACTATATTCAATACCCATTTCGGCATATCTGGAATGTTTTCCCATGCCGCTGCGTGTACAGATATGGGCTGAATACAGGCTAGGGGCGGGCCGCTGTGAGGTAGGGACCCGGCCAGCGAATTGCCTGAGCTCGTAGCTCTCAGAGGCGCGGGCGCGCGCTGAGCAGCTGAGTGAATGGGCGCGTGTGTGATTACAACAGCGCGCGCTGTGTCTGTAAAACTCGCAGCCTGAGCTGGGGTTGTGTTTGACACTGTAAGGACAGTGTTTATAAGTGGGGGTGCATAAACAGTGGTAGGCACACGCGTCACTTTTATAATGTTTCCCGCTTTTACTGGGGATGTATTTATAACTGTGTGAACAGTGCTTGTGTGTAGTGGTGCGTACATGACCGTAGGCACGTGATCTACATTCATGGGGAGCGCAGCCTGAGCTGGGAATGAATTTGCCACTGTTTTGACAGTATCTGGGAATGCACACTTTGTGGACATGTGAACCCTTAGTGACACAGGCAGAAAAAGACTCTTTTTGTGTTTTCTGTGCGTCGCCGTAAAAACGGCGTTTGTTTGCAGGTGAGCGAGCTCTGTGACTGGCCCATTGACTGCTGTATGGACATATCCAGCCACCTGTAAGGGGACTGGGTAATGTTTGAGCTTTTGCAGAGAGAGTGGTCCGGCTTTTGCGAGACACGCACTCTCTCTTCTCATTCTTGTGGCTAGGACGGCTTTCGAGGCTCAGGGTTCAGCACAATCTTGGGCCGAGGACCCCGTCACTCAGAAGGCGGCTTGCGGTTGTGAGAGCGTCGAGCGTCAGCCTGAGGCGCGGGCTGAGAGGCGGTGGGAGCTGTTCTAGCCCGCTGTGGCTGTGGCGGTCTCTGTCTGCTCTGCGATGAGCTGGAGCGCTTGGGCAGGAAATTACGCATAGCTTGTGAAGCGTTCTGGGCCTCAGTGAAGCGTTCGGTGAAACCCTTAACCGCCGGTCCAAACAACCCGCTGGTGGAGATAGGCGCGTCGAGAAATGGCGCCTTATCCGCGTCCTTCATCTCAGTCAGAGTTAACCACAGATGGCGCTCGAGAACAGTCAAATTAGCCATAGCACGGCCAATAGACTGGGCGGTGGCCTTCGTGGCTCGCAGAGCTATATCAGTTGCGCTGCGTAGGTCCTTAAAGGCTTCGGGGCCAGACTCATCCATAGAGCGGAGAAGCTTGGCTTGGAACACTTGAAGTACCGCCATTGAGTGAAGCGCTGATGCAGATTGGCCGGCGGCGGCGTAGGCGCGACCGGCGAGAGCAGAAGTAGTGCGGCAGGGCTTCGAGGGGTGGGAAGCTTTGGCTTTCCATCCGGTGGTGGAGGGCGGGCAGAGATGATTGGCCACGGCCTCCTCGAGGGGCGGCGTTCCCTCGTAGCCTCTTTCCTTCGCGCCGTCCACAGAGGAGAGCGAAGAAGAAAAAGAAGGCTTTAGGCGCACAGAGTGGGGGGCTTTCCACGACTTGGTGAGTTCGTCGTGAACTTCCGGGAAGAAGGGAGAAGGCCTTTGCCGAGGGGCCTGCTGGCGCCCCTGCAGAAACCACTCATCCAGTCGGCTCCGGGTTGGTTCTTCGGGAGAAGACCAATTGACCCCGAGGTCTTCCATGGCCTTAGAGAGGACACGGATAATCTCGGTATCCATGGTGGAGCCCCCACTCGTGCTAGCTAGCGTCGACGGGGCGAGGTCGAGAGTGGAGCCCGGCCAGTCGTCCGATGCAGCGTCGATGGACAAGCTGTCATCCATTCCCCCGTCGTCCTCGGACGCGCCGAAAGTCACAAGGCCCACCGCTCTGCTAGAGGGGTGTGGGTCCGGCTGGGTGAACTGAACCGGCGGTGGGGAAGGCAAGAGCGGCGGTGAAGCACGCGGAGACTGGCTCGGCGTGACGTCACTGAGCTCAGGTTCAGGAAGCCTCTGTGAGCGGCGCTTTTTCTTAGTGTGCGGCTCAAACAGAGGGGTGGCGGCGATGGGCTCACTCACGGCGAAAGCGGCGAGGCGAGCCCGTAGTGTGGAGAGACCCAGGTCATCACATTCCGGGCATCCGCCCTTGGTCAAAGCAGCTTCTGCGTGGTCCCGGCCCAGGCAGCGAGCGCAGATGATGTGACGATCCCCGTCCGGGAGAAGGTCTCTGCACGACGCGCAGGAAGGCATTTGAAACAACGCCTCAGAAAATTGCTCTTTTACAAGTGTCGCGGGGCGAACAGATGTAAAATACTTGCGTGTGTAGCACGCCAGATGGCTCAGTAGGATGGCGTTCGAAGGCGGCTGAAGGTGCCGACGTCCTCGTAGCAATCCCGCTGGTATGCTTTTCGACGGCGGCGAAGCTTCAATAATCCGGAGGATCCAGCGAAGAAGGTGTTCGCTGCAGGAGATTAAATCTAAAGAACTCTCATGATGGGGCGCCCAGTATATAGCTCTTGGCCACGCCCATCTTGGCGGGCTCTGACGCGCGCGGGCGTGAAGCGCGCTCATTGGTCGCGCATTCAGAGTCGCCCCGTCATTGGTTCGAGCAAGTTGCCGCAGCACAGCCAATGACCAAGCTCCTTCGTTCATTGCTGTCAGCTGTATAGCTGCAATGCGTTTTACATAAAGACTTCAATATTCTCGAGAAAAGGAGTTTTCCCATAGCGTAAGCTACTTACGCAATAGGAGAGACCTCTCGAAAGGGAACTGTGATAATGCACACTTAAGTGTGTGTTGCAGTACTAATACACCTGCCGTATTATCATTACAATGGCACATGAAACAATAAATACAACTTGTCAGTCAAAAAAAAGTACCAAACAAAATCATTATATGATGGTTGTGTACAGGCACTGCCAACACACATTTCAGTAAATCAACTTGTAAAAGTGCATGTACCATTATATGACCCCTTTAATACTAGATGGCAATTAATTGTAAGCTTGTGTGTGAAGTTCCTGTGAAATTCACTCTAATTTTTTCCATAACAATAAGATGATTGACTGACGACTCAATCTGTTGATGTTCATTTGCTTCAGGCACATTCCAATCTGTAAGTTTAGATCACCTGATGGCATAAACAAAACATTCTGATGCATGACAAACATCAAGGCAAAAAGCAACACAAGGCAACTTATTAGATTTAACAGTCAACATTGTAATCAAAATGGCTGACACATCGCCTGCAGGCTTTTATGATGTTCATTTCAGCACTGGCATGTCTATTTGACTGTCCTGTGTCTCCATTCACAGTGTGATGACAGCAATGGATTGTGACATCCAGCCTTGTCCTCCCATCCTCGACATGCCACCCCCTGTCAGCACAGACAATGTCAATCACAGAAAATAGAAGCAACTGTCAGAGACGCTATCTCATTGTGGGCACCCTTTTGTTGTCAAGTGACTGAAATCTGACAGGGAACACTGGCTATTGTGCATTTATTTGCATCTAGAATAAAAGATACATATGAAGTATGGCCTGTTTATTTTGAAGAAATGAGCTGCAGGTGTTAGTTGTAATGGAATTGATCTGAAGTGAACTGTTCTATTACATGGAGCAAGTGTTTTTTCCGATTTGTGAGAACTGAGGAAATGAGATGTGATGGAATAAGGAGGATTTATGCTGTTCAGAAGGAACAAGAGACACTATGACACACTTCAAGACAGAGAATGGTGCAAGTGTGCATTTTTGCAGTCAATCTAATCTGGTAATCCTCCCATCTTCCTTCACGCTGATGACGCTACGCAGGAGAGCATGGACCAGACTATTTAATGGCTTCCAGGGGTGGGGGAGGAGGAAAAGGAAAGCTGTTTATTGATGGAGAAATATCCTTTCAATACTCATGCATGCTGTTGAAACCAACAGAAAGCAATAACAACCAATTAAAGCAGTGCCCCATGAAAATAGATCACAGCACAACTAGATTAAACGATAATTTAGGTCTCAATTCAATAAGAGTGAGGCAAAGCAATTTAGATCTTCACAATAAGCAGGAAATATAGAATGCATTTGTCAACAACATTTGCATAGAAATGACTTTTCATCACTTTCCATTATTGTGCGAATTTGGCTTGAGCCAATACATTTTCTCAACATAACTCAATGGAATCAATTGGCCTGCAGTTAACAGCATTAGGTCTCTGTTCTCGAAGCTACTGAAACAAATTGCTGTTGGACTTTTTCTCAACTAAAAATCGAAGCATTCAAATAGTTTTACTTGTTCCAAGCCTAATCTAATTTTCGAGCGAAATGCATCTAATGTTTCAACCTGATAACGTTTTGTGTTTCCAATTCTGCCACCATTTCAGCTGTACAATAAATTGAGTTTTAAGATATACAGCAAAATTGCCTTAATAGCTTAATTGCCGTAATAATTTAGCTGGGATTGTTTCTCACAAGCTTTGGTGTTAGAACAGCCCATAAAGCTCCAAAGTGTGTGTGTGTGTGTGTGTGTGTGTGTATGTGTGATTAATTTCCAGAAGAGGGTCAGATGTATGCTGCTCACGCAATCAGATCTCTAAATGACAGAAGTAACTTTGCAAGCTCTTTCATTTCAAGGACACTCAAGAAAGTGCTAATCTCAAGCATCCAAGCATGAAATAAATATTTTAAAAATGTTGAATGTTAACATCTCTCTGGAATGTATATTTCATCATCTTTGTCAAATTCAGTATTTCGAGATTCTCATGATTCTTTTTTAACCAGTGAATAAAAACGGTCCTGGCACAGCAACAGGATGAATATGTGCTGTAATAACCTTGAATCTGTGACAGAATATCATGCTGTGGGGTTGATTTACATAACAAAAGATGTCTCTTGGAGCTCAATCACAAGTAAACAGAGCCGAAGCAGTAAGACAGTATTTCATAGGCCATGTATTACGAGTACATTAATAGATGATGACACTCCTCAATTCAAGACTACATCAAAGGTATGAGCCTGGGATAAACACGCATTAGCACCTGCGATACCAAGCGGCTCTCTCGTATTGTGGCTAACTTAAGCAATTACCTATAGGAGGATCCTCTGAAATACTGAGCTCGGTTGTGCTTGTTGCCACAAAAGGTATATTATTTGTCTTCTAGCACTAGCAGAGCAACTTGGTGATGTAATGATATGTAGCTAGTGAGACCTCAGACCGACTTGCTGATGATAGCTGTGCGGAATTGTCTTAAACCACTGCGCTTTGTCTTCATGGGACACACATGCAATAAAAGGTCATTTAGGTTCTTAATTAATCCATGGGGAAATTATATCTGCTAGAGAAGGAGAGATTAAATGAGAAACCTCATAAATGCAGCATGATGTCTTTAAAATGCTGGATTGGATTGGATTGATTCTGGCTTAAGTCTATTTCAGGCAAGTTCATTTATTTGCTTGCCATCTTGGTAATACAGCTATTTTCTAAATAGGTAATAGGCAAACAAGTACAAATCCTATATATTTGATAGAAGAACTTCTACAAATTCCAATGCTGTTTGTCTCGATAACATTTCAATGACACATTTTGGTTACACTTTATTCTGATATCCCCTTCAGACATTCTGTACGTTGCACCTATGACAACTAACTCTCATTAGAGTATTATTTGAGTATTAGTAGACTGTTAGGGATAGGGTTAGGGTTAGTAGAATAAGGGGTTTCGGTTAGTAGAATAATTTGACAAAGTTACTTTTAGTCAGTAGAATCTCTCTTGGGGGACCATCAAAAAAGTGTTAGCAGATATTAAGCAGACAGTCTACTAATACTCTAATGAGAGTTAGTTGACATTTAGGTGCAACGTTACTTATAGCTAGTCAACAGAATGTCTAAAGGGGACCATCAAAATAAAGTGTTACCCAATTTTTAAATCTGGAATCAGAACTGACAATTGGTTCTTACAATCCTATGCCCATCATATTAAATGTTACATTTTCTCCCTACTCCCTATTCATATTTTGTTTTAAGTTGTCCCTCTTCTCCCTCTTTAAACTGTTTAATCTGGCATTGATCTTCACACAAGTGCGTCTCGAATAGTTGGTTTCTACGGTGGTGGTGTTAATTCTCAGCATTTATCTAGCACGTTGCCATTTAGTTTAAATAAAAACACAGATGTACCAAAGTATGACCTGACTCTTTTCTGCCATGAAAGAATAACTGAGGATATGAATAAAAGAAAATGCTTTCACATTCTTTTTGAGAGGCATTTACGAATCATGAAAGATGCAGAATAGAGAATGGCATTTTGATAGAGTGTTCCAGCAAAACCAAGAAATCACTGGTGTTCACAATTGCATCTGGCACAGGGAACTTGGCAAGCCCTTCCAACATCACAATTAATTGGTCTCATCCTGCAACAATCTAATTTGTTACTGTGACACGAAGCCGTTAACGATAAAGAGCGGTGACAGGGTGATCAATTAGACTTGTCTCTCTCTGGCCTGTTCAGTGCTATATGGAAACTGTTGATATGGTTCGGTTAGTCCCACAGGGAGCTGGGTCATGTGGGTTGGGTGGAGTACAAGACTGCAAGACTATAGGCTTGTTCGACTTGAACCGTCGCTGCACAGACCGATCGGTTGATGACATCGAAGTACCGCAAGAGCGATTAGAGAGCAGACGGCTCCTTATGCTTTTGAATCGCTCTCGCGGTACTTTGATGTCATCAACCGATCGGTCTGTGCAGCGACAGTTCAAGTCGAACAAGCCTTGTAGTTTTCACTTCTATGCCGGAAGGACACGCTGTCCCTGCCGCACCCAGCTGGCTGACTCACCTGCTGATGAATGACGATGCCCCTTGGTTTTCATCTCAGTTTGGAAAAGGACATACCTGGATGAAAACTATTGCTCAGCGGTTGCTCTTTTCAATAGCTCAGTGGCTTAATGAAGATATCATGTTTCATTTAAGCATCTGTATAAGATGTAATCTGCGTTTAGCTCATGCTCTCCAACAGTGAGCTGTGTGCTCATGTGGAGCTCAAATGACAAAATTCCTTGGGAGAAATAAAAATAGAACAAATGAGACAATCGTTGGCAGACAGGTGTATAGAGTGATAAAATTCATGTGGATAGTAGCTTGAAATGAAATGTTTTAGTTCATATTGAAATCTGACAAATCTGAGCACAGTTTAAGATACTGTTCAGATGTGTTCTGAAACTTAGAGGAGAAATAATCGGGTAAGTAGTGTCAGGGTTCTGCCCTGGCAGCTTTGTCTGTGTTGTCTTTGTTTCATGTCTCTATGTTGTGCTTGAACATATGGCTCTGTCTTTGTTTGTGTTGGCCATGTGCTCCTCTGTTCCTGCCTCCTCGTTTCCCTGTACCACGCCCTCTTGTCTAGTTGAGTCCACCTTTGTCTGAGTGTTGTCACCTGTTTCTCATGTTCTCCGCTCCCTTGTTTGAGTCCTCGTTTACCTGAGTGTGTTCACCTGTTCCTTGTCCAAGTGTTGTCACCTGTTCCTCTTGTTCTTATGCTGCGTTCCAGGCAGGTTTTTGAGCACGTAAATCACGACTTCAAACCACGACTCACGACTTTGTAGCGTTCCAGGCCAGTCATGCTAAACTACCTGAGCGCAATATATACTTATTTTTTCAGAGACACATAACATTGTAATACATAATCGTGTGTATTTTTATCATTATTATATTATTATTCATTTGACTGAAACGTTATATTGTCCTAAAGTGTATTCTCACCGTGTACCGCCTGTTGTTTTGTATGGTTTTGCGGGCTTTGTGACGTCAGAACTCGTAACTTGGAGTACATCGATCTAGTGCGAGTTCATGGGTGGGAAGTCACGGGTTTGACTGCCGTTCCAGTGCACTTTCACGGGTATAAGGTTGGAAAAACGCGGGTTACAGGTTGCCTGGAACGTGGCATTAGCTCCCCATGTGTGCTCTTTCCCTCATGTGTTGCCAGTTCATTAGATGTGCTACTGTGTTACATAGTTTGTTTCTTATTACTAAAGTCATTAGTGTTTTATGTGTAGAAGTTTTTTAGTGCTTTAGTTCTGCCATCGGTCCTGTCTGTCTTTTCTCCTGTGTCTCTAGTTCCTGTCCTGCTAGCAGAGCGTCCCTGGCTGCTTACACTCTTTGCTTTGGAGCAAGCCTGGTGCTGAGCCCGAGATCCCTGAGTGCCTGGGCTGAGCCCGAGATCCCTGAGTGCCTGGGCTGAGCCCGAGATCACTGAGTGCCTGGGCCGAGCCCGAGATCCCTGAGTGCCTGGGCCGAGCCCGAGATCCCTGAGTGCCTGGGCCGAGCCCGAGATCCCTGAGTGCCTGGGCCGAGCCCGAGATCCCTGAGTGCCTGGGCCGAGCCCGAGATCCCTGAGTGCCTGTGCCGAGCCCGAGATCCCTGAGTGCCTGGGCCGAGCCCGAGATCCCTGAGTGCCTGGGCCGAGCCCGAGATCCCTGAGTGCCTGGGCCGAGCCCGAGATCCCTGTGTGCCTGGGCCGAGCCCGAGATCCCTGAGTGCCTGGGCCGAGCCCGAGATCCGTGAGTGCCTGGGCCGAGCCCGAGATCCGTGAGTGCCTGGGCCGAGCCCGAGATCCCTGAGTGCCTGGGCCGAGCCCGAGATCCCTGAGTGCCTGGGCCGAGCCCGAGATCCCTGAGTGCCTGGGCCGAGCCCGAGATCCCTGAGTGCCTGGGCCGAGCCCGAGATCCCTGAGTGCCTGGGCCGAGCCCGAGATCCCTGAGTGCCTGGGCCGAGCCCGAGATCCCTGAGTGCCTGGGCCGAGCCCGAGATCCCTGAGTGCCTGGGCCGAGCCCGAGATCCCTGAGTGCCTGGGCCGAGCCCGAGATCCCTGAGTGCCTGGGCCGAGCCCGAGATCCCTGAGTGCCTGGGCCGAGCCCGAGATCCCTGAGTGCCTGGGCCGAGCCCGAGATCCCTGAGTGCCTGGGCCGAGCCCGAGATCCCTGAGTGCCTGGGCCGAGCCCGAGATCCCTGAGTGCCTGGGCCGAGCCCGAGATCCCTGAGTGCCTGGGCCGAGCCCGAGATCCCTGAGTGCCTGGGCCGAGCCCGAGATCCCTGAGTGCCTGGGCCGAGCCTGAGATCCCTGAGTGCCTTGCTGTTGTCCTTGAAGATCCTGTCTGGCTATTGCTACTATTCTCAGTTCTCATTCTGCTCTGCCATTACTACTCCCCAGCCTACAGTCATCTTGTGCTTGTAACAACTGCTGCTCGGCTAGTTACAACGGCTGTCATTGTGTCTCAACCATGCCTATTGTCTGGACTGTTCACCTATCCCACCACATCTTGTCATCTGTCTACTGTTTGTCAATAAACCTGTTATCACTCGTTCTGCATTTGAGTCCTCCATGACACACCCGTGACAAGGAGAAGGGTTCGTTCACCCAGAAGTTATTGCATAATTTACTCCACTTCAAGCCATCCAAGGTATATGTGACTTTCTTCTTTCAGCCGAACATATTTAGAGTTATATTAAACAAATATCCTGGCTCTTCCAAGTTTTATTACGGGAGTGAATGGTAACTGAGATTTTGAAGCCCCAAAAAGTGCATTCATTCATAAAAGTAGTCCATATGGCTCCAAAGGCCTTTTGAAGCAAAGCGATGCATTTTTGTAAGAAAAATATCCTTATTTATAACTTTACAAACTAGAATCACTGGCTTCCGGTAACGGCCGTACAGGAGTTGAGATGGATGCGCTTTTTTGAGCTTACAAATCTAAGTTACCATTTACTTCCATTATTGAGCTTGGAAGAGCCAGGATATTTTTTTTAACAAAACTCCGATTGGGTTTGGCTGAAAGAAGAAAGTCAAAAAAATGTGTGTATAACCAGAGATGGCTTGAGGGTAATTAAATAGATAAATTATGGGATAAATTTCATATTTGTGTGAACTATCCTTTTAAGTAAAAGACTAAATTTGCTCTTTATTTAATCTCATTGTTGTCTAGAAGCGAATAAGATTAAAGAAATGTCATTTTTCATTGCTGTGTTAGTAATTGGAAAAAAGTGCATTTCACATGGTTTGAAATGAGATGCAATCATACAAAAAAAGAATTGAGTTAAGCATATGCTCTTCTCAGTTCAGATCTCAAACAATAGAGATATTATAGAGATCTCATTTGCAATCATTGTTTCTAAATGTGCCATCTTGAGTAGGGTCTGGACAGGGTGTAATTTACAGTCACTAGTCTCTAATTTAGTCTAAGAATTCTGTGCTTTAAAATTATGTTGTTAGAGAAACAATGCACATTCAGAGGGCTTTTACATGTAGTTTGAAATGGATATGTCCTCCTGTTAAAATGACTACTTTTTAATATTCAGTTTTTGTTTGAATGTGATGGCACTACATTTCAAAGCCATAATTAACTCCCTCCTCTTAATGACAGAAGAACTGTCAACGTTTAATGATCTTGAATAAAAAGCAAATGTAAGCAGTCGGTGAAATTTCTTCTTTCTATGGACTAATCTGTTTGTGCGTGTTGCATTTTTTATGCCATGGCAGGGCTCTGTTGAAAGGGGTTAGCTCCAGTCTTCAATGAGGGAAATATTAATGTAAAATAGAAAGATGCACAGGCCCTTAGGAGGATTTCGTGCTCGCCAAGGATCGTAGGTTAGGACTGACAGACCGGGGGACATTTCAAAGTCTTTACTGAACTTTCTTAATTAAACAGCACAGACATGCATTAGGCCACTATAATCTTGAGTGCTGTGATTAGTTAAGCTGCAGGATTGTATTCAGGGAATATAAGAAGGTTTGGTGTGTGTGTGTGTGTGTGTGTGTGTGTGTGTGTGTGTGTGTGTGTGTGTGTGTGTCACACAGACAGAAAGATAAAAATAATGTCAAGTCAATTCAGGTCACCTTTATTTATATAGCACTTTTCACAATACAGATAGTTTCAAAGCAGCTTTACAGAGATAACAGGAAAATAATGCAACAAGATTTGTTTCTAGAAGAAAATAGCATAATAGAACCAGCTTAAGTAAGTTCAGTGATGATTTATTTTTGTTGTAAAGAGTTACTAATTTACTTAATTTATATATAGCCGCTCTGGAGAAAACCGTGATTCATCGTCCAGCTCAGTTCAGTTCTCATATAATGGTGTCAATGCAGGCGGATCAATAATATTGTTGAATATTAAATTAAATGTCCCCAACTAAGCAAGCCAAAAGCCAAAGCCGAAAAAGCCGATAGTGGCAAGGAACCAAAACTCCTTCAAGTGACAGAATAGAGAAAAAAAACCTTGGGAGAAACCAGGCTCAGTCATCACGCGGGTATGGAGACAAGTATGTCACATTAAAGATCAAGCGTAACTGTCTCACTTTACCAAATTTTATTCTAGAAACAGCAAATTGGGAAAAGTGCTTAAATTTCTTTGAACAAATGAATATTAATAATAATAATAATATAGCATTAAAAAAAGCTGAAATTTTGCTGTATGAACACTACCATTTAGAGAATCCAAGCTGAAACAGAAAAGCTAATCCTACTGTCCACTCCTGCGTGTTCTCCATCTCCCTGCAGCCTGCTGCTTTTATAACTCCCTTAATCACCTGCAGACTGCACAAACACACAGATAGTGCATACACACATAGACACCACGACCCAAACAGAATCAATCCTCCTTCACAGGGGCCGTATAATTGGCCCACTCTCCCAGAGCAGGCCTGTTAAGCATGCTCCACTGTGAATTATGGATAGCCAGCAAAATGGCTAATAAAATATGAATGGCCAGTTTTTGTAGCTCGTGCTTCTCTGTGCAGACGTTGGTAGCAAAGTCAGTGTCACGTGTGTCTCCTAATAAAACACCCCTGTCATCGCAGTCCAGGATATAGCACGAAGCTCTTATGAAAACTATAGGCCATCCATAACAATATATGTCGTTATGGAGAAGCATCTCATCAACATGAGTGCCTATGCCTATATATTTTACCTGCAATCAGCTGGCTGTGGCACTGAGCATTATTTGTCAGCGTGGCGTGTGATTTATGCAAGTGTGTGTATTCTGTAAACCCCTTCCTCCCTTCTGTCACCTGCTCCAGATGCTCTCGTTCGCTCTCATGGGGCGATTTTAAACCTTGTGCCATTGTTTATTTTTTTAGGTGTTTATTTCGTTAAATACATCATCCTGTAGGCCTATGTGAACAGCATTCTAAAGACATAATGAGTAGGCCGGGTTTTTTTTTTTTAAGTTTAATTAATTTTACCTTGAGCGCGGGTTTTTTAGAAGAGCATCATGCAAGACATGTGAGCGCAAACACATCCGGGCATGTTGTTAAAACCATAGATATGAATACGTGGACGCCACATTCGACCGTTCCAGGCACGGTGCCCCCGCCATCTTGTAATGGTCAGTGAGTCGTTACTTACAGTAAGAGTCAAAGATGCCACAACTTTGCGCAGCTGTTGGTTGTGAAACCGCAGAGATATTGAGATTTCCCTATGGGGTAAACATAACTTGACTATACTTTGAAGTTAGAAGTTCTACAGCGTTAATTCCAAACCCCCATAGCGAAAACGCAAATTTTGAAGCAGTTCAAATGTACGTTTTTTTATACAGTAACTAGACAGTTAAGACAGCTTGAAGTGTGAGTGTGTGCAGTGTACGTTGTAGAAAAAGTATCGTCAAGTTATGATTGCCACAGTAATTTTTTTTACTAAATTACAAAACATAAAATCCCAAAGGAACCAGCAGCAAATTAGACTTCTGGGTTCTGACGTCATACCTGCACCATTCTATGGGATAACCTTTCACAGGTGAGAATGTGTTGGATTGTGTTTTTATATGTATTAAATATGTTATTATAGTAACTTTTTAAAATTGTGTTAGCTGACTCCATCTTGTTGATTTGTGTTAGTTTAGCAAAATCATCTGCTGAAGTCTAATATATATATATATATATATACACACTCACCTAAAGGATTATTAGGAACACCATACTAATACTGTGTTTGACCCCCTTTCGCCTTCAGAACTGCCTTAATTCTACGTGGCATTGATTCAACAAGGTGCTGAAAGCATTCTTTAGAAATGTTGGCCCATATTGATAGGATAGCATCTTGCAGTTGATGGAGATTTGTGGGATGCACATCCAGGGCACGAAGCTCCCGTTCCACCAAATCCCAAAGATGCTCTATTGGGTTGAGATCTGGTGACTGTGGAGGCCATTTTAGTACAGTGAACTCATTGTCATGTTCAAGAAACCAATTTGAAATAATTCGAGCTTTGTGACATGGTGCATTATCCTGCTGGAAGTAGCCATCAGAGGATGGGTACATGGTGGCCATAAAGGGATGGACATGGTCAGAAACAATGCTCAGGTAGGCCGTGGCATTTAAACGATGCCCAATTGGCACTAAGGGGCCTAAAGTGTGCCAAGAAAACATCCCCCACACCATTACACCATCACCACCAGCCTGCACAGTGGTAACAAGGCATGATGGATACATGTTCTCATTCTGTTTACGCCAAATTCTGACTCTACCATCTGAATGTCTCAACAGAAATCGAGACTCATCAGACCAGGCAACATTTTTCCAGTCTTCAACTGTCCAATTTTGGTGAGCTCTTGCAAATTGTAGCCTCTTTTTCCTATTTGTAGTGGAGATGAGTGGTACCCGGTGGGGTCTTCTACAAGGCATTGTAGAAGGCATTTTCGCCCACAGGACTGCCGCATACTGGATGTTTTTCCCTTTTCACACCATTCTTTGTAAACCCTAGAAATGGTTGTGCGTGAAAATCCCAGTAACTGAGCAGATTGTGAAATACTCAGACCGGCCCGTCTGGCACCAACAACCATGCCACGCTCACAATTGCTTAAATCACCTTTCTTTCCCATTCTGACATTCAGTTTGGAGTTTAGGAGATTGTCTTGACCAGGACCACACCCCTAAATGCATTGAAGCAACTGCCATGTGATTGGTTGATTAGATAATTGCATTAATGAGAAATTGAACAGTTGTTCCTAATAATCCTTTAGGTGAGTTTATATAAATGCTTGATACTGCAAAATATTGTTATACGATTTTAATTTACTATTGTAATCATAAACAAATTGTTGATTTTGTTCATCGTAATTCAAAAGATATCTCAAATTGTTTACCATTTATTGCACTTTGTTATAGCCTATTCTTCTAGTTGTTTACCAATAGGGGCTAACGATTTTGAAGTCTTACACGTCACATATATATGTACACATATATATATAAAACACGTCTTATAATAATAAATTAAATAGGCTATATGAAAAGTTTGTTTCACATTTTGCTATTTGCCTGTTTTTAACAAATGCTAAAAGATAATAGATCAAAGATGATACATCTAGGCTAATAAGCTAGCAGGCTAACAGGTTAACGGTAGTATTCTGAGGAGTTAAAAGAACAATAAATATTTAATTTCTCAGTCTATATCTTTGTTTATTTACCACAAGTAACATACATTTAAAAAGCAATTATAATCTTATTTACAGTTTAAGTTAGGATGACATAGGTAAACTTAGGCAGGGCTGTCAACTCGCAATTTACACTTTTCACACACTCTCACAACACACATCCATATTCTCACGCAGAGAAAAATCTCGAAGCAAAGAGGACACTGACACCGACAGACAAGACAGCTTAGGCAAATATTAGGAAATATCACATCGCTGGTTGGCACAATTGACCAATCAGAATAAAGAATTATAGAGAGCCATGTGATAAAATAGCAGATCGACTGGCAGAGAAATTGAGCTGAAGGATATATCCGAGGGGTCTGCTGCATCTGATGGGAGTGTGGATCTGGGGGCGTCCCAGGAGCCTGTGAATGCACAGACACACAGCTCTGATAAGAACTTAATTAAAAGCCATGGACAAGCTGCAGTCACAGCACACTATAACACATACACATATACACAATATCACGTGACAATATCAGATCAAATCATTGTAAAATGACAGAGGAGAGAAAGACAAAACTACAGCAGTAACCAATAACATCAGCCAATTTAAAATAATAATCACAGAGGTTTGAAAGTAAACTGGCAGATAATAGGCAGCTGCTGATATATGAATGAATTTAAAAAACAAAATGTCAGCTCTTACCTTGTATGATTCTACAAAAAAGCAAGAAATTATTCAATGGTGAAATGGAAATCTCATAAATCGGTGATGTCTGTGGTGATAACCAATAGAAATTATTTAAAAATCTGTACAATTCACAGTGGCAACCTCTGAGCAGTTGGTTGTAAAACCATAAAAACACTGCTATGCATCGCAATCTTAGGCAAATGATGGCTTCTATCTACTTGGAGTTTAGTTACCCATTCAACTAATTTTCCTGTGACTGCAATAGTTCATAGAAAAAAATGTAATTATTTACTTACCCCTGGATGGTGGGTGCCTGTCATGACCGCTGAATGCTGATGTGCTTTTTTACCCCCCTGAAAACCCTTGCCAGAGAGACACGAGCGTGTCAGTGTTGACTCACAGCGAGGATGTGATTATTATTCTCGGTAGATGCATTAAGTTAGATTGTAAAAGCAACCTTGAAATGCAAAGACACACTTGACTACAAGGTAATGACCCATATCTTTAATTAATTACAGACAATTATAAAACTGATTGACTTGCATAATCCTGGCTGACTCCACTTCATAACCTGTAGATTGCACCGGGTTTCGAAAAGAGCTTAGAAGATTTTTTCTTGCTGGTTTCTGATGCTTTATCTCATTCATCCCACAATATGAAGAGTAACTAGCGCAGAGTGTCACAGTTCTTCGTTATGACCCCTTGACTGAGCATGTCTAAATTCAGTGTGCCATGGCTGATGAACAGTCCGTCGTCTCATTAAGCTCTTAGAAGACTCTAAGGGCTGGTAGAATGTCATGCCCGATGGGACACGAGACATGGAAGTGAAGAGGAAGAGTAAGTGTGTGGTGATCTTGTCATGTCTTGGCTTTCAGAGAGCACTACAACAAACAGACAAGAGCCAGTTGATATAAGATAACACTAATGCTCACATTATATAGCTGGCTGCATCCAAAACCGCATACTTCCCTACTATGTAGTAGGCAAAAAGCAGTAGGCGAACGAAAATTATGTCAGAATCCTCAGTATTCATAAAAGAGTAGGCGAGACATGGTGTACTATTTCCTGAGAGATTCAGCGTGCGTATACTATGTTGCATCCGA
This sequence comes from Gila orcuttii, assembly GCA_026230005.1. Classification (NCBI taxonomy): domain Eukaryota; kingdom Metazoa; phylum Chordata; class Actinopteri; order Cypriniformes; family Leuciscidae; genus Gila; species Gila orcuttii. Next base: position 18,085,281 of record JAPDVR010000019.1, on the reverse strand, counting down.
ATATGCCTACTTAAAACAGTATGTGAAAAGAGTAGTATGTCCGAAACCTATTCATAAAGTATTCATAAAACAGTTAGGTGAAAAGTCCCCGAATGACTGCTTCCGTCCAGATTCTGAAGTGTGCATCCGATGGACACTTTTCTATCCCAGGAGGCCACGGGAGCGGATACGTCATAATCAAACATGGAGGACAACAGCGACACGGGTGTTTTCAAATGTGAGTATTGATAACCAAAAACACGATTCCTTGTGCATTTATTGAACTACTGTAGAGTAAACTGTTGAATTGTTAAAGATGTAAAGACACTAGTATTTGTGATTCAATTTGTATAGCTTACAGGAGAGATCCAGTAAGCACACGTACGTCTCCAAAGTGGATTTACATAAACAATATATTTCTTAAAGATGCTTACTAAATGTCTATTTAACATCTGACAGGAAAATATTCGATAAGTATTGCAGATGAGCACGTCACAACATGAAATAGACATCTGAGTGATGTATGCTATTATGTAGAATTCAATGTTGTCAACACTGCTTACATTAGATAAAGTATGTAAGTAAGGTAAATAAACAAATCTACATAAAGTAACTAAACATAAGTTATCTATTTTATTTGTCCATTAGTACTGTTGATAAATTGGGGAACATTAATGTTGGATAAAAAGTGAGTTAACACATCAGCAACAACCTCAACATGTACTGTAAATAGTATTGAGCACATAAATCACAGAGGTAACGTGAATCTTGATTGGATGTTACAGGGACAGATGAGCACTTGTGCTTATCCGGTGGAGAGTGGCTAAAGAAACCGAATGCTGCCATCAAAGGCTTTGAGTGAGTATACTACAGAAATAAAATTTTCAAAATCTATTTAAATCTTAAGTTGTAGTTTATTTAAATTATTGTGATTACAAACAGAGTTACAGCACTTTTATGATACTTGATTGCTGTGCATTTGCTGCAGAGCTTTTATGATGGAGCAAGGCCTGCAAGGAAAAATGATGGCGGCGGCATTTGTGAAGGAAAAAAAGGGAAAACCTGAAACAAAAAAATAAAGGTCATTTTGTTACTTCTAATACAGTAATCAAATGACAGTGTGCTGTAAAAATGACTGCTTTTGTATTACAGTATGTTTGCGCATTTTTGTCGGATCTGAAATGTCCACAGACTGGTGTGAGCGCTGAGGATGGGGAGCCCAGAGCAGCATCCTGGAAATGGTATAATGCCATGGATGGGACCCTCCATCACTCCACCTGCCATTATTGCCTCAGATTGTGAAGCAGAGCACAGCACACAACAACCTCAGGCATAAAGGTATGGCTTACCTCTGGCCGTGAAGAAAATAGAGCATACGTGTTTTTTTAGCAAGCCAAAGGCTCGCTCTATATCCTTCGAAATGAACCTCACAGGGTTCTGCATGGAAACTTGTTACTTTAACTTCACTACATTTGAAAGACAAATATCATACTTTTTTATCAGAACTCGACGTCAGATTGACGTCAACATCCAACATCGGACAGACGTTGGATTTTGGTTGGAAATGAAAGTCGGGTTGATGTCAAATTTACGTCAACTTTTGGTCGATTTTGGTTGGAGATGAAAATGTTCTCCAGTTAACTACATTTTGGGGAGTGGCTAACACTCTTGACAAGGAAAACAACTTCATAGACATTAAAAGTCCATATAAAATAAAAAAAAATAAAATAAAAAAAGCAACAAAACCCATAAAATGTCCAGTATATAAAAACAATAGACGTTAATGTAAAGATCGAAAGTAATGTGTGTATTTTAGATTTTAGAGTGTAGCATAGAATGAGTGTTGGTATAAAGAGAAAAAAGTTTATAATAATTTCCACAAATAATGATAATTTATAATAATACTGATGATGATACTTATTGTAGTTAATTATTGTTCTGATTATTATTGTAACCATACTATCAGTAAACTATCAATAGTAATTATGATAATTATTGTAGGTGTTGTTGGTGTTGGTATTATTGTAGCCAAATATTAATCATGACAATAATAAACTGTCATCACCCTCATTGTTTGTGTTATGTTGTCTGTTTTTTTTTATTATTCACCCTGTATCTTTGTGTATTTGTTGTGAATTATCCGAGCGGCAGCATTATTGTTTGAAAGAGTGCATGCAATCTTCAGTATAAGCAGAGGGATTTCTTTGGCACAGTGATATTTTGTTTGAGTAATGGGGTGTTGTATCTAGCACAGGCTTGGCTCTCCATCACTCCCGCACAGATCCAGATAATAGCCCATCTGCTGCCCCAGCGCCCCACAACTGGCTGTCTGACTCATAATGCATGCTAAGAGTTATGTCCCACAAGCTCCCAGTCTAACCAAATGTATCCTCTGAGCGCATGGACTCAAAAAGCCATTGTTTTCATTACAGAGGAAATGCTGCTCTCTAGCGGTGGAATTGTAGAATCACAAAGTTTTCCTTCGTAAAGATTTCCTTACTGAATGACTGCCAGAATTACTGAATTAACCAAATCTATCATTGTATCGCAGTATCAGATGGTATGAACTCCATAAAAGCGTTTTTTGTTTTGTTTTACAGTCTATGGAAAATACTCAGCAATTCAGTTTGCAGACACGTGATTCTGATAACGCGCGAAATTCAGATGGAGGGCAGGAAGTGAAAAGCAGAATGGACGAGATTCAGGAAAGTTCGTACTGTGCTGGTTTAGAACGTTACAAACAGAGAATCACAACACATGTTGGACGTGATCCTTATAAAGAGGAGCGATTTTTCTACTGAATTGAAAGACTTGCCTGCCATCAAAGCAGAAGATATAAAGGTTGCTGTGGAACCCGACCGGTGTGCTGAAGAGATGAGTCCCAGCTTAGGACCTCAGTAGTATGCCTGATCTAAAGCTGTTCTCGCGATTCTTAATGTAATCAATCAAACTTTAATTCATGTAATAATCTTTTATTTTTATCTTGATTATTTACATAGTTTAAGTGAAAGAAATTGCATTTTTAGGAATGTTTTGCGACATTGTTAATTGTTATTAAGCAATCGGGCGGTTGGCAACACTGGGTTGTGTCTGAAGCGGAGATCTTGAAATGGAAGGAAATGACGCTGCTTCTGGTAGCGACTCTGAAATGGAAGAAGGCTTGTTTGGTGGGGATTTTGAAGGAGGTGGGAATAGTAGATGGACATTACTGGAGAATAGGAAAAGGAACAAAACTGGAAGTCAGGCATCTGAATTGGATAGCGAAAGGGGACAGTCTTTCAGTGATGATACAGTTTGATGAGGAAAAACTTCTCAATAGAGTGTATCTTGGTTTTGTTAGTTATGTAGTTCATCCGTATGACCCTCCTCCAGTTAGATGTTACAAATGTCTGAGATTTGGGCATGTTGCTGCGGTTTGTAAAGCTAAACAACGCTGTGCAAGATGCGGAGGTGAACATGAATACGGAAAATTTGGAAACGGAGTGAACCCTAATGCGTTCGAACTGAACGATTTTAGCCCCGATTTTCGCTCGCTGACAGGTTTTGGGAGATCGCCAACAGATGCCCAGATGTTTCTGTTTCTCTTGTGCCCCATATTGAAAAAAAAAGAGAATTATTTAGTGTTAAACTAGTTAACCCTAGTCTGCGGCGCGCTACGGCTGCGACACCGGAGCACCGGAGCTCATCGCGCCCACTCTAGTCAATGCAATTGTGTTTACACCAACCGCGACGCGGCGTTTCAGAAGCATCCCAGAAGCGGCTCTCCGCACCGCTTCACTAAAGATAGGTGCTAACGTAAGTCTATTTTCAACAGGCGCCGCGTCCAAGCCGCACCGTAAATACAAAATAACAGTAAATAAACACTGTACATTTTTAAAATAAACACCCTGTAAGGACTCCCAATTGTATTGCACACCAATATATCCTTGGTAGAAACCATAGACTGTAAGGTAGAAATCAAAAAATCAAAAAAAATCACATCGCACAGGCAAATCACATGGTCTCGCGCATCCAGTCGTGTTGCTTCTGAAATGCTCCTGGTGTGAGTGGCACCGCGTGGAGGACAGAATAAAATCTTGTCGGAGCCGTAATGCACTGCAGACCTGTGCAGTGTACAAAAGGGGTAAAGTCGAGAACAGTTCAGACTTTTACAGTTATCTTATTCATAAGTGTTTAGAAAAACCCTGCACGAACGCTCAGTCACATAATCATCATTCAGATCACCGCTAGGGGGGCTTGAGATTATCATAGGGGGGGCTAAGCCCCCCCAAGCCCCCCCTTGACGCCCGGCCTGTGTGAGGCTAATGCACAATCAAACCTAATGATCAAATTAATGGACACATCTATCTTATGACTTATACAACAAACAAATGTTTTGTGCGGGACACTGTAATGGTGTGTTCACACCGAACGCGAATTTAATTATTTGCGCGAGTAGATTACATACAAAGTCAATGCAAAGACGCGAATATACGCATCATTCGCGCCGGGCGTCGCGAATGACACGATTTGGGCGACGCGTTTGCCGCGAACGTCTTCCGCGCAAGTTGAAAATTTTGAACTCGAGCGAATGTTCAAGCGTCTAACTAGACGCGATAGACGCGTATTTGACGCTCTATTCGCGTTCGGTGTGAACACACCATTAGAGAGAGAGGCGGCGCGTCGTCAGCGAACTGACAAGCAGCCTTTACTCCTTCGCAAACGCGCACAGACAGCCACACACACACTACTGGTCTGGTCACTATGGTGACGGCGCACCAGGATTTTAATAGGCTAACATTACAGTCAGAACAGGGCCGGCCCTGGCCAATTTGCTGCCCTAGGCAAGATTTTACCTGGTGCCCCATGCATCACAGCCCATTACACCCTGTCATTGTGTTCATGATTATTTATCCTATATATGTATATGTGTGTATATATATATATATATATATATATATATATATATATATATATATATATACACACATTACAACCTAAACACAAATAGCAAGAGCATTACATCTAGCATTCAAGTCAAGTCCCATTTATTTTTATAGCGCTTTTTACAATATAGATTATTTCAAGGCAGATTTGCAGCTTTACAGTTTTATAGCCGCTCTGGATAAAAACAGTGATGTCAGTCTAAATGTCATTCATGCACAAACTATTCATTGAGTGCTAGCAAAAGTGTTTGTTTTGCAGTTGATGGCAGCATTCTTCCACTAAACTATGGCACGTTTCATGTTTTCACCATGAATGAAACTGCGAAATGTCTTCTTTAATGTTAATTTTACATAAAACGTTGCTACTTTTAATAAACCTGTAGCCTATATAAATATCATTAATAATTTTGGCAAACAAATTTAAAAAATGCCATATATCCTCCTCAAAACTGCACAACTGTAGAGTAAAACATTAACTAATAAAAGTGATAGTGAATGCGTCTAAAAAAACTGACGTGATTGTTACAAATCACACTGTCTGGGGCCTCTGGAGAACTCAGAACAACGGTTAGCATAAAGTTTAAGGTAAAAATAACTGCCATTAAATTACATATCTTAGGCTACTATGCAATTAGATAAACTGTCCATTCATTACATTACCTCTGTCTTTATCTCCTCTTCTCTTCCGTTTGGCACTGTATCTATTGCAGACTATAATGCTAATCTAAAATATGTCATGTAAATTTGGCCATCCGTCACAATCAGGTAACTTTCACCATGTCTAGACCTGGCGCGAGCTGCCAGGCCCGTTTCTACGGGGTGCTTGAGTGTGTTAAGTGCCCTCAAACGAAAGCAATGCTGTCTACATTGGATGCACCGAGGGGCGACGCTACACAACAAATTACCAACAGTAAACTGATCGCGCGCGCTCTGTTTCTGACGCACTTCAAGCACTCGCTGGGCGGGGGAAGATTGATGCGCCGGACCGGAGTCGGGGGACTTAGTTAAGTTTTTGTGGAGTTTTTTTTTTTTTTTGCTTTATTTTGTAGTATTTTGAATTAATGTTTTTAAAATTGTATTAGTAAAAAAAAAATCAAAACAAAAAAATTCACTCGTTCACTCATTTTGGCGCCCCTATTGAGTGGCGCCCCTAGCATTTGCCTATTCCGCCTATGCCACGGGCCGGCCCTGAGTCAGAAAACATTTTGTCAGCAGTACAGCTTTAAAGTACAAAAACAGCTTATTATCGCTCCTACAAATTGCGCTAGACCGACACGCAATGAGCCAGGGACGTGCGGTCAGGGTAGGCAGGGTAGGCAGTGCCTCACCAAAGGAAATGTTGATATTACATTTATTAATTCCAAGAGCTTTATTAATTCACCACATTATTTATTGCATTTATTTTATTCCAAATATAATTTTTTCTAACAAAAAATTCAGCAATACACATATAATATACTCCTTTTGCCATTGTTTACTCCTAAAAATCATTGTTTCGTTCAGAAAATCCAAGGCTATGGCCATTGAGGCAGAGGTTATCAGTGCCTCTTTGTTCCATAGAACGTAGTTTATGTAGATTTGCGCATGCGCAGTCAGTTCTCATGCTGTCTTGAATTATTAACATTGAGGCAGAGACCGAGCTTGCTTCATGTCACGTGATCCACTCGCTCTCACTCACTCCGCGCTTCCCGCTAGCGGCGCCTAGCGTTGGAAGCGTCCTATGAAGAAAAAAGAGCTGTGGTCGCTAACGGGAATCCGTTGTAGACGAAGTCCATGCGTCTATTCCTCTGGACAAAGATGTCAATTACTTTGTTGTAAAAGTCCTCTTTGTTGGGTGTATTTCTCAATTTCATGAGTCTCTCCTTTTCAATGGAAATAAGAGCCAAGGAGGAAAATCTGTTCTGCTCGATTCACGTCAGAGGCGCCCGCGCCATTGGATGTGCAGTTGCCGCAGCACAGCCTCTGAGCGAGCCATACGCTCACTGTGCTAACGTTAGCTGTGCAGCTGCAAATGCGTTTTACATATAGGCTTCAGTAAATCGTAGTGATGGGCAGATCGAGGCTTCGTGAAGCAATGAAACAGTCGAAGCAAATGTGCCATTTTGTTTCGAGGCTTCGAATCAATCCGAAACCCGTCTCCACGGTGACACCTAGTGGTCACTTGCAGGTGTTGATCTGAAACAACCTTTACAAAGAGCTAATAAAAAAATGTGTTGGTTTTTTTTTTTTTATTATTGTATTTTTGTAATATATGAAGCTTGTAACCTGTAGTCTCTTCACATTGCATAATGTGATTTTGGTCATGAAAAATGAATATTAATAAAAATAAATCAAGCCACAATGTCTCCCTTTCTTATAGATTTTTATTAAAAAATATTAATTTCTCTGCTGTTGAAGGACTCAGCCTACTTCTTTTTTTTACAGATAATTTCTCCAGCCTTTGAAAAAATTCTCTCACAAGGGACACTTGTTGCTGGCATACAAAGATATTTTTTAGCTAGGACATACAAATGAGGAAAGATTACTGCTCTCTCTTTCCAGTAAGTTAGAGGATCATGAGTTCTGGGCAAAAACGCATCGCTGAGGTATTTTTTCACTTCCACTGTGGCATCAGCTGTAGGATTGTGTATCATCTGGGTCTCACGGATACGATTGTCAAAATGTTCCCATAAACTGTCTTGTGTTTCAACTGGTGTTGATGATGATGGGCCTGATGTTGACATTTGTGGTTCTGAATTAAAAGCTGCCGATCACAATACACACATCTCACTTTATTTGGGGTTTCCAAATGGAAATGCTCCCACACCACAGATGTACGGCATCTCTTCTGTGGAGCCTCCATTTCTATCTATCTATCTATCTATCTATCTATCTATCTATCTATCTATCTATCTATCTATCTATCTATCTATCTATCTATCTATCTATCTATCTATCTATCTATCTATCTATCTTATATGTAGCCTATCTATCTAATAATCTATTTGTATCTGTAATATATGTATCTATCTATTAATATATATATATATATATATATATATATATATATATATATATATATATATATATATATATATATATATTTCTATCAATGCATCTATTAATGTGTCACTATATGTACTCTGTGTGTCTCTAAGTCAATGTGTAAATGTAAATTAAATCCTAAATATAACTAAACAAATCGCACTATAAATGTCACTATATCACCAAAAATCCGCTATCTCAAAACCAAACTCCTCTCACAAAAACCCACGATATGAAAATGCGTTGACAAAACTTTTATACTGTGTGATTGTGTGATTTGTTCCCGAACCGACCAATCAATGAAACCCTGATTCGGCGGAGCACTCCACCTGATGAAACACTTAGACGCTTCATTTAGCCGTTGTCACGTGACGTGGGTGTTTTGAAACACGCTTCGGATCAGTGTTTCGAATCATCTTTGCTTCGGGATCTCGCAAAGCTTCGGAACGTCTGTTTCGCGCCAGCCATCCTTAGTAAATCGAGGAAAAGGAGTTTCGTCTACAAATAAAAGTAAGCACCCCTTTAAAACGTAAATTATTCATTTATTTATTATTTTTAAAAACCCTTATATTGGCTTGTGTATGTTGTCTGATGGTGTGCTAACAGTTACTGCTATAGGCCTGCTGTGCGCTGACACCAAAATGTTCTCTCTTCCATACCCTGGTGCGCCGTCACCTCTGCCACATTTGTATTGTAGGTCTATCTGTGCGATTATGTTGCACAGGATTAAAATGCTGTTTTGTAGTTCTCTTTTTTTAATCCTGGTGCGCCGTCGCCAGACGCTCATTGCAGTAACGTGCGGTGAAATCTTGTCACGGGTAGGCTGTGACCTATATGTGGCATGTTCTTACATTCATTCAGTTAATGTAGCAACCCATGTTCATATCAGGCATCATCACATCGCTGCCTGCATACAGCAAAGTCAGTCATATGTGAGGCTAATGCACAATCAAACCTAATGATCAAATTAATGGACACATCTATCTTATGACTTATACAACAAACAAATGTTTTGTGCGGGACACAGTAATGGTGTGTTCACACCGAACGCGAATAATAAATGTGGTGAATTAATAAAGCTCTTGGAATTAATAAATGTAATATCAACATTTCCTTTGGTGAGGCACTGCCTACCCTGACCGCACGTCCCTGTCGTGCAGTGTGAAAAGAAGAGTGACCCGACTACTTTGAAAATCGTGCAGTGTGAACTCGGTATAAGTGTTGCAATTGTGGAGGGGCCCATAGTGCAGGGGTATAGGTTGGCAGGTTAGGAAAGAGGCTTAGCAAATTTAAATTTGTAAAAGGAACAGAGGGACTGACTTATGTGGAAGCAATCAAAAGTGTGCGGAGAGAAGATCAGCAGAAAGAACAAAGGGATTCTGATAAAACAGTGATAAAGCCGTGTGATATTCACTGTAGAATGAATGACAAAACAATGGTAGTAGAGAAAATCATTCATTGCTTTTATGGCAGAAGTGATTAATTGCTCTGTGCAAACAGATACCAGATCTGAAAGGATAATAATAATAATAATAATAATAAGAGTGGCTGGGAAGTACTTGGAAATTGATGGAATAACGGTCGAACAAATAAATGAGATTCTTAATATACAGGCGAACAACTCGTAGGCACCATGTGGGACTGGTGGATCTTGATGGTTTTTATCCTACTGCAATGCAATGCAAGAAGCTTAATTTGGTAACGGGCAAGAGTTTATAGATGAATTAGAAAATAAACCACCTATAATTTTTTTTCAAGAGTCATGGCTTAAACCTCACCATAGTTTTGTAGTTCAGGGTTATACGGCTTTCCGTAAGGATAGGATAGTCGGAAATGGTGGAGGGGTGCTTACTTTCATTAAATTAGGATTAGGTTTTAGGAAAGTGAAATGGATTGTAGATATAGCATCAGGGAGAAGTTCAGTTTTAGATTAAACTTTTATGTCTCAAAATCTAGCTAGACTCTCTGATAGGAGAGTATTGAATAATACTTTAATGGGCGATCACTTCCCTATAATATGCAAATTGGGGGTTGAAGTGGATATAGCAAATAGAGAAATAATACAGGTGGAAAAGGAAAAAAGTGAAGAAAAATTGCTTGCTTTAAATTATGTAAATGAAGACTGAGGAATAAAATTATAAAATGTGGAATTATAAAATAATTGGAATCAATACTGCAGAAGAGATTATTGGAAAAAATACAGAAAAGTATAAGAAGAAAGCAGTCCCCTGGACAGAAGAATGTAAAAAACCAATAAGGGAAAGAATCCGTACAAAGTAAGGAAAAATTTGTATTCAATGATTTTATTAAGTATAAGAGCACACAGATTAAGGTAAGGAAAGTGATAAAATAAGCTAAAAGACACCTTTGGAGAGAATTCTGTAGTACTATGGAATCCAAAGATGTAATAACCTTCCTGTTTTCATCAGTGACCGTAAGCAAATTGTTTCTAACAGTGATAAAGCAGAATTAGTAAGAACATTTATTAAAGTACATAGTACTACACAGGGAGCAATGTTTGACAAATAGAATTTTCTGTGGGGCTTTTAGAACATGGGAAATTGGAGAAACGCCTTTGGTAAATAGGTGGCAACAATTTAAGGGTGGTTCTTCAACTACCGGCACTTTTGGCCTTGTGAACTTGAGGGGGAAAAAAGTGTTCAAATCAAAATTGTCACAGTCTAACAGTTAAATATAACTAGTCTAGTTTAATGATCCATAAGAGAACGCACTTACATTATAAGACAAATTGGTGTTTTTTGACATATTTTCCTATCCGCACTGAACAAATGTCATTTCCATCACATGTAAATATTTGATTATTATTTTAAAATATTATGATATAGATCATTTCTTAACAGTGTAAGACCACTTTCACACATAGTATTACCAGTTTATACCTATATTGCAATTACCATAGATTTGTGGATTAAGTAAATTAATTGTCATGAGGCCCAAACACAAAGCGTACATCCACCACAACCTGAAATATAATATTGGATTGGTTAGATACATTTAAGAAAAATAACTACTTGTGTTATTATATTAAGTGGACCATTATCTCATAAACTATGCAGAAGTTTTTAATGAGTGATTAGAATTTTGTAAATATTTTTTAAAAAGTTATGAGGGGGTGGAAATGACTGAGTGTTGTGGAAATGACAATGAATGGACGTCCATGTAGAAAAACAGAAGACATTTATTTGAAACTTTCTTAAACAGACAATTCCATTTAACAAATCATTAATCTCATTAGTCATTAGTTTGTTTGGTTCTGTTTTGGTATAGGACTGAGACCTTTCTGCAGTTGACTTGCGCTGCATCTTAAAAATAGATGAAAAGGCATTTCAACAATATATATTTGAATAAACACATTAGCATTGTACATTTCAATAAATAAAATATACATATGTAGCCACACAATCTATGAATTGCACCTTGTAAGCATAAATGTCATTTCCACCTCACCTTTGTCATTTCCACCCAAGAAGGAATGTGTTGGAAATGACGGTGGTGGAAATGATAATCCTGCAGTATTTTGTAAAAAAATCCAAGCTAGTATTACAGATTAGCTATGAATTGGTAGCTAGCATTGCATGCATTCAAAATACATCTATGCATGTTAAAAAATCAATTTATTTACAAACTCAATTGATCTTACGCCATGTTTGGAAATGACATACAATAAAAATATTTTCATTTCAAGCAATATTTACCTTGAGTTTTCTTCTCCAAGTTGGTGAAGAAATTAAAAGTATCCTCCATGTCAGACATGTGCTGTGATGTCATTGTTCATTTCCATAGAAACTACCCAAACAATCTTTCAAAAAAACCTTTTAAAAGGGACATTACAGCATTGTGGTGGAAATGACGGCAATACTGTGGGACAACTACATTTTGTATATAAAATCACATTAATAGTTGTCTGACCTTAAATACCACAATTATGTTTTGATTATTTTACTGATACTGTATACAGTCATATTAAAATAAAATAGATAAATACTTTTTTTACATTTCTTTTTCATTATAGAAGTTTAGAAGTCTGGGTGTGGGACAAGCACAAAACAGCAATATTTGCATCTATAATGATGTTTAAAAAGGTGAAAAAATCATCGTAGACTATCGGTAAAAAGTTTCAAAAGTACTTTCATTGTAAAGTTAAATATGAAAGTGTGAATTATTCAAAATTAAATGTTTTTTATTAAATATGATCAAAGGACATGAAAGTGCCCATAGTCTAAGAATTGCCCTTAAAATGGTTTACTGGATATCAGTAAAAGGACAAGAACAGTCACCCTGTTAAAGATGTTCTTAAGAACTGCTGGGAATATGATTATTACAAGTAGCCAGTTTTGAATGGGATGCTAATATTGAGACACAAAGAATGGTAATTTTTGATTATGAAATAAGTCTGACAGTGGCAATATCAGCTATACCTCCATGGTTATTTCTAAAGATTTGTTGATGAAACAATAATTACATCAAGAGTATCTGTATCGTACTCAAATACTGACGGCTCAAAAGATCCTGAATCTGGGCATACAGCTGAAGCAGTAGTAATTCCACAGCTGGACTTTAAAATAGGTGAAAGAGCATCTGGTTTCTTACCTGTTTACTCCTCAGTATTGATTGCTATTCAGTTGGCCCTTCAGTGGGTGGAAGAGGTACATTTGCCACAAGTTGTTATTTGTTCTGATTCTTTATCAAGACTTATAAGTCTGAAAAAATGGAAAATCTGACTCAAGACAGGAAATTCTTATAGAAACTCTTCAGACCCTGTTTAGAATTCATCAGTCAGAAATCCTGCTCATGTTACCACTGTGGGAAAGGAAATAGCAAATGAGTTGGCAAAAAAAGGCTTTAAAGTATACAATAATTAATGTTAATGTCCCTCTGGGGAAAGCTGACATGAAGGGCTTAAATAAAAAGATAATTAAGAATAAATGGCAAGAGTTGTGGACACATGAAGGAAAAGGAAGCCACTTATATAAAATAAATAAAGAAGTGGGATATGTGAGAAGTTTGTGGCAAAAGAAGGTATGACACAATAATTTCACGAATTTGTATTGGACACACAGCTTTAAATCAATCACTTTTTTAAATTGTTGAACATAACACAGGATTGTGCAGCATATGTGGATTTCCAGAAACAGTCGAACATGCTCTTCTAAAGTTTGCTGGTTATAATGAAGAAAGATCTCAGCTCATCAAAGAGGTTAAGGCTGTAGGAATAAAAAGGTTAACATTTAAAGAACTTGCTGAACAATAATTCATAAGTGACCACTGCTTTATTTAGAATATCTTAAGAAAACACATTTGATTAGAATAATTAAATATTTATTTTCCTTTAAAGGCAGGGTAGGCAATTTGCTTCTAAAACACTTTTTGCCAAATTTGTTTAAACCAGTGTTTCTCAACCTCTCCTGCAGGGACCCCCTGACAGGACATGTTTTTGTTTTAACCCTGAAATGGCACACCTGATTCAATTAATTAAAGGCTTAATGTGCAGCTGACTAATTGAATCAGGTGTGCCATTTCAGGCTTAAAACAAAAACATGTCCTGTCAGGGGGTCCCTGCAGGAGAGGTTGAGAAACACTGGTTTAAACTGTCTTTATATACCAATACATATCTAAAATGTAAGTACTCTGAAAAGGAGTTTATAAAAATAGAGTGTCTGTAGTCCTCTCAGGGCTAAAATAAACACAGCTCATTATTCCATTCGCACCGAATGCAATGATTGACTGGGCGACTGTCACTCTCCCTCGCTGCTATGGCTACCAGCCCTTCTGCAACAGGAGCTGCCCACATGTGCGCACTCGGTTGACTCGCTCATTTCGGAAGAGGAGAGGCACGTACCGGCCGGAAGTTAGGAAGTCTCACAATTATGGCAGAGAAAGAGCAGTCAAATTCCCAGTACCACCTGTACCTGCATATACAGTCAGCGCAGGCAAACAAGGCAAAAAAAGGTGATGTCACTTCATGCACTGCACTCCTCTCCACTCTGCGCTGGTAAACACCGAGCCTCCAGCTGAGTGATCGGCATCACGCGTTCATGTGTTTTGGGGGCGTGGCTTTGGAAGGAGCCCAGAAGGGAGGGGGTGGGAGTTTCTCTGTTGGATACTTTCAAAATTCAGCAGTTTTCTGCTAGTTTCTTAAACCTACCTACCCTGCCTTTAATGCTTTACACTCCACTCCAGTAGATGGCGGAAATGCACCAAAGCTGGTTTGCCAACTGCCATTAAATTCAGAAGAAGGAAGATAGGGTGTTTCTCAAATGGAAGGTTGCATCCTACCGAGACTGCGTCTTTCCTAGTTCTTCTGAGGCTTGTAAGGCTAGTGTACTCCTCAGCAATTAAACGCTAGAATGAGACACTCTAGTAAGAGTGCATGGCTGCGTCACATGTTCCCGCCCCTGTGGTCACGGCATTTCATGTCAGTTCACCTTCTTACATTTCATAATAAACTCAGACAAGCTCAGTACCGACTTGTTTTCCATCAGTTTAATTTCGTTAATTGGAATGTGTGGAAAAGATTGTGGGTGATTTAAGGCCTCGAAGAACACATCCGATGCATCCTTCAAAACAGGCTGAATGAAGGACTCGAAATGAAGGCTGCTTTCCAAGGATCCTTCAAATTGAGATGGCCTTCAGCGACGTTTGATGATGTGGCAGCTGTGATGTTGAGAAACAAACAGAAGTTTATATCGCATTTTGGTTATATCGCGCTGCCTTTCTGCTAGTAAGTTTAGGGCAGTATTTAGATTTTCTGTAGTGATTGTGAAAAATGTCACTATTGTAGGTTATTTATGTTGAATCGAGGATTGCCATATGAACTCACATCATTGTTCAGGGAGAAAACGGGACAATGTAATATGCTTTTTCGACGTGTAAAAATACTAAGGGAAGCAGGTTGAGGGGGTGACGGGATGATGCCGGAAATCAAATCTAGTAATTATGTCACTGATTAAACCCACAGCCTATTGCTCAATAAAATAATCACATTGCTGAGTGTTTTTAAAAAGTTTTGTATTTTGTTCGGTTTAATAATGAACATTACATTTGTGAGTATGACTCTTACTCGGCTTGTGAATTAGCAGAAATTGCATGCAACCACTTCAAAACTGTTCACAAGCTTTTATGGATTTGATTTTGGTTGTCATTTGATGAAATAAATACAACAAAAAAAAAAATGCAGTGTGTCGGTGTCTGTCCGCTGAATTTGACCATCTTCGATTCTCCTCCGTGGCCAAATGGGAAAGTGAATATATACAATGACAACAAGAAACCTTTAGTTACATTTCACCTTTCCAAAAAATAAATAGTTCAACTTCTGTCAACTTTTTGAACACATTTTTATTTGGACATTTCCTTCATATGATGGCTGAAGCAGCAGCGATTGCCCAGCGTGTGACACTGTTTTCACGGAATTCTACAAAACTTAAGTGAAAACATCAAATGATCATGCAATGCGAAAAAAATTGCTTCTCTTCCCTGCAAACGATACCATGAAAACATTCTGTGTGATAGTCCTTAGAAAATCGCCTCCTGCCCTCCATCTGCATTTCCCACCACAGCAGTGACGTCATGTGCAAACAAGATGGTGTTGACTTATGACTTTGCACATGGTTTGTCTAATAAAAACACCACATAGACATATAAACAATTAAAAACTTGATTTTCACCACAGCGGGTCTTTAACATTATTATTACAGTATATAAAGTTGTTGCAATGTTTGTCTTGCTATAGGTAAATAATTTTTATGTTGTTGGACTGTTTTTCTTAGCAGAAACTTTAAGATATACAGTATACAGGTAAGGTTATAAAACAATTTCCTCTGCTTATTATCTCTTACATACTTATTTCATAACATCATCAGATGTGTCATCATATTTTAAAATAATGAATCAGCCGGTAATTAGTATTGTATTTATGGCATCATTAAATCTAAATCACTCATTAGACCAACTAGCCTACTGAGCTTTGTGGTACAGTACAAGTTCAAGGGTCCCCAATCCTGACAGCTTCACTCAGGCCTTTAGCTTATGTCAGGCACAGCATTTAGTGACGCAGGCAGTCATTGAGCTGCCAACAGCCGTCCGACCCATTTAAATTAGCTTTGGATGTCCATCAAGAGATTTAAGCTCACTTCAGCAGGTCCTACATGCTGACTCAGGAGCATCCATACTCCTTACGGTTCTATTAACCGATGTGAAGCCTAAGTCATTATTATTTTTCCCTCCTCTTTAAACTTCACCGCCCACCTCTCCTCATTCTGCTTGTTGCTTTGTTGTTTTCCTTTCACATAGCCTGGCACAAATGGCTGTTGTAATGAGAAAACAGCTATAAAATGCACAATGGCTCCCAAAAGTGGCAGGCAAGCAGTTTGCTAAGTATGATTGTCAAATTGCTTGATTTCTTTCCTAACTTAATAGACATCCCTTCAGTGGATGGGATTGAACAGGTCTAAATGCCTGTTACACATGTACTGGCCATCAGGAGCACCAGGACTGTCCCGGTGGGCTTGTCGAATAGTGGGCGAAAGGCGAAACAAATGAGGGAGGCCTCCTCGATATTAAGTTTTTTAATTGCAGCTCAGAAAAATCAAAAGGCATATATACTCGCACAGACAAAGGCCAAAAAACACCAACAAACAAGTTGGCAGTTGGGTTTAGAATTTGATGAAAAATAACTGTCATGTTGACTGCCCCAACTGACACAAACAAACAAGGTGAAAACCCTGACCAACGCCAACAGATGCGGTTTGTGAGTGGATGAGTGAGTGAGTGAATGAATGAGAAAAAGAATGAGAGAATGTCAGCTTGGTATTTCGACAAGCTTTCAGTAATCTCGAATCCCCTCCTGTACAGGCCTCAGAAACAGTTGCACTGATGGGCCTGTGTCTCCCAGCCCCCAACAGGCAGGAAGCAGCAGAGCATGACTTGTGATGAAGGATAATTACCCCACAGTCACTGGAGATATCCACTTTGCTAAAGTCGTACACACACACACACACACACACACACACACACACACGCACAATTCATGCTGAAAGGAGAACAGAAGGCAATGAGATGGAGACGAAAACTAGATGGAAAGAGACAAGAAGAGGCAAACTGATAAATTAATGATAAATGCTCTATAGCATGAAAAATAGTGTGAACTGGGAATCAGTAAGTCCATTATTTAGGATTGTGAGCGACATGAAAAGAGAAAGGCAAAAGATAGAGAAGAGTTGGAAAGAATCAAGATTTAGGTCTGCTGATGATCCTTAGTCATAATTGTTCTTCCAACCATTTAATGTAAAAAATAAGTTGTCTAAAGAGGCTTGACTGTGATATTCTCCCAGCTGCCTATATAAGTCACTCAAGTCAACAAATAAGATACATCAAATCTAGCCTCTTTAGCCATGTTGAGTTGACATATTGTGCAAATGACTTGCAGTTGACCTTGTCACACCAGCCTCTGCCCATCCTTCTGCAGCTCACTGCGCGTACTTCATCTCAAACTTTGAACAAATGGTAGTGCCATCTAGTGGCCTTTTAAAAATGCATACATATTCCTATAAATAGAAAATGTATGCATCCACATAACATCATATAATTGATTTAGCCTTTGAAAATGCTAATGCAAGCTCTTATTTTCAAACTTTCAGGTTCATTTTGAATTGCTTACACATATTGAGTGGGCTGATCTATAGATCTATAGATCAGCCATGAAGAGGAATTTCATGCATTGAGAATCCAGTGAATGATTCTGGTGATTTCTATTCGATAATTTATCAAATCAAAAATAGCAAGAGCGAGACACCTGACTGCTCTTGATTTGTTGAGTACAGTGGTTTCAAACTTTTTTGACTTCAAGGCACTCCTTGTTTGAGAACTATACTGTTCTAGGGAAATAAAGGTATCCACATATGATCAAATTTAGCCACTTAAAATGTTTGTGCAAGCATTCTAACAGAAAATATAAAACAGATATATTGTAAGATATTGTAAAACAGACAGGATTAGTATGATTTTAGGATTTTGTAGATCCATGTAATTTGCAACAAGCAAGTGAATTAGTGTATTCACTTGTTAAAAATCTATTAGCTTTTTTCAGAGCTGTGATAATATAATGACAAACTTGCAATAATGCATAACTTATTTTAGTAGCTATAGTTTTAATAGATGCGTCTTCATTTGTATTATACCATTTTCCATTAAAAAGTTTGAAGTCAGTAAGCTTTTTTTAAAGAAATTAATAGTTCCCTTTCAGTCGCTCACGTTTGACGTGACGTCGACGTGGCGAAGTACTGGGATCACTTCAGGGAGCCCTATCAACTTCGAGTGTCTACAGAACAAGCCAATGAACGTTGGCGTGCGTGAAAAGCGTCACCCCCCCCCCCACACACAGCGCGGGTATAAACAGGAAGTGGGCGCACGCACTCATTGTCTTTCGCTTCGGAGCCGAGCTTTGTTTGACTCTGAGTTCGACTCTACAGACTGCTGCACGTTTCTCCTAACGAGAACTAGAGAAAGAAGAAAACTCTGTTCCAGTGCTGGTGTGACGGCGCGATCAGTGGTGGCCACGAGCATTTTCAACCACAACTGCTGTTTTCACGGCATTGTTTGTGTGTGTGTGTGTCTGAGTGTGTCGGTCTCTTGGGCGTTCCTCAACTGAGAGTGTACCCGATTACACCGCAGCTATCCCTGGGTGCTTCAGCACTGAAAGAGTTTTTATTTCTTTTCTCTGTTTGTTATTTTCAACTAAAAGAGCAACACAAGCGTGACCCTGCGTCCTTTTCAGGATGTCATTCCGCTTGCGCGTTTCTGGGTGCGGTCGTTCCCTGGCGCCGGCAGACTGCCACAATTGTTGCCTCTCGTGTTTGGGCGTCCAGCACGCTGAGGCAGCTTTTGTGAATAGTTAATGTTCTCATTGCGGGAATATGACTATGGCAGCGCTAAGATCAAGACTCGCTTACCTCAAGGGAGGTGCAGTCCCCTCGCCAATGCCCAGATCTAGGGTTTATTGTGGACCTCAGAATAAACCTACTTTTGCGGATGGTCAGGGTGATCTGAGGATTACCGTGAGGGCTTCCCCGCCAAGGCAATCTCCGCGGCCCCTCACGCCTCTCAAGCGCTGCTGCCGTTGGAGCTTCCAAAGGAACGCGCTGGTCCTTCTCATGGACGACCAGCCGTGTCCTTTGGGGCCCCACCTGACGATCAGATGTCGATCGCAGCATCGGAGTGAGAGCTTCAGTCCTCTCGAGATGAAGATTCGGCTGCGTTATCCCCTTCCGGGAGTGTGGCGTTGCCCGAGTCAGATCCAGAATGGGCGGCTATGCTTTCCCGGGCCGCTGAGAAGGTCGGGCTTGCGTGGAACCCTCCACCACGTCCCGAACCTTCTCGGTTGGACGATTGGTATATCTGGTACCATTCTTTCCGGAAGTGAATGAGGAGCTTACTAAGACGTGGACGGCGCCGTATAGTGCCAGAAGCCGTCCTAGTTGTGCGAACACAGGGATATGGTGCTCAATCACCTCAGCCACCTAGGGCTTCGGGTCAACTGGGAAAAGAGCAAACTCATCCCCGGGCAGAGAATCTCTTTTCTCGGTATTAGTTGGACTCGATCAACATGACAGCGCGCCTCACCGAGGCCCGCGTCCAGTCAGTGTTGAACTGCGTGAGCACGCTCAGACGCAGAACAGTGGGACCACTGAAACTGTTTCAGAGGCTCCTGGGGCAAATGGCATCTGCAGCTGCGGTCACGCTGCTCGGATTGCTTCATATGAGGCTGCTCCAACACTGGCTCCACGATCAAGTCCCGAGATGGGCGTGGCAGAGCGGCTCGTGCCGGGTCCAAGTGACTCCGCACTGTCGCCAAACTCTCAGCTTGTGGTCAGACCCTTCGTTCCTGCGGGCAGGTGTTCCCCTAGAACAAGTTTCCAGGCACTCTGTGGTAACCACAGATGCCTCTGCCACCGGCTGGGGGGCCACGTACAACGGGCATGCAGCTTCAGGTCTGTGGACGGGGCCTCAACTGCATTGGCACATCAACTGCCTCGAGTTGTTAGCAGTACATCTTGCGCTGGGCCGCTTCAAAACACCGCTACTAGGCAAGCATGTACTGGTCCGTACGGACAGCACTGCGACTGTTGCGTACATCAACCGTCAAGGTGGTCTACACTCCCGCCGCATGTCACAACTCGCCTGCCATCTCCTCCTTTGGAGTCAGAAGCATCTGTGGTCCCTTCGTGCCGTTTATATTCCGGGCCTGTCAACCGTGCAGCCGACGAGCTCTCACAGCAGCGGGTGCTACCGGGAGAATGGCGACTCCATCCCCAGGTGGTCCAGCTGATTTTCAGGCGCTTCGGGACCGCATAGGTAGATCTGTTTGCCGCCCCGGACACGTCTCACTGCCAGTTGTTCTATTCCCTGACCGAGGGGACCCTCAGCACGGATGCTTTGGCACACAGCTGGCCCCCGGGCCTACGCAAGTATGCGTTTTCCCCAGTGAGCCTTCTTGCACAGACCTTGTGCAAGGTCAGGGAGGACGAGGAGCAGGTCTTGTTAGTTGCGCCGTATTGGCCCAACCGGACCTGGTTCCCGAAACTAGTGCTCCTCGTGACAGCCCCTCCCTGGCCCATTCCCCTAAAAGAGGACCTGCTCTCTCAGAGATGGGGCACACTATGGCACCCGCGTCCAGACCTCTGGAAACTCCATGTCTGGTCCCTGGATGGGACACGGAGGTTCTAGGTGACCTACCCCCGGCGGTAGTTGACACCATCACTTCCGCTAGAGCTCCCTCTACGAGGCACCTCTATGCGTTGAAGTGGAACCTGTTCGTTGACTGGTGTTCTTCTCACGAGGAGAACCCCCGAACTTCCTCGATCAGAGCTGTGCTTTCCTTCCTGCAAGATGGGCTGGAGCGAAGGCTGTCTCCCTCCACCCTTAAAGTGTATGTTGCTGCGATTGCCGCACATCACGTTGCAGTTGAAGGTAAGTCATTGGGAAAGCACGACCTGATCGTCAGGTTCCTAAGGGGGGTCAGGAGACTAAATCCTCCTCGCCCACTCTCGATACCCTCTTGGGATTTGTCTCTGGTCTTTTCGGCACTTCAGAGACCACCCTTTGAGCCTTTGCAGTCAGCAGAGTTAGAAATTCTATCATGTAAAACAGTTCTCCTGGTTGCATTGGCCTCTATCAAGAGGGTAGGGGAGCTGCATGCATTTTCGGTCGACGAATCGTGCCTGGAATTCGGCCCGGCCAACTCTCACGTAATCCTGAGACCCCGGCCCGGATACGTGCCCAAGGTTCCCACCACTCCCTTCCGGGACCAGGTGGTAAACCTGCAAGCACTGCCTTCGGAGGAGGCAGACCCAGCCCTGGCTTTTCTCTGTCCCGTCCGCGCTCTGCGCCTGTACGTGGACAGAGCGCAAAGCCTCAGGACCTCAGATCAGCTCTTCGTCTGTTACAGAGGCCAGCAGAAGGGAAAGGCCGTCTCCAAGCAGAGGATGGCCCACTGGATAGAGGATAGTTGGCTTACGAAGCCCAAGGCGTGCCTTGCCCGCCCGGGTTGAGAGCCCACTCCACTAGGGATGTCGCTTCTTCTTGGGCGCTGGCACACGGCGCCTCGCTGACAGACATCTGTAGAGCGGGCTGGGCGACACCTAACACGTTCGCTAGGTTTTATAGCTTACGTGTTGAGTCGGTTTCTTCCTGTGTGCTCGCTTCATCCAGCCGGTAACACCGAAGTTCCCGCTCTAGTGTCGGCTTGCTGCGCCACTCCCCTCCACATGGAGCGGATGCGTGCGCTTCTTTGCTCCATTCGAGTTTCCCACTCAGGCGAACCCTGTAGAGTTCCTCCGCACCCCTTCAGCAGTCAGAAGTTGCGGAGCGTCTGACACCAGGCCTAGTGCTCGTATGCTTGTGTAACTTGTCCTAGGCTGGGTTCCATATGTGGTGATCCCTGCGGCGATCCCATATACGTATTCTTCCACGATCAGCTCCCTGCGGTGAGCCTGTGTCTTTCCCTTGGCAGAGTCCGCTCTGCCGTCACTGCCTGGTGTTGCCTCCCCCTTCTCAGGCTGGAGCCACCCCAGTGATATTCCTTATGTTGCACTGCCCTCCGGCCAGTCCATATGTGTATTCTCCACGTTACCTCCCTTCGGGCAGGATGTGGCTTCCGCAGCGTCCCTCTCCCCTGGAAAGGCACGCTTTCCCAGTGTTATCCAAGAGTTCCACTGTGTGGGGTATAAAGGAACAGGAGTGAACTCCGTCTACGCAGGTCTTCCGCCCCAGCCAGATGGGGGTCTGAGAGTCTTCCGTAGGGCGCTGGATGTGACAGCAATTGCTGCGTTTTCGTCACGTCGAACGTAAGCGACTGAAAGGGAACGTCTCGGTTACTAATGTAACCCTCGTTCCCTGAAGGAGGGAACGGGAGACGTGACGTCCCGTCGCCACGGCTGGTGACCATCGCTGTACGGCCGCCTCAATCTCGGCTCCTCAGCAAAAAACATTGAGTGCATGCGCCCGCTTCCTGTTTATACCCGCGTTGCGGGGCGGGGCACGTGACGCTTTTTTTGTTTGATGCCAACGTTCATTGGCTTGTTCTGTAGACACTCGAAGTTGATAGGGCTCCCTGAAGTGATCCCATTACGTCGCCACGTCGACGTCACGTCTCCCGTTCCCTACTTCAGGGAATGAGGGTTACATTAGTAACCGAGACGTTTTATTTAGCAAGGATGCATGAAATTGATTAAAACACAATACAGATGTT
Organism: Gila orcuttii; assembly: GCA_026230005.1. Lineage (NCBI taxonomy): Eukaryota > Metazoa > Chordata > Actinopteri > Cypriniformes > Leuciscidae > Gila > Gila orcuttii. Next base: position 18,062,589 of record JAPDVR010000019.1, on the reverse strand, counting down.
TAATGTTATAAAAGATTCCTATTTCAAATAAAGGCTGTTCTTTCTTTTCTTCAAATAATCCTAAAAACCCCAGAACTTCAACATTGATAATAATAAGAAATGTTTCTTAAGCACCTAATCAGCATATTAGAATTATTTCTGAAGGATCAGTAATGGCTGCTAAAAATTTAGATGTATCATCACAGGGATACACAACATTTTAACAGTAACTATTTGTTACGTCGAGCTCTCAGGGACAAGAGAAGGCAGGATCCAAGTGCAGAGAAAATTTAATAGAATAATAGCAAATAAACAAAACCACCAAATACAAGAAAATCCAGACAACCAGTGAGCAGAACTGAGAGTCAGCAACAACATCCTACAAAGGAAAAGACCAGACAAAGAACACAGGAAACACAAGGGCTTATAGGGAAACATTAGCAAGATAAGACACAGCTGAATGTTATCACAACGCTCAAGAGCACAGTCAAAGGACACTGGGAAATGAAGTTGGCAATACAAAAATCCCCAAATCAGCAAAGAGGAGATCAAGAGTGGGTGGATGTAACAATATTACTGTTTTTATCCCTTTAGTGCATGAATTATGAAAACCTCAGTCAGGATTTGAAATGTTATTTTATTTTACACATATTTTTCAAAGAGATTTTCAGATGCATGCGTTTATGGTTTAAACTGAAGAGATACTGTATTAAAGCTGCAGTAGGGAGTTTTGAGAAAACTTTGACTTAGCCTGAAAATTTGAACAAGCACAACTTACAGGTCCAACCCCCTTGCTCTCTGCTGCGCTACAGCCCTCCCTCCACAGCTCCTCCCCACAGCGGAGCCTGCCGTGAACGCGCAGGCTAGTAAGCAGGGCAACCGATGACGGCGGATTTAAACAGTTATGGCACATTCACTAATAGGGACGAAACATCAACAATATGCTTTACATTGACTATGGCCTGCCCATTCTTTGACTACAAACTTGGTCCTCAAATCATTATGTATTTTGCAATACATGTAACTTTATAACGTTGCACTCTTTCTATAAGTTATAAATAGCTAGTAAGATAACGTTAATATAACGGTAACTAACGTTAGAGTATGTAAGTAATTATTCTAGCAATATGTTATGCTAGATAAGGTTTGCTAGTACATTATTTCAGCAACATGACAAGCCAGTGAATTAGCAGGTTTCAATTGTTGCTTAGCACAGTGCGTGACATTTTATCTACATGTTATGCGGCTAGAGTTTTGACACCGAGTCAATGGGCTCTGTCTAATTCTTTTTTTCGCTTGTTTATCGTCATCAGTTCCTTTTACCTCTTTGTTTTATGAGCAGGTGCCACTCGAGAAATTGGCAGTTTAGGTTGTTTCTCCGCCATTAGCACAGCTGCAGCACACTGGCAATCTTGAGTTTGAACGACAGTACGCGCTGTGCAAGAGAGGGGTGTGATCAGCGCGTACACGAGCATGATTGACACTGCTAAGACATTCCTCCTGGCACTGATTGGTTGTTTCTGACCGGGAGCGGTGTATTTCTGCAAATGGCAATAGGACCACTGGGAGGAGCCAGAGGAGCTTGATTTTTTTCACAGATTATCTGTCTCATATTCTACTCTCAGGACATAATGACAGTTTTAACAAATATGTAAAAAATATATTTTTTACAAAAGTTACCTACAGTAGCTTTAAACAATACAGTAATAACACAGCAATATTGTGTGTATTTAACAAACCAATCAATAAAACTATATAAAATCATTTGAAAACTACAAAATATACACAAAAAATATAAATGCGGAATCTTGCAAAGGCAATCGAACTTCATAAAAGTTGACCTTCGCGTATCTTTGATATCAGAACATGAAGACGTTTCCATCAGAGATCTCTACAGCCTGTCAAGGTACAACTGTGGAAACCTAACTCAGATGCTCCCTCAAGTGTACCAGAGTATGTCAATTTAACCTTATAAGCTGATAATTCTGATTATGTTCAAGATGGACACATTTCTAATATCTCCTTTGAGAAAACCTAGCGATCAGGTGTTTTCAATCTCATCTGAAATGAGCAGTGTTGGGGGTAACACATTACAAATTACATGCATAACGTAATCAGATAACTTTTTTGACGTTACGAGTAAAGTAATGCGTTATGTAACGTGCATTACGTAATCAGATTTTTAAAAATGTTACGAGTAATGTATTACAAGTAACATGCATTACATAATCAGATTACTTTTTGAAGTAACGAGTAAAGAAACGCATTACAAGTAACATGCATTATGTAATGAGATTACATTTTAATCTAATGAGTAATGAAACGCATTACAAGCAACATGCATTACATAATCAGATTACATTTTGATGTAACAAGTAATGCATTACAAGTAATGAGCATTACGTAATCAGATTACTTTTTGATGATACAAGTAAAGTAATAATAATTATATTTAATAAGAATAATTTGTTACATTTATATAGCGCTTTTCTGGGTACTCAAAGAGCTTTACATGGAAGGGGAAATCTCCTCAACCACCACCAATGTGCAGCATCCACCTGGATGATGCGACCGCAGCCATATTGCGCCAGAACGCCCACCACACACCAACTTACTGGTGAAGACAATCAGTATATGGGGATGATTAGGAGGCCATGATGATGTACAGAGGCCAAGGGGCAAATTTGGCCATAATGCCAGGGTTAAACCCCTACACTTTTTCGAAGGACATCATGGGATTTTTAATGACCACAGAGAGTCAGGACCTCAATTTAACATCTCATCTGAAGGACGGTGCTCTTTAACAGTATAGTGTCCCCGTCACTATAGTGGGGTGTTGGGACCCACACAAACTACAGGGTGAGCACCCCCTGGTGGCCTCACTAACACCTCTTCCAGCAGTAACCTGGTTTTCCCCTAGAGGTCTCCGATCCAAGTACTAACCAGGCTCAGCCCTGCTTAGCTTCAGTGGGCAACCAGTCTTGGGCTACAGGGTGATATGGCTGCTGATGTAATGCATCAAAAGTAATGTGCATTACGTAATCAGATTACTTTTTTGATGTGATGTGTAAAGTAATGCATTACAAGTCACATACATTATGTACTCACAATAATTTTTTGATGTTAATGCAAATTACATTCTAATAACACAAATACATTTATTTACATTAAAAAAAGTATTTTCAAAAACAACAGTCACGGTAATAGTATGAATTGTAGCTGAAATATAGCCATTGATGCATGAGGTCCACAGTGGACAGATGATTAATCAGAATTTTCTCCCAATCTAAAATCAATACTTGGAAAATTTAACTGTGATATGACTCATTAGATATTGCTATATCTTATTTATATATATCTATAACGTTTTTTTTTTTTACCTGCAAGAGTCTCCTAGGATAGAAGAAATTGGTGGATTTTCCGGAGCAACTTGGAGGGGGAAAAAATTGACACACAACGGCTTGCCACTTGGTGGTAATGTATAGGATGGTCCACTGTAGAGGTTGATTTGCAACTATGCCATCAAAACCCATGCAAATGCAAGAAAATGCTTTTTTAATTGCTGTCCACTGTAGTGACCACTATGCATGAAAGGGATGGTTTTAATCAAATAAATGCAGCCTTAGTGAGCATAAGAGACATAAAAAAAGGTATTATACAGGATTAATGCTGCACAAACATAGCATTATAATGCACTTAGAAAGATATTGTCTAATTTTATCTTTTTACTTCAAAATAAAAACTATAACTTTTATCACAAATCCAAAAACATTGTGTCAAAATCCCTCATTAACAAATAGACACAAAAAACTTTGATATTCAACATAATGCAATGTCATAGAATACTATTTTCCAAAGACACAAAATTAGATAGAGTAAATCTCAAAAAAGTTGATATTCAGACGAAATGAATAGCGTTGCCATTCATTAAAACAGATGAGATTTTGTGTGTGGGGGGGTGGGGTGCTGCTGTTATCTTACACTTACCCAGTGTATCGTTTTTTACACGTTGCAACGATACATAGTATATCGTTAGTATTTTGGTCGATGTATCGATCCATATTGATGTAATTTTACAACTTAAACCCCTAACTGCGAGCGCATCCTCTTCTTCCTCATCATCATCTCGTGCTGATCTCTGGGCAGAAGGGGGTGTGTTCTCATCAGAGCGCTGGAAATCCCCCCATTAGTCACATAAAAGCTACCTGAACGGCAGCTCTACATCATATTAAAGCTCGATCCTGTGCCGAAAGAGGACTTTTAACTATGTAGGCACGGAGGACAGAGTTTAAATGGGCAATCTGACGGGCAGCTGGAGATATAAGGAGCCGAGCACAGTGGAAGAATGCGACTCGACGTGGGAAACGGACTCGGAGGGCGACGAGCATCAGCCGGGAGGAGAGGAGGAGGACAGCGGTATCTCCGAGTCTGTGAGCCCGGCGGATGCCATCAGAGGAGCCGAACAGCTGGATCACGGATCACCGCAGGTGCCTCTCATCATTCACGAGTACTAAAATATAACAAAAGAAAAATGATAACCACGGAAAACGGTCATTAGTCGTATCTGTAGGAATTGCAAGCGTATGACAGTGTGGAGTAGCCTATTAATTGGTTTGTCAACCTTTTACCATTACCATTATAATTATTCTAAAATTAGGCATGTGCTGCCGTAAAGAACACAACGCTACACTGAAAATTCTAAATTTAGAGTAAAATATTGGTTAAATTCCGAACAGATTTAGTTGGAGCTGTGATGGACTCTATAGGCTATGTCGTGTCATTATTGTCCCGGTAGGACGAATAGACTTAATTTTAGTAATCGGACGTTGGGTTTGTAACACTGGTAATTATACTAATATTAACACAATAAAAGAACATTATATTTTAATAATAACTAGGCTATTTTAAAAGTATCCCACAATTTTGACCTATATTTGAAGAACCAGTTATGACCTTTTACTTTTGGCCTTTCAGCATTTTGGTCTATATATTTATAATGCCTATTTAATTTTCTCAAATGTATTAACCAAATTTGACCAAAATAGTTGAACATTTTTCAGATTTAGTTCCTCATACATACTTTCCTCTATTATGGGGTACAGTGGCAACCCCTTGTAATTTTCTCCTAAAAAACTTGAAGTCGCCATGAAATCAAAATGCATCATTCTTATTTTATCCAATATTGTAGTATTTGTTATGATTTTTCCATGCACAATATTAATTTAATAGTTTTTAAAATTCATGGCCCTTCATGATCTTTACTCAAAATAACTTCCCCTCCCTCTTGCACCAACATCTCTACTCTTCTCTTATGAAGTGCTTACTGGCACGAGGGCGGAACAACCTGTCACTCACATGACATCACAGCATTAGCAAACAAAAACGATCCAATCAATTCCCGATGGACTGGGAATGGGGTTATGGGGGAAGGGGAGGGGGGGGGGGGGTAGTAGTAGTAGTGGTAGTAGTAGAAGAAAATAGAAAAATAATGGAGATGTACCGGTATATACATGAGATAATATAAAACGCCAACATGATTTAAATTAACCAGAAAAAGGGAAGAAGTTGTGTCACAGAGTTAACTTTTCTTAGAACGGTTAAAAGTGGGAGGGTGGTTAAAATCTTTGCCCTTGTTACAAGTCATTTGTTTTTAAATGGATCATGTTCTTTCAAGATTTCTGGATTTTAAGGCCACTGAGACTGTGACCTGTTCAATGTGACCTATTTCCTCAAGGGAAATTTGCTCTCTTGAATTTCCTGTCAGCAGAAGAAGGAAATTAGATTTTTATTCATTTGAAACTAAGATTTTGATAACAGCTTTTCACGCACACTGTAATAGTTTTTTTTAAACCCTTCATCAAAGACCATTATTTAAAGCATTTATGTAAGTGAATATAATGTTATTAATTAATAAGCTTCACAGGCATTTCAGTATGTCATTGGTCCCAACAAGCAAACAGCTTCATGTTGTGTGTAGAGTGCAAGCCTTCTGTGCTGTGCTTTCACTCAACCGTAAAGATGTTCAGTGTTTGAACATTACAAGAGGCTGAGAGCTAAAAATGGTCATGAATTAGTTAGAAAAAAGTACAATACAGTAGTCTACAAAATGGAGCTCCTCTCTCCCGTCTAGAAGCATTTGCATCCCAGTGGAGAAGAGCAGTGGCAATGTAGCTCAGATGGTGATGAGTGAAGTCATTCATACTCTCTTTCACTGCCTATGTAACCATTCCATTCCTCTCGCTCTCTGCCTCTCACACAGTTTGGTGACATAATGGAGTCTTCCACTAGGATGAAGAGGAGCTTTTATGCTGCAAAGGACTTGCACAAGTATCGCCACAGTTATCCGGTAAAGAGTTACATCTACTCTCTTTAGATTTCTCATGCAGAGCTCGGAGGCCGACCATCTTTGAATATGAAAGTTTCCAGTAAATATTGCCGTATGGTCTGAAGAAAAAATAGTTGAGACTAGATGTACAATTGTTTTTGTTTTTTTGCTCTCTCACTCTCTCTGTATCCTTTTGTCCTGGTTTTGTTCTGGGATTTTGTTGCTCAGAACTACAAGGAGCCTCGTCAGCCAAATGAATATCGCAATCTGAGATTCTATCTGAATAAGATCCCCCTGGTGCCGGACGGTGAGTGTGTGTTTGCTTATATGTTTTAATGAAAGAAGCATAAGACTGTACAGTGGTATCTGGACTGAAAAGCAGGCCATAACTTACACTATATTTCCAAAAGTTTTGGGACGTCTGCCTTTACATGCACATGAACTTTAATGACATTCCATTCTTAATCTGTAGGGTTTAATATGGAGTTGGCCCACCCTTTGCAGCTATAACAGCTTCAACTCTTCTGGGAAGGCTTTCCACAAGGTTTAGGAGTGTGTTTAGGGGAATTTTTGACCATTCTTCTAGAAGCGCATTTGTGCGGTCAGGCATTGATGTTGGACGAGAAGGTGTTCTATCGGGTTAAGGTCAGGACTATCGGGCAGGCAAGTCAAGTTCCTCCACACCAACCTCGCTCATCCATGTCTTTATTGACCTTGCTTTGTGCACTGATGCGCAGTCATGTTGGAACAGGAAGGGGCCATCCCCAAACTGTTCCCACAAAGTTGGGACCATGAAATTGTCCAAAATTTCTTGGTATGCTGAAGCATTAAGAGTTCCTTTCACTGGAACTAAGGGGCCAAGCCCAACCCCTGAAAAACAACCCCACACCATAATCCCCCCTCCACCAAACTTTACACTTGGCACAATGCAGTCAGGCAAGTACCGTTCTCCTGGCAACCGCCAAACCAAGACTCGTCCATTGGATTGCCAGACAGAGAAGCGTGATTCGTAACTGCAGAGAACACGTCTCCACTACTCTAGAGTCCAGTGACGGTGTGCTTTACACCACTGCGTCCGACGCTTTGCATTGCACTTGGTGATGTAAGGCTTGGATTCAGCTGCTCGGCCATAGAAACCCATTCCATGAAGCTCTCTATGCACTGTTCTTGAGCTAATCTGAAGGCTACATGGAGTTTGGAGGTCAGAAAGTTGGCGACTTCTGCGCACTGTGCGCCTCAGCATGGGCTGACCCCACTCTGTGATTTTACGTGGCCTACCACTTTGTGGCTCAGTTGCTGTTGTTCCCAATTGCTTCCACTTTGTTATAATACCACTAACAGTTGACCATGGAATATTTAGTAGTGTGGAAATTTCACGAATGGACTTATTGCACAGGTGGCAACTTATAACGGTACCACGCTCGAATTCACTGAGCTCCTGAGAGCTCAAACATTCACAAATGTTTATAGAAGCAGTCAGCATGCCTAGGTGCTTAATTTTATACAACTGTGGCCATAGAAGTGATTGGAACACCTGAATTCAATGATTTGGAGGGGTGTCCCAATACTTTTGGGAAAATAGTGGTATGTTTCTAAAAATTCCTTCACATGTATGCATTTTACTTCATCCACTGAATGTGTCGGGAGTGATATGCTCTAAATGTGCAATGCATTGTACCATAGTGAAGGGATTTTCTTTTTACATGAGCATGTCTGTTTCCTGTATTCTTTAATAATGAACTAATATTATTGTTATTCTTTCATAACAATACATGACAGCATTGTATGGTGTTCAAAATGTTTGGCAAACAAATTTGCTTTATTGTTTTTAAATCACCATTATATTAAAAGAACTTCCTCTCTGGAAATCCCTTGATTCTCATAATGAGACTGTGTCTTAATTGTTACTTGGGGAAATTGTGTTTGCAGTAATAACAAGCAGCCACTTCAGGAAAAGAAGCATTGGTGGAAATAATGATCTGGGCTGGTAATTCAGCAAGATTCAAACCATGGTTCACACAAACGATCCTTGATCCAAAGAGTCATCTTAAAAAAAAACATTTTACCCATGATTATTATAACACTTCAAGGAATAGTTTAGCCAGAAAATGAAAATTCATTCATATAAGTCATTATTTTTAAAAGTTAGTTTTTAAAAGAAATTTAAGAATGTACATAATCCACTTTTTACAGTACCTACAAAATCATTATTTTGAGTAATTTCTTATCAATTAATTGGTTTATGTGGTTCACAAAACCATTCCGAATCATTTGTTCAGCTCAAAGACCGATCTTGCTGGATTGGTTGATTAATGAAAAACAGCTTAAATTGAAAAAAAACAACAACTGTTTTTATACTTTAATACTGCTGTATTGGATCTTCTTAGCCGTGGTCAATATGACCTGGCATTATTTACAGAAATGCGTATCCTTCTGTTTTCTGTATCCATGGTTTTGAACAACATGAGGTTTGGGTGAGTAAATAGTGACTGAATTTAAAATTATGGTCGAACTATTGCTTTAACCTCCATGTTGCACTGGGCATGTTCTGAAAATTGCTGTGGATTAAATGTGTCGGTCTAAAAAGAGATTTTGCTAAAGGCAAAAAGTGTTGTCAGTCCCACCTACAATATTTCACCTGCCAACACAAGAATATTACAGTACACAAAGACATGAACATACATACTGGAAGAACCTTTTTACCTAGACAAACATAAAGCAGTTTTTACAACTGAATACACATGCCAGCTGGTGTGAAGGAAGAACATGGGTTCTGGAGTGCTTCATTAGCTGAATGTTTTCCCTGCGGGCCACTTTAGGCAGGCAGACAGTGAAGACATCTCAGAGGAGCCATTGATTGGTTATTGTGGGCATGTTTGAGAATTAACTGAATCTGTTGTGCAAGCATTTAATGGCAGCAATTGCTTCACTGCTGTTTATGGAGAAGGACACACACACGCACACACGCACACGCACACACACACACACACACACACACACACACACACACACACACACACACACACACACACACACACACACACACGACATGCCGTTCTCTGTGTCCCCCAGAGATTTCAGTGTTTCCATGTCACAGATGACCTACACCTCTATTTACACTCTGAAACAACACACAGTCCTGTGTGTCTTCTTAAAGTGATAGTTCACCCAAAAATTAAAATTCTGTCATCATTTACTCACTCTCATGTCATAAAAATCAAAGCTTATATAAGCTTTGACTTCCTTTATTTCTGTGGAACATTAAAAGAAGATATGTTGATATTTCAAAAGGTTTTTTTTTTCCATATAATGGTCACCAACATTCTTGTGTACCACAGAAGAAAGAAAGTCAAGCAGGTTTGGAACAAGTGGTGAGTAAATTATGACAGAATTTTCTCATTAGCATGTTAATGTGTTCATTAGAGAATAAGTGATGCCTGACAAGAGAATTAATCATTTTTCACAATGTTCATAAAATAGATCTGAATGATTTGTTCACAAATTTCACTTATTTGTACAACTTAAGTGATCAAGGTTCCAGTAATTCTCAAGTTAAGAGCTTGTTGGAAGAGAAGACAAATCAATAACGACTTAAATTTTGGTATGCTCATTGTAAAAACACTTATGGACTTATACGATATTTTATGGTGCTTTTGCAATTTTTTTTTAGACTGAAATAATTACCAGGACATTATTCACAGTTTGACCTTTGATTTTTCATGGAAGAAATAAATTCATTAGAAAAAATCTTGACAGAATTGTAATTTGGGTGAACAGTCTCTTTATTAGAGTTTTAAGTGACTAATTCTGAGCTTGGCCCATTGTGATGATTTATTATTTTTCTCTTTGTCCCCCCCCAGGTATTTATATTGAAGAAATCCTCACTAAATGGAGGGGAGACTATGAAAAACTAGAGCACAATCATACATACATTCAGTGGTAAGACATTTCACCAATATTCAAGCTTCTTTACGAGCAATAAAGTGCATAGTCAGTAATTGCTTAATAAGGCTTAATGACTTATTATTAGACTTCACAAATTGTTTTTGGCCAGACACTTATTATTAAATTATTATTATTGCTTTTCGAAAGAACAGAGAATGTTTCATGCTGATATATGCATGCAGGATTTTTGGATGGGGGATTAGGTATGTTTTTCTGTACCATCTGTTTAAAATGAACTTCATCTTCTTTAGATGCAAATCCTGTAGATCAAGGCAAAAGCAAACAAAAGCATGAAAGCGGACAAATGCAGTGATAAAGACAAAATCTGCACAATTGTGGTATCTGCAGGTCAAGTGGTCACAAACATCCTCTTTGGCGACAAAGGATGGCCTCAGGTCTACATTGGATAAAAGGTTTCTTTAATGTTTAACGTTGCTTAAATATTAATGGATCACTTTGGCTGACATCATCTCTTTAGTAACTGAAGAAGCTTTGGGGAATGTCTATGACTTGAGGGCATTTTCTGATTAAATGGTCCATTTTCCTAACATTGAAGAGGCAAACGATAAAGGTTTAATCTTAATGGCAGGAGAAAAGTGCAACCCACATTATAGGAAGGAATGTATGTAAGCTTTTCTAAGAATTGGAGATTAAATCAAGCATGATTAATTAAACATATTGCAAGCACTTTAGTGAAACAGCATCCAGCTGCTTGGGTGCATCATCGCTTCGGATATACTGAGACATGAAAATGCATATTTCATATTTGTCTTTTAAAGCTGTTGGTATCAGAGAAACACCCAACATCTCTTTTGGATTTCGATGATGATTATATCATTGAGGAAAAAGAGGATATTTATCTTATTCAAAATGCATAAGATAAGGTCTAATATGTGAATTTTTGAAGGACAATACGTGCATGGATTCGCCTTATGCTTCTGTTGGCCAAACAATACAATTTGCTTTCTTTTGGCCTTATTATATCTTTAAAGAAAGCTGTTCAGTTTGTAGTCCTAAAACCTGGAAGAGAATTAGCATTTGCGGAGTAGAAGAGACTTTTCAACATGACTAATGTAATTTGTTAAATCAATATGGGCTTAAAAATTTATTTTTTGTTAAATAATGATTTGTTACCACAAACATGTTCTTGATCAACTGCTGATATTAGTATAAATGTGTGTTATGTATTTATGTATCTCAAGTAAAGTTAACCACAGACCTTATTCTAATCAGTCAAAAAACTGCTAAAATTAGCCTTCAAATTGCCGTCATGTCTTTTTTTTTGTTTTTGTTTCATGTCTTAGTCATCCTATTTTTCATCCTTTAATTCATTTTAAAAATAAATATTATACAATGACACTAATGAAGAAACATGTAAACAGAATTAGAATCTGCTCACAAGGTGATTTCCAGCTAACTTTGAAGGTCGAATGAAGGTTGAACAGTGGTTCTAAGTACGTCATGTGCTCTTGTAAAGCTCTCAGTTGGGTGTCGTTACATCTCACACACTCTCATAGCTGAAGCTCCTGTTCGTTCTTGTCTGTGCTGTGAGGGTGAGGAAGAGGGGGAGGACATGAAGCCCCTAGCCCGCGTGAAATAACAACACGGTTCTAAAATCAGGCTTTGCGCATATGCTGCCAATCGGCACTCCCTCCTGCCGAGGAGAAAGTGATTAGCTTCTCTCATCCCCCCCTACTAATTTTTTCACACTCTGTATGCTTGCAGGGCTATTTGCATAATATCAATTAGCGAATGTAAAAACACATAAACGGTGAGTGATTGTAAGCAGACAGGTTGCTAGCATTTTGACTCTTTAAGTAAATAAAGATGAGATGACAGTGAAAGCAGAGTTGCCAATTCCGCTTATTGTATGCACATTTGGCCTTGTTTTTTTAAGAAGTCGCTTATAGATTTGGGTAATCGTGGGTAGGCTCTTTTTTTGTAAATAATATCTTGTTGACTTGTTAATGTGTTTTATGAGTTTTGAGGACCATAAAATCACCATTTGCCAGGGAAGGGACTTAATTTAGGACTTTTCTGAATGGGGCTAGAAATTGCTCTTCCGACATTTTTGACCGAAATTTTTTTTACGTTTTGTTTTTTAAGAATTTTTTACTTGATCGGAATGGTACAAAACTTGGTAAAGGTTTTGGCACTTGCTATGTAAACACAAAAAAATCATGGACATCATTTGAAAATGTTAAATGGTCCTGAAAAAAATAGTCAGACTTGTGCTCCTCGCGGTCAAAAATGATCACATTGGAAATGAATGGGAGACAAATTTCATCTAGTAAAAAACTTTTGGTACTGGTGCCAAACAAAATCTTACTGAATTTGAAAGCTCATTTTTTGAGATATCAAGCTCAAATTTGGAACACAATTTGTTTAGATTTATGTCTTTGATTTTCTTGCAATTTTAGAGTAGAGTGTTTTTGATAATATGTATTTCATATAAAAATTTTAAATAGTATTTTTGTTCATTTTTAATAACAATAAACGTAAAATTCTGCAACTTTTTTCACTTCAGCATGCTCACAAAGTGAATAAATGGATTTTAAATCCATAAAATCCCCCCCCCAAAAAAAAAAAAAAAAAAACATTATCGAACTCAAATATAGTACATTAATTTCATTGAAAAAAAATATTTCGGTCATTTTTGACCGACACATAAAGAGCAACAGAGAGAATAAAACTGATCAATGTTTTTGACAGAACATAATAGAAAACATGAACTAAATCCCTTAAAAAATGGTTCCCTGTGCAAACTGCGTGATGTGTCATCCATCCTTCGAATGAGATGTTAAACCAAGGTCCTGACTCTCTGTGGTCATTAAAAATCCCAGGATGTCCTTCTGAAAAAAAGAGTAGGGGTTTAACCCTGCCATTCTGGCCAAATTTGCCCTCTTTACATCATGGCCTCCTAATCATCCCCATATACTGATTGTCTTCATTACTCTGTCTCCTCTCCACCAGTAAGTTGGTGTGTGGTGGGCGTTCTGGCGCAATATGGCTGCTGTCGCATCATCCAGGTGGATGCTGCACAATGGTGGTGGTTGAGGAGATTCCCCTTCTATGTAAAGCACTTTGAGTACCCAGAAAAATACTATATAAATTATACTATATTATATACTATACTATATACCAGGGGTCACCAACCCTGCTCCTGGAGAGCTACTGTCCTGCAGATTTTAGTTCCAACCCCAATCAAACACACCTGGACCAGCTAATCAAGCGGTTCAGGGTTACTTGATAATTACATGCATGTGTGTTGGAAGAGGGTTGGAACTGAAGTCTGCAAGACAGTAGCTCTCCAGGAGCAGGGTTGGTGATCCCTGCTATATACTATATATTATATATATATAATATACTATAGTATATTATACTATATACTATTATTATTATTATGTGTGTATGCCCCACCAACCAAAATCAGAGGTCGCTTATTTTGGGCTTGTTTTTTCAGGCCAGGTCACTTTTTCTCTTGCAAAATTTGGCAACAATAAGCTAAAGCTTAACTGCAGTAGCAAGCATCCGGCCAGTACTTCATGGCTTCAGAGAGAGAAAAGAAACAAGGCAGCCTCCCTTGAAGAGAAGAAGGGAAAAGAAAGATGTGCCGAGGTTTGCGGGTTGTCCTTCGCTAGTGGCCAGCAAGATGTAGGATCAAACAGCTGACAGAGAGAAATTTACCCTTTATTGCATTTGTGTGTGTGTGTGTCCTTTTTCTTTTTCTCTTTCTTTTTCCCTGATATGGGTTTGTCAATGGTCAGTGCCAATAATGATATCTAGAGAACTCTAAATGGTTGATATAAAGCTAATATATGATGTAGGCTAATACAATGAAATTCTAGCAAATGTAGTTCAAACAGTAGAGCATAGCACCAGCAACGTCAAGGTCATGGGTTAAATTCCCAGGGTACAATGTACACCTTCAATGAAATGTAAGTCTCTACGGATAAATGCATACAGTATATATTTAATATATTTATTTTACTTACTCGAAATTAATCAAAATGTTTCCTATAATACCAAAAATGTTTGCAGATGTTTATTGTCCAGTGTTGTAAGTTGTTTCTGTAATTGATAAGTGAAGTTCACAATGTAATTTCGGGAGGAGTGAACCCATCGAATCTTTCAATTAACTGCTGGAGCATATAAGCAGCCGCTCACCTTGCTCTGGCATCAGCTGTTTTGACATCCCTCCACCTCCCCAACTCCACCAATATAATTTAGGCATCTTGCTACCATACTCATCATCCAAGCATTAGTCGTCCCACTGGGGGGTTTATCTAAGCTTGAGTTGAAGCTGCTTCCTCAAGCCCCTCCACTGCGGACATCAAGCCAAATACGCTTAACCTTATTAGCTTAAAGATTATATGGGCAAAGGAACTCGTGAAATAATGATTAATTCTGAGGTAGATTCTAACCTGTTTCTTGACTTCTGTTGCAGGCTCTTCCCACTCAGAGAACAGGGCCTGAATTTTTATGCTCAAGAACTCACTCAGGATGAGATGAAGGTATGTTTCTAAAGTCAAACACCTCCTTTCAATATCTGAAAGAACAGTCAAGACATTACACTCTTAAAAATAAAGGTTCTTCAGTGGTTCTTCATATCAAAGAACTTTCTTTGTAAGATTTTTATTTTTATTTTTTTGCTTTTTAAACCAGAGAACCATATTGCCAACTCAAGACCTTAAAAAAGTTATTTTAGATATAGTTTAAGATATAAAATTTTAAGTACTTTAAAGTTCTGGTACATAGAATAAAATTGTTTTTTATATCCTAATATATTAAGCTGTAAAATCCTTTGGTTCTTATTGGAACCTTTATTTTTAATAATGAGTTCTCATTATCATCTAGTCAAAGGTGTCAGAACATCTAAAAATAAGTTTCAGGCAGTGGCACAGTGTGTTTTAGTGTCATCCTGCCTCTTTTTTTATTTGCCCTTAAATAACCTGCTGCAGTCATTGTGCAGATCACCTTTTACAGAGTGACTTTTTGACGTCAACAGGAATTCCAAAGCACTCGAGAAGCCAAGAGACGCTTCCTCCTTGCATATACGATCATGTTGGATTTCTTTGGAATCAAACTCCTGGATAAAAATGGGAATGTGGCTCGTGCCCCAAACTGGCAGGATCGCTTCCAGCACCTGAATGAGTGAGTTGTCTTTTTGGTTCGCTGTTTTTAAGTCCTTTTTACTCTACAATTCCTTTCCTCTGATCTTTATGTTCTACTCCACTTGCACCAGTTTTCTTTACATTCCCTAATCTTAGTCTCCTGTCTCCTGCCATATTTAGCGTGCTTCAGTCCAGGGAGTTAGCATCCTTAGTCTCCAATCCCTGAAACACAATTTTGGTCAAGACCCTGACTGTACCGTCATGTGACCATCTCATGCATGGGCCCGAGAAATGGGTCAGACGCACAGTGGAGGATAAATAGAGAAGAACTGAATAGGATACAAAAACTTTTACCTTTTACATTTAGAGAGATGGTGAATGTGAGCGGGGAAAGAAATGTAGAGACAGTTGGAAAGGAGAGTTGAAAATGAGTTTGATGAATGCATGATAAGCAAGGAGGGAGCGAAAGAAAATCCGCAGTGCAGCGCGCTTAGTGGTAGACATAGACGACTGTGCGTATGTGTCTGTGTCATTGCCCGAGGACTGTGCCATAGAGGACACATATTACATTACAGAGAGGCACAGCTTGATGAACTTTGTCTGCAGTGTGAATGGGCCTGTACCAAAAGCTATAATTTTGAGAACGCTGAGTTTATTATCTTACACTGGACAAAAATGACTCCTTAATGAGTTTTTATTTAAAAAAAAAAACAATCCATTTCAGATCAATTTACTTGAGAAGCAACACTGCATAAGATATTTAGGCCTGTTTTCAAGTAATGAAATTTAAATGTAATTGTTTTTGGATATGCTGCACTGTCAGATGTTTTAACTTATTTTAATCTTGTTTAAACTTCAAACAAGTTAAAAATCTGCCTGTACTTTGCAACTACATGTCAACTAACTTTTATTAGAGTATTAGTAGACTCCCTGCTTAATATCTGCTTACTCTTTATTGTGATGGTCCTCCAACAGACAATCTACTAACTATAAGTAACTTTGCAAGTACATGTCAATTGATTCTAACCCTAACCCTACCAGTCTACTAATACTCTACTAACACTCTCCACAAGTTAGTAAACATGTACAGTAAGTGCAATGTTACTTATAGTCAACAGAATGTGTTAAAGGGACCTTCAAAATAAAGTGAAACCAAAGTTTACAGTGTAGCCATAGATTAGCCAAAACAACTTAAGTAATGTCAAATAAATTTCAGTATCCCAAAGTTAATTGGTACTGTGTCCTATTAATTCATTTGTAAAGTGTATATAATATGGAGGGTTCTTAAAACTAGGTCACATAAGTAAATATTTGGTATATTATTTATTAATATATGGTATATTTATTATTTTGTATTGAGCAAGTTATATTGTTAAAACAATTAAAGTGTGTCGAGGCGTGCAATACTATGACCTTGGGCCCCTTTTGTGTAATGGTTACTTCAGAAAAGCACCCAAGAAAACCCTCCAACAGACCAGCCTTTGTTTTTAGTAAATATATTTAGTAAGTATGGTCATTTTTATGGCAGAAATAGGGACCATTCACACAGAATATGTTTTTGCGGGTTAAAAACGTGAGACGCAGGTCAGTGAAATGGAAAAAAAAAATGCTATCTTATTTTAGCAAGACGTGAGAGCAATGGTCTCATTCTGTGTGAACGACCACTTAATATGCTTGGACCCTTTTCCACTATTCCTAACAAACTCCAATGTCCAAAAATAAAATGTCACAAAATGTTCTCTTTTGTCAACAACCAACATTACTGAACATTGTGTTAAACGTATTTTTTGTACTATGACCTCTTGTCTTTCCAGGTCACAGCACAACTACTTGCGTATCACTCGCATTCTGAAAAGCCTTGGTGAGCTGGGCTTTGAAAGCTTCAAGCTGCCCCTGGTGCGTCTGCTTTTGGAGGAGGCACTGGTAGAGGGCACATTACCCAACATGCGTCACAGCGCACTGGAATACTTTGTCTACACACTGCGGCACCACGCTCAGAGACGCGCCCTGCTTCGCTTCGCCCAGCGCCACTACCACCCGCCCGAGAACTTCATCTGGGGTCCACCCAGGAAGAAACGCATTCCGGCCTCTGGATCCACAGGGACAAGAGTGGGAAAAAACGAGGCGGTGGAGAGGAGTGCGGGCAAAGCCAGGTCACCTAGGGAGGGTAGAAATCATTTTGAGAGGGAGGTGGAAGACATGGACAAGAGGAAGAATGGAGAGTGGAAAACAGCAAAAGGGTCCAAGGTCATCCTGCAGGAGTGCAGGGGGAGGGTAGATCTAGAAGAATATATTGAGACCATTCCTCTGTAAGAATAGAAATAGAGGGATTCTGGGAATGCTCAAGTAGCCTAAGCTGAGCTTCAAGGTAGGCAAAGGAATGGCACAGCAATATTATTCCATACTATTGCCTTTTAGAGACTTGTTTTGTGAACAACTTGACTGTTTGACTTTTTTTTTTTTTTTTTAATACGATGTTTTTTCTTAACTCTGAATACTTTTCAAAGTTTTAGCAGATGAATTTCTCTGCTGTAATTCTTACTTGCAGCCCTCTGGAGAGTTCTTAGCACATGTACAAGTGTTAGTATATATATATATATATATGAGATATATATAAGTGCTACCTGAGCACATTGTGTGAAATATTGCACTTTTTGTGTATTCAGTCTTCCCCTGTGAAAGAATATTATCTTAATCTACAGGCTTTGAGAATAGGCTTATTTTGCTAATCATAAGGCCGACTCAGACAGACGTGTCTTTTCTGTGTTTAGAGCTTGCTGAAGTTTCTTGTTATGGATACTCATAGCTCCTTGCAACAGATCATAATAATGTGTAGTCAGTGTGAATATACTTGCAGGAATTTTCAGGTAATTGATCTTCCATGTTTTTATAGGTACGTGTGATACTTTAATCCAGTTTTCTCAAAAACGTCTTGCAATATAAAGTGCCTCTTCCGTTTGTTACAGCATGTGTCGCGCTCTATCATTTTGAGTCTGAAGTAGCGTGTTGTGTGTGGAAAAACCATAGGCTACGCAAAATGAACTTGAATTTTATGTTTTTTGATTAAACAAAGTATCATCTATCAAATTATGTAATTTTTTTTTATGAAACTTGAAAAGATAAATTCCGTTTTAATGGCATTAAATGAGCGTGGTGTGACAGATCACAGGTTGGAGTAATGGGCGTTGCAAAAGGTCTGCATGAACAGTTTAAATATATTCGCGTAGTTGTCAAAATGAATGTACTGTGAGTGTTTTATTATGGATGCTCGCTGAAGAAGTTTATTTTGGAGAAGTTTGTGAGGATCGGTTGTGGGCATCAGACTTGCAGTAGCCTATTGATTTGGAGAAGAAGGGGGCCTTGGAGTAAAAAAGGTTGGGAGCCACGAGTTAGGGGTTATTTTTTGTTGTAGCAATCTGCACGCCCATTACTCTAACCTGCAGCCCTGTCTCGATCATGGCGTGACAGACCGCGCGCGTTAACCGATATTCTATTCCTACTACTAGTTAAAGCACAAAATAAACATAAATGGACTTCCAAAGGTCTTTGTGAAACTGTTAGGAAGTTCAAATAAAGTACAACTGACTAAAATGTATCATTTCTCTTGTACTAATCGGTGAAGAAGAGTTTCAACGACGGAAAGACGTCAATAAAACAGCTTGCGAACATGGTAACGTTACATTTACCTCAGGAAAGCCATTCAGTGGCCATAGGGTTAGCTAGCTGGAAAAGTAAAATTATAGTTTATATATATACTGCACACTATAATAAATAAACTTTCCTTTTATTGTCTAAATTCTAAGAATGAACTTACTAATTCTGACAGGAACTGTGGAATCTTTAGATGTAATTTTCTCAAAAAAAAAGTTTTTATAATAGCCACAAATTAAATGATGATAGTTATCTCGACGGCGGTTTGAAAGATAATGGTAGTGTAATATTATAAAGCAAAAACGTTGCTTTTTCATTTAGTGCATATAGCCTTACTTAAAACTACTCAAAGTGATGGAGCATATCACATACTTTATCCTCTGTGTGAGTGTATGCTGCCTTTCTCTCATCATACTTAGCGTTTATGCTCTCATCATACTTAGTGTTTATGTGTGGACAATCAGGGGCAGGGCTATTGATGGTCACTATCCACATAGAATACAAATAGCCTACATTTTTAAAGCAGATATTAATGGATCAAGTGTGTATGTTACTGTATGTGTGTGTTTGTTCCATACTGCTGTTTCAGAGTGTACTCAGAGGTCTAGCCATACCTCCACAGCACAGATGGGTGTGTGTGTGTGTGTGTGTGTGTGTGTGTGTGTGAAACTGTTAGGAAGTTCTGCCTGTTTTAGTTTCTACCTGCACACAAAAAAGAAGTGAACATCTTCAGGAAAGACCCCTTTCTTCCGTAATAGTGGCTGAAATTCATCCTCCTTTCTTTTTCATTAAATGATGAAGGCTCTCTGTCCTCTTCTTGTTTTTCTCGCAGCCTCTTTCCCTCAGTCAATATTTGGATTGAGCACACTTTTCTGTTTGCCGTCTAACCCAGTTTGTACCCTGGGGTTCATTAAACCCCGTCTCTCTGAATGTGTGAGAGTCTCATTCCAAATGGACAGATAACGCTTGTGTCTGAAAGATGCCTTTATCTGGTCATGTTTGAATGCAGAAATGCATGTGGTATGGCAGTTGGTGAAAAGAAAAAAGACATCTGATGGGGAGATTGAAAGAATTTCATTTGTTCATAAATGTATTTTTCAACTTCTAAGAAATAAGTATTAAATATTTGCTTGCTTATCTCTTAAGTTCACTTGAATTTGTTCTTGATTTTTAGTTGTGAAGTTATAATGCTTTGGAAGCCAGTCTGAAACCAGTTTTTTTTAGGAGACAGGCTACTTTTATACAAAAACATTGCCTTTAAGTCAAGCAACGAGACTTCAGTTTCAGACATAGCTAGTGACTGGAAACAAATAGCCATCTTCTCTTTGTCCATCTTGGTCTAAAAGACTGTTGAATCCACATGTTAGTGTTTCTTGTGCCATAATTGTTGGAAACAGTTTGACTGGCCTAATGTAAGGCACTATAAGTGTTTTAACTGTTGGGAAGTAATAATTTGTTATCAAAGGAAGTGTGACGTTTATATTGTGGCCTACTGTATAATAAACTGCAGATCTTTAACAAATTGTAAGTGTGTGAGCGTGTAAATGTGGCTACTGAATTTTGATGTTTTGCAAACTTGGCACAACTGCTATTATGCATCTGTACATTTAATTCAATTGAATTCAACTGAATTAAACTATAGGGCCAGTTGTCAGAGGAGAAATGGGTATGTTATTATTATGACTTTTCAAATATATATTTATGCACTTTAAAAAGATAAATGCACATATAAAACAGTTCTTTGTGATAAAAAATGCTGATCGAACCACAGACTTACCACATAAATTTCATTACCTTTTTTTTTTTTTATCACACAGCACCCTGGAATACTTCTGATTAGTCAATCACAGGATTATGTGTTTTAATTTATATTTACATATATAGTATATAATTAAAACTAGAATAATATAATTTTAAATATTTGTATTTATTTGTTAAGGAGAAGTGTAATTAGCAGAGTAAAATACTTTCGCTGGCCATAAAATGAACCTCAGGATGATTGAGACAGCTTCTGGGTCCCTATTTGGGTTTGTTTTGCAATAGCAACCGACTAACTGAAGGTCATCGCTTAAATGTCATTTCAAAACTATCTCTCAGTTTAAGATTAAGCAGCAGCGTGTTGTGTCTTTGACAGAGGACAAGCTGAATATCACTCTGTCCCCTCCCATAATCCATACCGCTCGGTTGAGAGGATTTTTAAGTCAGGGAATACAGTTAAAACTGTGATACAATCACAGAAGAGCGGTAGGCCTACCATATGGTCTGTTCAGGCAGCCTGGTCCCGTGTGGGCTTAAGGAGACCATGTTTGCTGTAATCAGCTTGAGCCTTGCTGTTGCTTGTCAAACTGTCAGTGTGTGGGAGCGGTTTTCCTGACGTACACCTGTGAGTGTGACTTTACCTGCCATCTCTTCAGTCAAAGAGTTGTCAGACACAAACCTGGCCCACCTCTCCTGGTGCGCTCCTGCACATCTTCTCCTGTGGTTTTCTATGACTACCAGTTGGTAGAACATGCTCATGTTTCATCGCAAACAAAAAAGTACCCTGATTATGCCATGTTTTTAGAGACATGTACCATGGTAATATAGTGAAATAGTGTGAGTGTCATATAAATACGATGGTATGTGTATGGTAATCATTCAGCAATGGTATATGGGTGATCTTTTCAACTACGGACATATATAAAAAACTATTTAAGTTTGTTGTCTGTAAGATTTTGTAAAATAAATATTTTTCTTTCTTTTTTTGCTCACCAAGGCTGCATTTATTTGATCAAAAATACAGTAAAAATAACAATATTACTTCAATAATTTTGTTTAATATATTTTGTTATGCAATTTATTCCTGTGATGGCAAAGCTGAATTTTCAACAGTTACTGGAAACCGTGACTTTTTGTTCCAGAATTCTTTGATGAATGAAAAGTTCAAAAGAACAGCATTTATTTAAAAAAGAACTCTTTTGTTTCATTATAATTTACTGTAACTTTTGATCAATTTAATGGATATTTGCTGGTTGCATAATAAAATGATATATATAATATATATATATATACAGTACGGCTCGGCATCTGCTCAGTAGGGCTCACAAGTGAAATTAACCAAATTTTTGTCTTGTGAGAGGATAATAATTGTAATTTTGGAAATATTTGTTATGCAGTGGTAGGGAAGAGGAGAGTCAAGGATCTAATTGCAGCAAAATACATTTTTTAAAACACAAACAGATAGGAAACGAAAACACAACATCTTAATAAACACGCAAAGACAACGTATTTAAGTATAATTTAACACACATGGTCTTAATTTTGTTTGTTTACTGACTCAATATGCATCAGTTAGCAGTTAGTAAAATACTGTTTTACTCCAATACTGTGGTTGCTGTGGTTTTTCTGTTGAATGTGCTGAGTGGAAGGCAGCGTGGCCGTACTGATCAGGAGTGACAGAATGAGGTGGAGGGGTTGTGTGTTGGGGAGCGGATACTTCCCATGACTCACTGCTCTAGTTTGTGTATGAGTGTGTGTGTGTATTCATGTATCTCTCTTGCTATGCTGTAACCTCATTCAATTAGATGCTTGAAAGCAGGGGTCTCCAACACGTCGCTCGCGAGCTACCAGTAGCTCGTGGCCTGATTGGAGGTAGCTCACCAAGGGGGCGTTCACAAATCGCGTCTTTTGCGCGCTCAAGTTCGTTATTTCAAATGTAGGAAGCTCATAATTGAAGCGACGCGCTCATTTTTTCCAGGCGCAGCGAGATGAAAAATCCATTAGCTACTAAAACTTCTTTGTCATTGTGGAGAGCGCAGTGCATAGTTGCATAGCAACGACAGACGCCACGGGAAAATCGGATCGAATTTTACTATTAATAATGAAAGATAAGCTAATGTGCATTGTGAACGTCAGTAATTCATCTTTTTTGACTCATTCTTTTTAGAAAAATGATTTAAAGGCTGAAATATGCGAGCTTTTTATAAATCTTTTTTTGTCAAAACTTTATTTGAACTTGTAGGCTACATGTTAGTAGATAACATGTCGCAAGACACTCCTTTAAAATCTGGCCATCATTTTTAATGTTGTTATTTTGTTTATGTAAACAAAAAGTGCAAATGAATTCTAATTATATTTGTTATTTGCTGGTTTTCGACATAAACCTTGGTGAATTGATTTTATTGTGTAGTATTAGTACTTTTTGAACAGGATTCTGTGATAACCGTGATCATTTTGGTGACTTTAATCATAAAATGAAATGAAATTTTCATGCCATTTCATCTCTAGTTAAGATGCACTATAAAATCAACTATAATTATGTGTTTTTACAGTATAATATGCAAAGTACAATTTTCTTTAAAAAAATTAATCTCTGATTCTGTTCTTTTCTCTGACATTTAAGGGTGACATATATAGGCCTACAAAACTCTTTTAGGTCTAAAACAGTTTAGATAGTTGTTAATATGAGAGTTGTGAGACATTATTTAAGAGATTTAAGTATTGATATAGCCTACACGAGTAGCTCTCGGCCACTATCTTTTTTTAAAAGTAGCTCTCAAATTAAAAAAGGTTGGAGACCCCTGCTTTAAAGCTTCATTCCGTTAACATACAACACAGAGAAACAGGCATCAACCACAGGTCAGGCATGAATGGATCAGTCAGTGTGTTTAGATGAGGCCTACTGTATGATGCAGAGCCCTACTGTTCACATGGCCCAAGCAACTGTGATATCCCAGCAGTCATTGCACCTTTTTACTGGAATTCTAGCTTACTACTTGCTTAATGCTGGCTTAATACTATACGCATTATTTACTGTATACTGTATTTTTTGTTTAAAATATAAATTAAACATTTCTTTAGATATATTTCCGATTGACAATGGACAGTATAGCGCAGAACAATGTAGAATGCTTGTTACCTTTTCATTTAATTTAGTGCAACCCCCAGACAGACACACAAACATTGATTTTCTACAAACCTTGATTTGCTATTTGGTGGTATTAAGGGGAGGGGACATTCTAGAGAGAATTTGATTGGATACAAAATAAATGCTGTTCTTTTGAACTTTCTATTCATCAAAGAATCCAGAAAATGGTATGATGGTTTCCACAAAAATATTAAGCAGCACAACTGTTTACATCATTGATAATAATTGGGAATGTTTCTTGAGCATCAAATCAGCATATTAGAATGAATTCTGAAGGATCATGTGATACTGAAGACTGGAGTAATGACGCTGAAAATTCAGCTTTGCATCACAGGAATAAATGACATTTAAAAAAAATATTAAATAGAAAATAGTTCCGTTCGATTGTAACAATATTTTATCACAAATAAATATCTGTTTTTACTGTATTTTATTTCTCAAATAAAGGCCATCTTGGTGAGCATAAGAAACTTATTTAAAATTATTAAATCAACCCCAAACATTTGAATGGAATAAGATGAGTATAGCCTATTTGTGGTTTATTTCCCAATTTTAAATGTGTATATTTGCTCAAAGTATGAGTCAGATTAATATCCGACTGACATATTAATACTTTCAAAGTTAACAGACTTCAACCCACAAAATTGTGGTTTCATGGGGTCTTAAAGGAGCAATGTTTATTTAATCCTGCTGACCGCAATGATAAGAGTATAAGCAGCTGTTTACCTCACCTCTTCCAGCAACTCTATCATCAGCTCTCACTCTCTCTCTCTCTCTCTCTCTCTCTCTCTCTCTCTCTCTCCCTAGTGATATCATGTTGAAAATTTGACCTTGAGTCGAGTCTATCTTCTGAGCTCACATGAACAGCTAGATAAACACGTTTTGCCAACATCACTTTCAGAAATGATAGTAACTGTTTTCCTCCCTGGTATTTTATTGTGAAATTATATTCTCAACTAAAGACAAGTACTTTATTAATAACAAGATCATGAATATGCATTCATGCTTCAGGCTATCAGGGTTTAATTGTCATGCCTACTGGTTTATAAGCCTGTCCAGTCCATTACGACTGAGGTTGCAGGGTTGGTAGTGTCCTATATCTATCGTGCAGATGGGTTTTTACATAAGTCTAGGGACTATCCATTCCACAATATTTAAATTTTGTCCAGCTGACAAATACGAGTGACTTCTCCTTTTAGAGTGTTTCTCTTTCTTTCTGTCCGCTTCACTGAAACTGAACTTCTGAACCTTAGATCTACAGTAAAGTAATGTCTTGTGATACAGTCTTTTTTAGCACCTGGGTTCACAACCATACCTAATTAATTTTTAAATAGAATGTACAGTGTTCTAGCTTTACATTTATTCACATTTATATATACAGTATGCAATAATCGTGCAATTTAATGATGAAAGATTCATTTATTTAAAAATTCTGTTCTCACTTTGATTCCAAATTCGGGATGAGGGTAACTTGAAACCCCAGATGTTCTTTAAGGGAAACTTATGTTTTCTGTAAAGAGGAAGTGCTGATAGGACTCATAGCAGTGCGTGTAATGAAACGGACAGTTATGTCAACTCAATTCTTCACTGTTAGCAGCCGCGTGGCTTCAGATGACCTTCCTTCAGCCATGAAATGACAAAGAGCATTCATGCCTTTGTCCAGGATATTATCCAGCCATTACACAGCTGTTCCCATGCAAGCTTAATACACAGAGTGTGTAAAAATGAGTCACACTTTGCTAGTAAGCACGCACTTACATCTTGGTTAATTCCCTGTTTACACCAAAGTTTGTGCATTGACCTCTGCCAAAACATACAGTTCAAACGTTTGGGTCGGTAAGATACTTTTAATGTTGTTGAAAGAAGAGTCTTTATGCTCACAAATGCTACATTTATTTGATCAAAAAATAGAGTGAAAACAGTAATATTTTATTAAATTTTAAAATTACTTTTCTATTTTAATATATTTTAAAATGTAATTTAGTGATGGCAAAGCTTAATTTTCAGTAGTCATCACTCCAGTCTTCAGTGTCACATGATCCTTCAGAAATCATTCCAATAATTTGATGCTTAAGTAACATTTCTTATTATTTTCAAAGTTGAAAACTGCTTAATATTTATGTGGAAACAGCATTTATTTGAAATAGAAATCTTTTGTAATTTTATACTGTAAATGTCTTTACTGTTGCACACATTAATGCACCTTTACTGAATAAAATTATTCATTTTTTTCACAAAAAAACACCAAAACAAATCTCACTGTGATTCTCACCATGAACTTTTCAACGGTAATATATTTAAATGTTAATGCATTTATTATTTCTGTTTGTTTTTTTAAACTTAAACTGTGTATTTCAGAAAAAAATAAGGTAAATAAGATTTGTGTTATGAACATTTTGACATCTTACAAGGTAAATTGAGCTGGGTAGTTCCACATTACTGTACAATATGCATTATATGTAATTGTTGTTGTTTTTTATTTAAATTTACACTTTACACAGTCGCTGCTTTTGTCACAGTTGCTAATGTGTAGTGCTGAGAGCAAATAAACTCCGAACACACTGA
Source organism: Gila orcuttii (assembly GCA_026230005.1). Classification (NCBI taxonomy): domain Eukaryota; kingdom Metazoa; phylum Chordata; class Actinopteri; order Cypriniformes; family Leuciscidae; genus Gila; species Gila orcuttii. The sequence goes on along the minus strand of JAPDVR010000019.1, from coordinate 18,036,104 downwards.
AATGTTTCAGTTCCTTGTGTGGTCAAGAGTGTTAACATCCCCCGAAACTAAGTATTACTATAAATACAAACAATAAATAAGGGGTTTCGACTGACTGTCATATGTTGCGTTAATGAGGAAAATTTAGCTGAGAACAAATATGACTGATGAAAAGACACCGTACAACAAAAAACAAAAAAGGTCAAGAGTCAAACAATCAGCTCTTTATTAAACAAGGAACAACAGTCACAATGCATTCCTCCTGATGTGTGTTCATTGCTGACAAACGTTAACAAAGTTTACGATGACAAAGTTGATGACAAAGTTGTTTTTACTTTACATATAACACGTACCAAATAGCTTGCTTCAACTTCCCATTGCTGTGCCACCATGGGGCGAGATTATTGTTTGAAACATTTGAAAGGAACTTGCTGTAAATTCAATAGCTCTATTGCAGTTAGATGAAAAAAAGCTCTGGCATCATAAGGATCTTAGTGAATTCAGTTCAAAGAGCATGACAGGAAGGGAAAAAGTAAAACTAATAATGAATGATGTCCTTGTTGTCATACTTCACTTGTTTTGACTCCTCCAGTTGACAGGAAGAGCTTGATCAGAAGGTGTCAGTTGGTTTTAACATTTCCTACCGTTTTTTACGCGCTCAGATTGACTAGAGCAGGAAAATGCACTGTTGGGTGAATGAGTTCAAAAATGTCACTGAACTCTTTTCACTTTGTACTTGCCATCATTTCCAACATAGCCATCAAAAGTGATTCCCACGGATACTTGGAAAGATATTGTGAAAATTCAAAAAATGTTAGCAAAAATGTTTTAAAATATATTAGCATTGTCAATCATTAAAAAAAGCTCATTTAAAAAAAGTCAGTATTAATCAATTATTCGATTATCAAATCAATTATTATTAATACATTTGTGTGCAAAACTGTTAGAAGAATGTTACTTTGGTTGTTTACAGTATAGATTGTTTTTAAAAGAGTTTAATCATTTTGATGTTGATGCTAAATTATACGTTTAATGTTAGTAAAATAAATACATGTCTGGTTTGATGTCGTTGAATTAGGGGCACATAAGAAAAGCAGATGTAAAAAAAAAAGAAGATCCCTACAAGTTTTGTAGTGGGTAATGTTAACATTTTTCAAAAACGTGGCTAGTGAACAGAAGCATTTTTGTCTACTATCTTTCCGAGCAAGGCATTAGCATTAGGGATTTTCTGGAGTTAGTCTGCCACCTAGTGGCATTAAATGAGAAATGTTTAAGTTATGACATCAAGCAAAAGTGGATAAAGGTCATTGCAGTAGAAGAGAATGGTAACCAAAACATGGTTAGGCTTTTACACAGATACCATTGAGAGCACTGGATGTTGTGCATATCTTCGTAGAGTTGGGTTTAGCTTTCATAAGAGCAGTCCTAACATTTTTGTCAAAGGAAGCAAGAGAAGAGACGCCCATCGGAAGGGTGCCTCTCTCTGTTTCTTCATGGGTATAAATAGTTACTTCCTCTTAGGCAATTCCATCGGCAGCTCTGTCTGGGTGGAGGCACTTGCAGTCGGACAGAGGGGTCAGAAAGCTTCAAAGAGACCTAAAGTTCAGCCTCAACGTCTTAATGACAGACTACTGGCCCTCAGAGCCCTTACAATGCTCACAATGGAGTTCACTTCCTGTGTGCGTTACAAAGCTCCCATATCCACTTCAAAATCTATCCACAAAGTCCAGGAAGTACATACTTTATGTAAAGTATGCACACAATGTAAATACCTTTATAATGATCAGGGCCGTGCACCTTTATATATATATATATATATATATATATATATATATATATATATATATATATATATATATATATATATATGTAGATAGATAGATAAGTGCTCATTTTCAATTTCAGGTCTACTGCATTTTAACAACTTTCTGAACAAGCTTTTCCCCTCCACAGTGGAGCTGTAGTGAGCTGTGGCGTTCCTGAGCCAGAGAGCGCAAACATCCCACTCCCGGCCACGGGCTGGGCTCCAGCTGAGAGTGTAGGATGTTTACACTCCCTGAAGCTCAGGCTGTGGTGGAGAGATCTGGCCATGACTTCATAGCAAAGAATTCTTGACCCAAGCATACCTGAATATCACGTTTCGATCAACGCGTTATTTACTTGCAAACTTATTATTTATTTTAGTTTAACTTTTAGGGCTGCTAAAGTTAATGTGTTAAATTTCTCAGCTCAGCCTGGTGTTATTAATGTATATGTATCAAAAACTAAAATGTGTAGCCATATTTTTATTTTGTATTTTAGTTTTTTCCACTTCACTTTTCTTGCATGTTAATTGCTAATAAATGAAAAAGTCTGCTAAATTAACAAATGTAAATGTTTTAGTTCTCATTAACGACAAAGCTGTGCAAGTACAACATTTTAAAAAGTGAACCGTCCATGAGTTAAATTCATAGAATATCAGAGGAAATGAGATCATTGCCAATGAATGAGGAGCGGTGGATGAGAGTATGTCACTGCCGTTCCTTTCAGGAATCTGGACATGCCAGTCATTAGTCTTTGAGATAATCTAACCGCTCTATTAATAGAGACACATTCCTCACGCTGCAGCCTACTGGTTCTCTTAGAGGAGAGTTTGTTTGTGCGAGTAAATAGAATGTGAGGGGTCCGGAGTCGATGTCCTAAGGGACAGAGGAGAGGCGGAGACACTGGACGCTCCCACGGACCAGCGTCATCTGAGGAGCCTTTGCATCGCTCCTGGCCCCTGTCCAGGATCCCTAGCCCACCCTCCCGAAAGCAGCAACCCCTCCTCCCTCCTGAGGATGTGGCCGCTCCCAGACCCTCTGAACTAGCCTGAATGGGAGCTTTTCACATTCTTCAGTCCCCTTTTCTCTTATTGGACAAGAAGGCTCTCTTTCTGCCCCCTCTCTCTATGTCTTCACTGAATCTTCTGGGAAAAGTCATCAGACTTGGTGCCAGCCTATGGGCATAAAGAGGGGTGGAGGACAAGAAACACACAGAGAAAGAGTGATTGAGTCAGTTTACCAGGAAGGGGAACAAGAGGGGACAGAGCGATTAAACTGGTGGGGCTGGAAAAAGACAAGAATGTTTTTATAAAAGGCTTAGTGAATGCAGGCATACAAAACTGCAACATAGATGCTATTGCAATAGGTAAATGTACTATTTTGTTTTTTATTCACAAAATATTTACACTCTAGTATTTTAGTTAGTGACTGTTGCCATCTAGAATGCATTAGACACGACTTAATGACGTTCTGCCACTTTATTAATTGTACCCTATACGCTTAACAGAAACTTTGCATCATTTTTGAGAAATTGTTTAAATATTTTAAACTACGAATGACTTTAAAATATTTTTAAATATTAATTTTCCAATCTCTGTGATCTTACCCAGCATTTTAATGGCAAATTTAAATACAAAATACCAATTTACAGCTTATTCAACAATTCAGCACAGTTTACCCATTTTTATTGAAGAACTAGGTAGGCTTGTATAATATTCAATTATAGACACTATGTTAGACACTATAAAGGAGTTGTTCTCAACTCCGGTCCTGGAGCCCCACCGCTCTGCATTTTGTATGTCTCTTTTATTTAACACACCTGATTCAGATCATCAGCTTTTTAGGAGATCAGATAAGAGAGACATATAAAATGTGCAGAGAGGTGGGGCACCAGGAACTAGAGTTGAGAACCACTGATATAAAGAAACAATAAGAGGAAGATCAGAATATCATTTGAGAATAACATAAAGCTTTATTTATTTATTTTTCAATGATTGTACTTTACTGTATCACATTAAAGATATCCCTGAGGACTGTCTCACCCCTAGGACAGGGTGTCTGCAGGGTCAACCTAAGAGAGCTGTCCAGAGTGCTGAAACTGGGTGCTCATTAAATCTGTCATTTTGATTAAGTGATAACCAACCAAAGCAAGGAACATTATGAGCAAAATGTGATAGACCAGTGAAATCAAGTCTTTAACCCTGCTCTTCGGGACCCACTTGCTTGTATCCTAATTCAGTGGCTGCATCCTTCGAAGGATGCAGACTTCAAAGGCCACAACTTCGAAGTCCACAAAGGTCAAACCAAGTGTTGTTAAATGGGACGGTCAAGCCTACGGGGGATTTTTCTTTTTTAACTGTCTGAAAACAAAACCGGGTTCACAACTTGTCTAAATATGTTCACCTTGGTCTATTTAGATGATAATCTAAATTATCATAATAAAGTACTAGTACATAATAAAGATGATAAACTATATTAAATCGCATCTTAGTAAATGTTAACGTTTTTATTTTTGCATTTGTATCGTTAGATATTTGAGTAAGTTGAAACTCAATTCTTGCATTTAAAAGTATAATCCAGCAATTTTTCTCAAAAAAAAAAATCCTGTCACCGGCACATTGAATTCTGGGGTAGGCTAGGCCGTGAAGGATCCAACTGTTGTATCCTTCATTGCCCGGAAAACAAAGGACGCATTTCAAGGCCGCATTTGAAAAAGCCTTCGAATTTGGACAGCCTTCGTCTTGCCGCTGTGATGCAATTGGCCTTCGAATGCGGCCTTCAAAGGATGCAGCCTCTGAATTGGGACGCAGCTACTGTCCTGCAGAGTTCAGCTCCAACCTTGATCAAACACACCTGATCAAGGTCTTCATGATTGCTTGAAAAAAATTGCATGCAAGTCTGTTGAAGCAGTTTGGAAATATACTTTCAGGTATATGCTAAATATACTGCAGGTCAGTGGGTCTCCAGAAGCAGGGTTTAAGACCTAGGCCACATGTGTCAAACTCCGCTCATGAAAAGCCACTGTCCTGCAGAGTGTACAGTAGATCCAACCAGCTCTAAAACACCTGCCTGGAAGTTTATAGTAATCCTAAAGACCTTGACTAGCTGGTTCAGGTGTCTTTAATTAGAGTTTGAGCTAAACTTTGTTTTTGACAGTTTGACACCCTGATCTACAGTAGGTCATAGACTTCATACATACATTTTTGTATAGCAACAGACTGAATTTGGTGATGCAGAAATTACACATTTCACTTTTAAAGGTATATTTTCGGTAAAATTGTAAACTTCTGTTATTTAACCTAATGTTTTATTTCATAAAACATCTTTTTCAGCATACAGAGCTTATTGACAACCAATACACAATGAATTTTTTTTACCAGCTCATTGGAAAAACTTGCCTCTAACTTTCTGCAAAACTCCAGAATATACAAAAAATACAAATTACTGTAGATTCCAGCCGAAATTAACACTAGAGGCAATAATCAACACGAACTTCTGTTCCTTTTCACATGTATTACGATTATAGGGGCAGATTATAGATTGATAAAGACTTATTTTTGCACAATACTATGTTATGTATCAAATTTTGATGTTTGCATCACATAAGCAGCTACAAATGTACAACTTTTCTGATGTAGTAAACATAATAAAATGTCATGATTGCTTCAGCAAATGCATTTGTATCTCATTTGCTTTTAACACTATAAAATGTCACCACAGGCATGTATGAGCCTGGGCTGTTTTTTACATTTACAGTGTTAACAGAACAGTAAATTTACTCATTACATTACATCATAAGTACTAGTCAAAACTGCTACACTCCAAACTACACTAAAAAAATAGGTCTTAATTTGAATAATGTATCTGTAGTGATATTATTGTTTAAGATAAGCATGTAACAGTGTTGTCAGATAATTTGCAAAGCTTCTAGTCTGAATATAAGAAATGGTCAAACAAATAGCAAAATCCTACAAATTTTAAAAAGTAGCTTTTATATTTGAGACAGTGTTAATACATCAATTGGTTCAGTGAATGGACTTTGTAGGCTTGAAAGTTTTCACTTTGCTAACTCAAAGCTGTTCTTCAGGATCACATTTCTGTGCTTTTCATTGCGCGCCCTGTGGGAGCCTTCATGCAGGAGGTGGGAAAGCGAGAGTCCTGTGCTCTCTGTATCGGTGTTACCGGCCTTTGAAACTCTGAGAAGGAGTGACCCAGAGCAGGGGCAGCTCAGCTAATCTAGGTCTTAGCGCTCCACAGGTGTTGGGGTTGAATGTGTTTTACATGATTGAAAGTGTTAATCTGACACAAATGGCAACCCTTGGCTTCTGATGTTGACATTCGGCCTCTGGAGACAGTGTTCGCTCTCACCAGAGCCCGTGAAGCAGACCCTCGACCTGATTCGCTCTCAAACCGCTGTTTGCTCTTTACATGCCACAGAGGGATCCATTTCAGCCTGTCTCAGTTCAGACAGCTACGCTGTCAGCTGTTGGTGTAGTTCACTGTTTTGTGTATATGATAAAAAACACAGGAAGGTGTGAAAACCTTTCATAGTTTACTGTCAGAAGTGGCTTGTTCACACTTGTAGTTCGGTTCACTTGGTTCGTTTAGTCCGGACCAAAAAAAAACAAAAACATTTAGTCCTGGTGCGCTTAGCGTTCACATTGACATTTTTAAAACCGAACCTAAAGGGATACGTTCACGTACGTGAGCATTCTGCCCTTTTTAGGGTCTCATCTTCCATATTTGGTTAGTTTACATGTCTTTGGCCCTTGTTGCATTAATATTTCAATCGAACCTCACCAGATTTTGTTTGGAAGCGGACCCATCTTTTCAGCGGTCTCGGTCTACTTGTTTGGCACTATTTTCACAGTGCTTTCCAGTTTTTTGTACAATGTGCATCAGACGGCCAGTGAATGGACTTTGGGTGGCTCTTCAGAGAGTGGGATTGGAAGTATTTGGACCACCTCAACAATCTGAACATTAAAATCAGAAGCTTTGTTCCAGTGGGTGTGTCCCATGTTCTCCTGATGCAGGTTTCCGGGTGAGAGTAACAGCAGTTGGCTGCTGCAAACATCCGACTGAAAGCTCCATCTTAAGCACCAGCTTCCAGTCAAGGATGTTTACAGTAGCCCGTACTGCCAGCTGTTTTTTGCCCATGAAGACGATACCTAAACCTGACACTGACTGTAACCCTAATACACTGAAATTTGTACCATTGATGACACAAAAACTTGATAAAAAACGCTAAAAACTTTGATTTACTTTATGAGACTGCGGACTTCAGAGGCCTTTCGGCACTCCTACCTCTGTGTCCATGGAGAGACAGTCATTCCGGCAAGGTTTGGCCCACCTTGTGACACTACGAGGGCCGGTAACCATGACAGAAGAGAAATGTCATATTTACATTGAAAACACTGGAAACTCGGTGGCTGCCGTTTGTTTTGCCAAGACTCTCCCACAAAGAGCCAATCTGATGAAGCTTCACATGCAACATATCCCTGCTGACTGCAAACATCTCCTAAACACAAACACCAGAGCAGCTTCCTGCCAACCCCCTCCAATCACAAAGAGTCCATCTCTGTTTACTCTTTAAACGAAGCTGTTAGGACCCCTGTGTTGTGAGGGCTGAGATGGCAGATTTACTCAATACAGTCTCAACTCCCTTCAGCACTAGACCAAGCCTGCAGCTCTGAGAGAAGTGCACATTACACATGGAACGCCAACTTAATATCAATAAATAAGAATAATTTTCTGTCATCAGTTGTACTTTCCCGTCAATGTTTCCACTCAAATGGCCTCTAAAACTGGAAATGTGTTTAAGTTAGAAAAGCTACGTGTCTATTTTGACAAAGTGACAATGGGAATTTGGAATGTGTCTCATCTCTCTTTCCTGCATCTTCTTTTCTCTGGAAGAAATCGATTTCTGCATAAAGCCCTCATGTATATGCATTCAGAAACTGATTTACAGCTAGGAAAATGTTTTGTTTAGGATATTCATTGATTTACTAAATGTGTTACATCATTCATTGACATTAAGAAAATCTTAGCTGTTTTCCTATACTTAATTTTTTTTTTGAATATTTCTTAAATTTAGATTTTAGAAAAAAAGTTAAATAATAAATAAACATTATTAGGTAAAACAATGAGAAATCAATGGTTTCTGGGCAATTTCTAGGTCACTAATCAACTAAACAAATTTGTGACTGACTATAAGTGTGTGTGTGTGTGTGTGTGTGTGTGTGTGTGTGTGTGTGTACTTGTACAACTATCTTTGTGAGGACCAGTTTGAGTTTTAGACCATTGGAGTGAGGACAAAGAGAGTAAAGTGAGGACATTTTGGCCGGTCCTTACTTTCTGAGACCCCTTTAAAGGCCTGTTTGAGGGTCAAGACTTGGTTTTAGGGATAAGGTTATAATTAGGTTAAGGGTAGGTTTAGGGTAAGGGTTCGGATTAAGCACTTAGTTGTGATGAGTAAGGTTAGGGTAAGCGGCTAGAGATTGCATTGTGTCAATGAATGTCCTCATAAAGATAGATGTACAAGAGTGTGTGTGTGTGTGCGACTGATTTTACTGATATTTATATTTTTCCACTATTTTTTTAAATCAAGGAAACTGATAAATGGCACAATTAAGTTAATCTAGCACCAAATATAATTTCATATTTTATGTGTTTGTATAAATTATTTAACTCTTTACAAAATAGCTATGCTTAAGTGACGTTAAGAAAAAGATACATCATGATGCGCTGGGACACATTATCAGTGATGTATCCTAGGGTCATTGGGTGTTTTGGGTCTTTCAACATCAGACACCGTGGCCCAGCAGACCCGGCCTGTGTCCCAAGAGCATTAAAATAAAAATTAATATTAAAATAATAATAATGCATTATTTTTACATTTTAAAGCTCTTTTATACTCTTTATATTTTATTTTCCCATTATGTATATTTTTATAATGTAGCTATCTTTGTTAGAAATAAAACAACAATAAAAAAAAAAAAATAGCTGTCACTGAACATAAACATAATTAGTATTGTATCAGTTGTAGAAGCATTTTTACAAGTGGTCTCAGCGTTTTGGACTTCACAATTGAGGTTTATATTTTACTCTCTAGCTTGTGTCTTAAAGGGGACCTATTATGCCCCTTTTCACAAGATGTAAAATAAGTCTCTGATGTCCCCAGAGTGTGTATGTGAAGTTTTAGCTCAAAATACCCAACAGATAATTTTTTACAGCATGTTTAAATTGTCCCTTTTTGAGGCTCAGAAAAACGCACCGTTTTAGTGTGTATCCCTTTAAATGCAAATGAGCAGCTGCTGCCGGCCCAGAGGGCGGAGCCTCACGAGCTCGCGCTCAGTCAGGACAATCTCATGTCACGGAATGATAAACAAACTCTCAGTAGCCGTGTTCATTTCGACCCGGAGTCGGACAATAATGCCCACAGAGCCAGTTAATATATGCTGTATGGAGACTGAACAGGTATAGTCTAGTTTAATTACGGTTATAACCAGGGGTTAAATTGGTATTTATTATGTGGGGGTGCTCTCCCTAGGGGGGTCCGGGGGCATGCTCCCCCGGGAATTTTTTTTTGAAAAATAAACCATTAAATAGTACTTTCTGGAGAGTTTTGTGCAAAGAAATGGAGAAATGGAGTATTACATGATATGTGAAAAACTGCAAGGTTAAGAGCATATACTTTGCATTGTTGTAGTATCAACAGGTATTAGGACATTTAGCATTTACATTACTGTTAATCAGTCATCACTTGATTACACATTGTATTACCTTGTTATGATATATAGTGAGTGACCCATACAATGTGCCAAACATAATATGCCACATGAAGAGACAGTGCAGCATATGACAGTAGCAACAGCTGAGAAGATTTGGGTCTGTGGTACCAGGTCCACCTCACACACACTTCCTTCTCCTATTTGATCTCTTTACTACTACAACACACACACACACACACGCACGCACACACACACACTCATCCTACTCTGCATCATTTCTCATCAAGATATGCACAAGTCAAAAATAAAATCAATCTATCCTTGTGGAAAGGTTGCTTGGTAGCTAAATGTAGGTTTAGCAAGTCTTATATTTCTGTAATTCACACAGATCAAATACAAATATGCTGACTGAACATATTGGTAGTTTATTTTGAGTAGCCAGCTAGCAGTTCTCTTGGCAGTTTGCTGATAATCCGGTGTCTGAAGTAAAATGCTCAAAACATGGTTATTTAATTTTGATTTAGTGTTATTTTCCTTACCTTGTCATTCAAGGCCAGGGCACTTTTTGTACATTTTTGGAACTTTTGCGCGCTTCCACATCCCGGGCAACTACGGATCTCCCATTATATTGCTGCGTACATTTATCCGTGTCACCTAGATGCGCGTGCGCGAGCGGTGCGCGATCCTGGTCGACTGACAACGAGATTAAGCAGCTGAACAAGAATACGGCCGTGTTCCGATTGTTCTCATCTCAGCTCCGCCGAGACAAAATAGACATGCCATTTTAAAAATCTTTCATTTATTGTCAGAAATATGTTTTCAAAAGCATCACTTTCATCAGATTTTATGTGACATAATTTCCAGTAGGCAACTGACTGCAAACGAGCAGGCTTATGTGCCGGGGCTGAGCCCCGGAGAGCCCCGGCCCAATTTAACCACTGGTTATAACTTGTTTTTCCATCTTTCTTTTATCCACTATTAGTACAAGCCTGTTGTTGCGGACCGCGTCGGAATGTTGTAAAAATATACTGATGAGTTCAATGAAGTTTATTGTACATCACACAAAAGATGAAGTGTCAATTTCACTCTAGAAAATCACTGTAAGAGCTGAATAAACACTGTATAAGAACACTCTCTCCCTTTCATTATCATCAACATACATAGCGAAGTAAAAAAAAAAACACTCGTTACAACTAACAGTAAACAAATATATACACACCTTTTCAGGGTGTGTTTAATAAACTGGTAAACTGTACGTTATATCCGTAAAATAACTCTGAACTTAATAAAGTGCGCGCTCTCACTTTCATTTCTGCCATGATCAATAACGTTATGCCTATCGCTCCAGTAAATAGAGCTTTGAGGATTAATACATCCAGCTACACAACACCGACAACGCTTGGGAGACATTCTCGTCAGTGCAGGAATGGCGGATGTGTACAACTCTCAACTCGCTGTGAACTCGATCAGGGCGGGTCTATGTTAGAACGGCAGTGTCTGTCAACACTCGTGGGCGGGGCCTGTGGCTTTAGTGATGTCACAAAAGCCACATTCTGAAAACAGGTCGTTGAGAGACACTGCTTATGATTTATGGGGATTTAAAAAAAAAGGAGTGGGTGGATTTTTATCACTGCAGGGTGGTTGTGTACACTCACTGCCATCACACATTTATGTCCAAACACCATGCAAAAGTGAATTTTGCATAATAGGTCCCCTTAGGGTGTATTATCTGTCTGTTAAACAATTCTGGCTGAATGGAGTCAAACCAGACTATATAAAAACCTTCTGTTTTTGGAGCATTACATGTACCCTGCCTACACAAGCTATAATATGCATACAGATTTGTGTGTATGTAAATTCAATTTGTAACATGCATCCCCATGACATCCTATCCACACAGCAGCAGTCAGTAGCATGTGCTGTAAGATACATAACAGGTTGCTAATGAGGTGTAGCTCAAAGTGTGTGTGTGCGCGCTTAACAGTGCGTTGAGACTGTGTGCAGGGTCTGATCTGCAGTGCACTAGAGCTTCATCATTCTGGATAAATTGAGAATCACGATTTTTTTGATTCTCACACGATTCTAAACAGACACCAAACAAAACATATCTTTTACCAGAGGTTATGACAAAATGTTAATTGCTGCAGTCTATTTAAAATGTTTAACTCATTTGAATGAATTATTTAAAAAAAAAAACTGTTTGAATGAATGATTCAATGACTCACTTGTTTCATTACTGGATTTAATCAGTGGCTGCATCCGAAATCACATACTTCCCTATAGTTGGTGAAAAACAGTATGTCACAAAATGTCCAAATTCACAGTACTCATAAAAGAGTAGGCAAAAAGTACCCGGATGAAGATTCTGAAGGCAAGATTCTGAAGTGTGCATACAAATGACACTACATTACTATCCCATGAGGCCACTGGAGAAGATTTGTGAATGGCAGTGACGTGAAACAACTGATGCTGTAGGTCACGTTATAAGGGCAACATGTTGAATGTAGTACGTCCAGATTACATTCATAGTATATATAATGTACTTTTTTAGCTAAGTAATTACTTATTCAAAATAAGCAGCAACTCAAGAGAGTGTGTGATTTCGGACGCAGCCAGCATTTTTTAATGAATCTCTTGAATGAATGATTCAATGACAAATACTTTTTTATCAGTCACTTGTCGCCACCTTGTGGTGGCAATCACCTTATATTGGTAATCTAGTTATTTGAAGAGCCAAGTTACTTTCAAAAGGTGATTTGCTCTATTTTGATCGCTACCATAGACATCAGTGTTTATATCTGAACTATAAACTTTTATCCCAGTACTTCGATAATTTTAATATTTGTAGCACAGAAATAATGATACTGTGTAGTTGAAAAGACTTTGTGAAGCTGTTTTATACCTATACATGTTAACTGCTTTCTCTGGGTCAGCAGCAGCACCAACGCAGATTTGAATGTTGCGGTTTGATTTTGTCAAAGGTTTAATAGACACAGGAGAATCGTCGTCATTTAGGAATAAGATCACGTGGGTGTTTGAATAGAGTTTGCGTTCTTTTAACTTTTAATCGTGCAGCTTTGCAGTGCACTGACTCTGGTGAAACTCCCAGGGTCCCATATCCCTCCCAGCGTTCATGTCAAGGCGGGAACAAAGCAAACTTTATCAGACCACAGCAATACCACATTCCGCAGATTCTTAGCACTTGGCAACCGCATAGCATGTAGTAAGGCAGAGACGTAGGGAGAGGGAATTGGGGGAAGGGGTGGAGAGCAAGGAAAGAGAGCGAGACTAAATGAAAAAAGGAAGGGATCCGGCTGACACGGCCTCCGCCCAAACAAGGCCTCATCCATAATTGGCTATGGTTTTGTTCACCCTGGTTTTACAGTTACCATTAGCTTTTATCTATTTTTTGATGGTGCACAAGCAGCAGTCTTAGTTTATTTGACGCTCACAGAAAGATAAAAAGTCCTCTAAGTTGTCAAATATTTGGAACATATTAAAATGATAAAAAAATCCATGTCATGACCCCTTTAAATAGTCAAAATATATGTATTTTTTTAACAAACTATGAAAATTGTAGGGCTGCCCCCTAATAGTCAAATAAACATTTGTCAACGAGGAGGCTTGATCGACTAAATTTTAATTAGCTGGTTAGTCGCAGAAAAAAAAAACCTCCACAGGAATTGGAAACACAGAAAATCCAAAGTGTGGGAACATTTTGTGAGGGCAAAGATGACCACAAAAAGGTGACGTGCGACCTCAAACATGATTTATCACCCACTTCACATGGCCGCTCACTCTAACGTTAACATTAACCCTGATAAATGTCAGGTAATATTAGGCGGATATCCAAGTGTTCTTAGAGTGTGTAGAAGCTAAATTAGTATCGCGTTTATGCACAACATGTTTAACTTAACTTCTACAGCATGTCCACACCATCAGAGCGCATCTTCGCAAAGCCCGGGTTCATTGTGAGCAAAACAGAGCTCACTTCTTCCCGACAATGTGGATAAACTCATGTTCCTTTCTCATAAGACTGAGATTGGAGACATTAGTTGTATACTAATGTATATTTATTTTGTTTGTGTTCTGACCTCTAAAAAACTGAGTTTGTGTTCTGATCTCAGAAAAGTTTATGCAATGTTTGCCGGTGTCGCTAAGCCAAGCTTGAGCACTTAATTTATATTTTAAATGCTTATTATTATGGATAAGTATTTCTCTCCTGACTAATCGAATAATAGCTTAAATGAACGACTAACAGTTGACTAGAAAAGTCTTATTCGGGGGCAGCCCTACACAATTGTGACTGAATGCATTTTCATCATAAGGAAAAGAGCAGCAATGACATTTATGATAATAACTCTTTACATATTACACAGGAAAAATGTTTCGAGTGACATGAGGGTGGGTGGATGATGTCATAGATTTTAGTTTAAAGCTAAAGATTGAGACATGTAAATGAGACTTATATCAAAGCATTTTACACCTTTTAACCTAAAATAGTCAATTAACTTACTTATCACAGGTACAAATACTTATTTCTTTAAATTCCAAACTCAACACCGGGACTCGACTTCTGACTGGTGAGTTTGACTAGTTATGATGCTGTGTTATGCTACTAACACAAACACAATACATTCCCAGACAAGGCAAAGTCACAGTAAGATCACAAAGATCAGACTATATATGCACAAAAATGTAACACATTCAGCTACCTCTTTATCTTTTCTCTTTCTGTCTGAGAGCTCAATAAAGCAGAACCTTCTCAAATAAAGTTGAATACATTGGTCCTGATGGGTGTGATTTTCTGATCGTCCTGTTCTCCCTGAGACTGTAAAAAAATACCACCCTTGTGAGCGGCACTCTGATTAGATCAAGGGCCTCATCAAAGCATTCCTTCCCTAACACTGACTTAAACTGCATTTCTCATGATGGCAGATGCCCTATGGGATAAACTCATTGTGGAGCAGATGAGGTTAAGTCAATGTCTAGAGTAACCGCAACTTGTTACCTATTAAACACATTTGTCAAGTCAAGTCAAGTTCAGACGGCATTTGTTATGCATTTGACTGTTTTGTGAAAATGTTTTTCAAATAATTGAATTACTGTTAAGTCTACACTAACAAATAAAAAAATAGCTATGGATAAAACAAACAGAGACATGGCAAATATGTCAGGCTATTCCCTTGATCTTTTCCTGTTGATTTTCCCTTTTGTGTTTCCTATAGTTTAAACGCAAAAAAAAAAAAAACACGGTCCCATTTCTATTTTAATGGCATGTACTTGAGATGTGAGAAAACATATTGATTTTTTTTACATGTTCCACACAGAATCACTTCTTTCCATTCACTGGCATTGCTTTAACTTTCTCTCTCCTTTATTTATTTTTTATTTTTTTCCAGGAACCCAAAACTGCCCGAAGCTGAATCAGAAAAGCGAAGGCCTCTCTGACCTTGCTGAAGGTCACACTTCTTTGCACTCTACCTACGGGCAGTTAAGCACAGCTCGCTAATTCCAGGCACGAAACTCACAGCAAGAGAACAAGTCATCTGTGTCACCAGAACACTGATTAACAGAAAACGCTAAGTTCGCTAACTTTTAGAGGTCAACAGGAAGTCATGCCACCCGAAACTTACACTCTACCGGCTGTTTTGCGTCACAGAATTCGAAGTGATAAAACAGACATGGAACGAAGACGAAAAAGACTTACTTAATGTGTTAAATGCAATAATTAAGGGTTTAATAAATGGGTCTTGACACATTGTCCTCCATTACCTCATGCCAACTCACCCAACTATGCCAACACAAAATCTGATTTTCAAATCATCTTTGTGCAAAAATGAATGAGCAAGGTTAGTTTTGATAGGCTATTTCACTGATGCATAGAAAATAAGTAAAGTGTTGCACAGATGTGATAGTAAGATAAAAAGGAAATGCTGGAAAAAACATCCATTCACACCAACAATGATAACTAGGCTATAATGATAATTATAACAACTAAGTTTCAATAATCGTAACAATTCTATGAGAATAAAGAGACCACATCACAACTCTATATGCCTAACAATTAATGACACAGTGGGACAATATCGCGGCTAGAATTGCTTTCAGAATGTTTTTTCCAGCTGATGTTTTTCATGATGAACAGATAAAAACACTGACAGAAAATCAGCAGACGACATAACTGCAGTGAGACATAACTGAGTTAATACAGTGGAGATTGGTTTAACCAACAGACACTTAACATATTTTTTATCTAAACCCCATCAATTATCTAAGTTAATTTGACAAAAGAAAAAATGGTGCGATAACAAATCATGATTTTATTTTTTAATCATTAGCCTATAGTTATCGTTCTTGGTGCGAATGGGACTTAACAGCACACATGACAAAAAAAAATCTAATAAAATTTAATTTAATTAACTAACTGCTTTGTATAAAGGTGTCTTCGCTGAGCTAACTACATTTATATTTAAAATATTTCCATAAACCTATTCAAATATAATAATTAATACAATTTGACTTATTATAATATATTACATATGTTTACAAACGATACAATTAAATTTGACTGACAAAGCTGTCTTCTAAATGTGCTGATATCACCTCTGTGTTTATGGCATATTCCCGAGCAGATTTAGGCTACCTATAGCTAGGAGCCTCTTTCTTTTTTTTTTTTTTAAAAGCTAGAGCATCTGTTTCTCTCTCTCAAATAGTCAGGGTCCTGCCATATTTAATTTTTAAGGGATAAAAACGAGGATTTGAGGAATAGAAGTAGGCTACACTGTATTTAATGGATTTGCACTGTAGTTGAACAACATACCAGTTGTTCAGCTGACTAAACATCTTTCCAAAGAAACTTTCAGTAGGCTAGACAAAAAAAACAACAACCTTGCAGCCTACCATTATACAGTACGTACAATATGGTCTAACCTTCACAGTATAAAATTAAATATGGCGTCTGCCATGACTAAAGACTATGGAAGCGGAGTTCTGATTTTACCTGAACACAGCAGCCGTTATTGAAAGTCAGAGGTCGATGTTTTTTCGCGCGCGCCCGCTGATCTCTCTGATTGGGTTTCTCTCACTACTGAGCAGAAAATGGAAAACCCGGACACGGAATGTTTCTGACAGACTCCGCTCCACTCATATACACCGCTCCAGGCTGGCTTTTAGTGTGCGATTTGCTTGTTTACACAAAAGCTTGATTGGCAGAGAAAACATATAAAAACCGGAAAACTATAATATTAATTACTTGGTCATGTAGGCCCTACCTTAATTATTGAAGTACTTACAATCTGCCTGTAGTGTTGGTAATCAGCACAAGTGATTTCCTGCGGCCTTGTGCTTACAGGCAATAACAGTGTTGATATTAATCTCCTGTCATATATTGCTTAAATATATTACATCGATTAAATGAATAGGCTATATTGTCCTTCACCATTTCATAACTTTTTTCCATTTACTGAGCCATTTCCTGGACACAGCTGAGCAGACATGCACTGCCTGCTCAGTGCTCTGCCATGCATAATTTATTTATTAATTAAATACAGACACTTAATGCAGAATATTAACTGAACACTCACCGAAATTAGAGTCAGAATGTATGTATTTCTAAGAAAGAGCCGTCCAATGAAAGTTCTTACACAAACTTCTTCGCAGATGTCCGTGACTTTTCCTCCAGCGCTGACAGCAAAGATGCCTAGTGAGAAAATGCATAAATGTCCAGAAAGGATGTCCTCTCTAACGTACTTCGACAGATAATCGACGCGTTCGTCGTTTTCATAATGACTTTATCATGTCTTCAACTTCAACTTCAAAAAAAAAAAAAAAAACCCTTCCTCACGTCATTTAAAGTTCTTGGTCAAAGCAGACATGTAGAATGTATTTGCATAAGCTGGTGGGAACCGCCACAAGTGCGTAATTACCGCACGCGACGCGACAAAAATAGAACGCGACCGTTATAGTCAACTTAATATTATAGTGGTTTCGTAGAGTGGCGTCGTTATTTTACAGTGTATATACGGCGTTAGAGTCTATAATAAAGCTTTGTAAGATGGCAACTGTAAGAATTCGGGGGCTGCTTGAGTTCTCCGTCCGAGCGCACTGTAAAGCTGTCACCCACTCTGGCCAATCTGTCACTCCTGACTTTTTCTATGCGGATTCCTGCGCTTCGGCCCGCCCCTTTTCTGTCATCGCTGTCGAGTCCTGACCAATCAACAGGCGAAGCGCTGTCATCCATGATGGTGGCAGCTTTTACAATCACTGAATGACCTCTTGACCGCAGTACTTTTCAGTTTTCTTTATTTTTTTGTCCATATCTATTTAAGTATTTTTACGTTTAACGCAAATCTGCTGTATTATGAATGGATTTACATAGGTTAATTTAAAATGGACACATTGCTACTGATTCTGTACCAAACCATATACTTGGATACTTTTATCTTTTTAAAATCTCTCTGGATATCTGTTTGCTTTTTTCAACAATGTATTAGATATGCTGATATAATCAAAATCAATGGATTGTATTTATTGACAATCAAAATCACTTAAAAAAATCGATACGCCATCCAAAATGCTTTTTTTAAATTAAAAATACACTTTAACCTGGGTTTTGAGAAAAAACCCATCCCTTTATTCTGGAGTAACAGTGGGTAAGTAGAAAACTTTCAGTGAAAAATATAGAAACTTAAGTCTATGCAACTACTTAGTATAATTGGTATACAAAATTGTGGCATCAACTCACTGTCTTTATCTAAAAAGTAACATGGCACCATGCCCCACGAAGGTCACTGACCTTGAGGTAAATGCTGCTCTTTCTTACACTATTTTCATAGGAGATTCAAACTTTAAACCTGAACATAAACTGTATTTTTATGTACAACTTAAAATTGTATTATTTGATACTTAATAAATATAATATTTTTTTTTAGTTTCTGCCCATTTAAGAGTTAAATAAGACACAAAAGGACAGAGAGGTCATGACTTGTCGGTCACGTCTTTGAGAGGACAAAAGTTGATGTTGTTTTGCATGCTCCCATGTGGAATATTTTGAACACAAACTGACCACCGAAGGCAGACAAACTGGTTTTTGGGTTTTAGATCATTATGAAGACAATTCACAGTTGGAACTTGCAAGCTGGCCTACGTGTTGACACAATAAGCAGGAGCTTGTGTACTTAAACTGTCATAAGGGCCACGTCACCTCACTATACTGTACATGAAAACAACAGAACTGATGTTATCTGTATCTGGGCTGTCAACTTCAAATAGCACACAAGTGGCCCACACCAACAAGTTTATTTTCTGCATGTTTTCACCTTCCAAAAGAATCAGTATAAATGGTGAGATTATTCCAACACACCATTTAAAACATTTAACAAAGTTTCTTCTGGCACACACTTTCTCACAAAAGATTATGAACTACTGCATTGTTTATTTACATGTCAAAATTATTTATAGGTTAAAAATATTTTGTGCTGATTTAATAAGTTGCTTTCTCTTTAAGTCTTTTGAAGAAAAAGATTCACTTAACTACTTCAGGAATTAATCATTTCTATTCTTCAAAACAATAGTCTGCTAATTTATTTATTTAAGATATTCTGACTTTCTTAGGTACCATTTACAGTACATGTAAAACACTTTTTATCTCTGCTATTTTGTAAATTATTATTAAATGTGAACTGTACCTTAACAAATTTCACTCACTTGACTCCAAAGAACATAATTTATCTCCATCAAGTGGAGAACATGCAGTACTACCACTTGGGACAGTTACACTAAGACTAATAAGGAGTGTTATAATACTGATTTTTTTTTTTTTTTTTTCAATCAATCTGTGTAAGACTAAATGTAAAGAGGATCCACTTCAAAACACTTAATAGACGCACACTATCACTGCCATGAGGAATTTATGTATTTACACTAAAACTGATTTACATATTTCCCTTTCTATTCAATGCTGATTGTAAAATTTAATAAACATACATATATATATATATATATGTGTGTGTGTGTGTGTGCGCGCATGTGTTCATTATGTGTGCCCTTGTACAGGCTCTACAAAGTCTTCACCATGGTACAGCCCAAAGTGGAGTTCACCCTGCTGGGCAGCGGCCCATGACATCTGTAAACTGCTGAAGCGAGCTGCCCAGGTCCCTTTGGGATCTACCACCACCACCCCGCCGAGACCCTCCACCCGCTCCTTCATATATGCAAGAGCCAGGTCACTCGCTTCCTCTGGGGTCTTCCCTAGAGAACATAGAAGAATACACACTTAACTATATTATCAAGCTAGTGCATTGTATTATTATTCCAGATCTCTCTGCCAGATGAAGGTGACCATAAAGTGCACGGTAAAGAAGGTGATCATGAAAATGGTTTAAATGCTATGGAATGGATCTCAGGTGAGACCAAATAAATCTTATCAACACCCCGCCCATATAAACATAAAAAAAAAGGCGAGTTCAGTAAAAACACTTGCCGTTGTGTTTCTACACACACAAGGCAAAAGCATGCACACTAAAATCACATCAACTGAAAACAAAGGCTAACTCACACTACAAAAGATACTGGCTGAATAAAAAGAGGCCCTGTTATATGAAATGTCCTTTTGAGGATGTACATACTGGTTAACCTTCACTTTACTGCTCAGACAGCTCTACACCTCTGACTTCCATGTGTCTACTCATTGCAAGTGGTGCTGGTGGAGGTTTTATGAAACACCATAAAAGACTGTCTCAAATTGTTTTTGCTCAGACCCATGAAGTGAGCAATGTTTACCTAAACAGACTTGAGGTCAAGCATCTTTATGAGGCCCTCGATCTCAGTTAATGTGTAGCTGAAGTAATTCAAGCTGTTTATTCACTGGCTAAAATGCTGCTAGGAATCATTCTCACAGCTATTCATGAACACATGCGAACAGTCCATTTGAGCTCGTCAATATACTTGTTGCTTCTAAATCGTTATTACAATGCAGATTGACTTATGGTCCAAGATGTGACATTTATAGATGACATGCCGCTAAAATACTAAAACTGCTGATTACAAGTGCACAGTACACAGGAAGAGAGATATCAATTGACCATATGGCTAGTTTAACTTTTCTTTATATATTACGATAATTGTGTCTACTATAATGTACTATAGGACAGGCATTATCGCAAAATAAACCCGACAGGTTTATTTTGACCCCATCCTTATGCATAGCTCTCGCACTTGTGCACAGTTATGTATTATTAATCTGTTACTTTTTCTAGTATTAAACTAGTTTTAAATTAACCTTTTTAATTACAATCTTAAGTGTCTTTGTCTAATTTTAAGTTCTCTCCAATCCAGCTCTAGCTTTCTCTCACAAGTTTCTAGTTTCAAGTTTCATATTTGTGTTTCTTGCTTTAACTGGACTCCTGAGCTTCATGCTTACCATGTCCTGTATATTAAAACGAATACCAAAGTCCTTCAAGATCATTTTAAAATACATTTCGTAGTCATTTGTTTTGATACTCAGCTTTTATAACTTGTGTTAATATGAAACAAAGCAATAATATGGGAGACATGAAATGTATTTCACTATTGCCATAGACAATGATGACATACACTACCGTTTAAAAGGTTGAGGAATGATTTTTTTATGTTTTTGAAGGAAATCTCTTATCACCAAGGCTGCATTTATTTGATAAAAAATACAGTAAAAACAGCAATATTGTGAAATAATATTAAAATTCAAACTAACCATTTTCTATTTTCTTTTACATTTTTATCAGTGTTGAAAACAGTTGTTGCTTACTATCTTTGCGGAATCCATGATACATACATTTTCAGGATTCGCTAATAAATATAAAAAGAACAGCATTTTTTTTAAATGGATACATTTTATAACATTATAAATGTAGTTACCGTCACTTTCGATCAATTTAATGTGTCCTTGCGGGAAAAAAATATTCATTCATGTTTTTGGCCGCCTAATACAACTGACCAATCAGAATCAAGTATTACAGATAGTGAAAAGTTTAATGTTCATAGTTAAAATAAATACTCGTGTAAAAACTATGGTAATTCTGTTTGTGAAAAATGAGAAAAAGATTCTAAAGCTTTTTTTGTTTATGCCAAATAAGTTGTGCTGATCTTGTAACACATGCCTTGCTCCATGTGAAAGAGAACCAGTCTGGACAGAGTGACCTTCATAATGGCTTCCCCATGGCCTGTGGGTGAGACAGCCCCAATCTTGTTATCTGCATAGCCACCACATCCTGAGAATCAGAGATAGAAACAAAGATCCTGAGAGAGATCTTTCCTACACACACACACTCAGCAAACCTGTTGCTCTAGATAACCATCCACTTATTTGAGGCAAACCCTGATAATAATCACTGCATAAAAGAGAATAAAGCATGTCTTTTTTCATTTTTGTTTATTTACTTATTAAGCAGACAATAACAGCTCTTTTATCTATCATTAACTAGTAAGTGTGTGATTCCCACAGGTTAAAGTGTGTCCAGAGAGAATATATGTGGAGGGTGCTGTGCTGAGCTAGGGATTAAATCTGTGGTTTGAATATTAACTCAGCAGGCAACAAGCTCTCATGAACAGCTGAAATTTACCCACATTACTGCATGTCCGAAGGTCAAAGTTCAATCCCTGTCACACCAGCTGCTTAGGTTAAGTGAAATTAAAGGTTTAATTTTTTAACTATTTAAATATTTTCTTCTATTTCACTTTAATATACAGAAACAGCACTAAGTAAGCAATTATTTGCGGATTCCTCCCAACTTTGTAAACACTAGAGCTCTGTAGTGCAAATCAAATCAACACCCCTTACATACACTACAAAGCAGCAGGTTTGCATTTACCAACACACGGCGTGTCTCCCACACGACCCTCCATTTTATTAATCATTCCACCAGTGGATGTAGCACAAGCAATGTTTCCGTCTATGTCCACAGCTACTGCACCTACTGTTCCCATCTTGCCCCTGAAACACACGCACAAAAAATGGCTTTAAAACCACACACAAACAAAATGGCCTACTTAGTGGTGGCAAAGGAATAGCTGATTAGAAGTAAACAAAGAAAGAAATTAGATAAAGTCGATAAACAATTACGTAATTTCTAATTAATTCCGGTCATGGCGACTTTAGGCAAAGACGTAAAGTTTGGCATGGTAATGGATGTGACCATGCTAATATGTTTTATCTTGGTGGAATAGATCTGCTACTCTGCTGTTTATTATTGTTGCTGCTGCAGAGCAAATACGGGACTTGGTACTGACAATACATACACGACACACTGATGTGAGCAAGTAAGACATGCTATTGTACAATATAGAATATGTGAATTCCCCATAGCAGATCCATACAGGTGGAGCTGGGGAGGGTGGAGGGTTTTATGAAAGTGTACTGCAGTGCAAACTGCTAAAGCAAATGCTGACCAAGTATTTGAAAGTTGAGCAGCAAGCTCGTGGCTACTGATACAGCAGGAACCAATCAGCTGTGTCCTATAGAAAATGACTGCAAGCAGATTGAATATAACTCAATGCTGAACTTCCACACTGTGATGGATCGTTTCTGAGCGAGCATGCATACACCTGAGCGCGCACACTGAAAGCCGACTCTCAGACAGATCATGAGTACCAAACTGAGTTCTCTTTTGCGTCTTTTTAAGCAAACACACACAAATTATGTCAAAATGCCCATCATGACAAGTATCTGCGTAGTCAGTCAGTTATGACTTACATTACGTGAATGTAAACAGAAAATATAGATTGTGTGTCAACATCAGTTGTGGAGGAACTACTGAATCTCAGTACTTAAGTAAAAGTACAAATAACCAGTGACAAATTTACTTTAGTAAAAGTACCACAATGACAACCCTACTAAAGTAAAAAGTACCTGACTTTAAATGTACTTTAAGTATTAAAAGTAAAAGTACTTCCATAACATGCTCAGCTCATCAGCTCATCTGGTTCTATGTCGAACACGTCCGAAATAAACAGTTCTTGGTTCTGTACTGGTGATCCGAGAACTGCTGTACCTTTGCGCGCATGCTCAGTATCAGCTGCTCGTGCTCATCACTTCTCTCAGCACAACAAGTCTCAGTTCAGTGAACTTTTGGATTTACTGGGGTAAAATATACTCCGGGATATTGGTTTATTTCAAGTCAGAGGGACTGTCAGGCATGTCTGAAAGTGAGTAACTTTAGTAACTTGAGGATCAGCGCCGACGCAAGACGCGAACTGTTTCGAACGATTCAGTTCGATTTAGTGTACTGGTTCGACCGGTTCACTAAAAAGAACCAGTTCAAAAGAACGATTCATTCACAAACCGGACATCGCTAATATCAATGGCAACCAAACAACGTGCAGCGGACGGACGGTCAGGAAGACGTTTTGGCAGGGGGAAAACTGATCAGAAAATGTAACGGAACGTTGTAGAAACTAAGCCCCGTTGAGAATCACCCTCTAGAGTTTCATGACAAAACTTTGTATATAATGTACATTTGAAATTAATGCACAAAATACTATGAAAACCGCTGACTTTCATTTAACATTTTTCTTTTTTAATGGACACATATGTACTGTATGTCACAGGTCTGAAGTAACATTAAGGTAAATGATAAAAGATTTTCATTTTAGGGTGAACAAAAGAACTATTGTTGCGACTTTTTTTCTTAGTAGAAGTTCTAGACATTAGACATCTTACGCCAAAAACATTATGTCAGCACTTTGTACCAGTTTTCATTACATAAAAGCTTTACATTTGGCATTCCACAGGGTTGGCATCTGGCTCCAGGTTCTTCTTCCAGCGCATCTTGGCATAGTCTGTGATCAATGACTCCTCAGGCACTTCCTGTACACCCATGCTTCTGGCAAACTTAGAGGCCCCTTCAGCTGTCAGACACAAGTGGTTGGTCTCCAGAGGACAGACATCATTCACATTATTAATTTGACTATTTGAAATGTAAAGTGTACTAATATCATCTAATGGTTGTATTCAATGTATGCAAAAAGCAGTTGATAGCATATAGCCTAGTATTCCTTAATTATTGTGTACTGTGTATCACTTTTCGTTTTTAATCTTGGCAACTGTAGTTTACTCAAGACTAAATCTCCCATGGTGGTCATGTAGAGTATTTTAGCAGAGAATACCTTCTCCATGACAAGCCTGGCCAGTTGCACAGGGTTAGCCACTCTTCTGACTGCTGACACAGCCCCGCTAGCTAGTGACTTTCCATCCATCACAATTGCATCCATCTCTACCTCCCCCTTCACGTTTAGCACTGACCCCCGACCTATAACATACGGGCATTACCCAAGTTTTCTACTTATTCTGGATGTAGTATTAGGTATTAGACATGAAATATATAAAATGAATTAAACATGAATGAATGAATCAATTAATACATGATTAACTAACTGTATTTTTCTATGTACATTTCTGAAATGCACTTTCTGTAAAGCTGCTTTGAAACAATATGTATTGTGAAAAGCGCTATACAAATAAATTTAAATTGAATTGAATGAATATTATGAGTACCTGCATTGAATCTTGGATCATTCTCCATGAAGGTCACAGCTTCAACCACAGCATCCATGGCACTTCCACCCTTCTGGAGGATGGCATACCCAGTCCTGGCTGCCTCTTTCACACCAATAGTAGAGAGGTCAGCTCTTTCTTTAGGAATATGACCAGCACCTCCATGCACAACCACTACAGGCAGCATATCTGTCTACAAATACATAAATAGCAAATATTCTTGGCATAGCACAATCCTTAACGTCACCATTAAATTAAAATTGACAATTCTTATTTTTTTTTTTTTATGGAATATTGCAGTATATAGTGCAGTAACGATTTATCTGTGCACATCATTATTGTTTTTATATTCACGTGCCTTAGTAATCTTTAATCAAAGTAACTTCCCATTCTTGCAATGACATCTCTTTTCTGATTACGGGTTTACTGGACTGTTTCACTCAGATATACCTCAATTCTGTTTGTGCACTGAGTTTGTTTAGAACTACTTTCGGCACATGATTCAATAATTACATTTAAAAATTCTTTATAGCATATATTTGGTTATAACTTGTAAAGATGTTTTTATATATTTTTAATCAAAACGTTTTTTTGCGGATATTATGATTTTATATGGTACATTTAATTTACATAAAAGTAAAATAAGTAACTCTAAACCATGTTTTAAGGTCTTTATGTTTAAATTTCTAATTTTTGAAGATGTATTAATAACAAAAAATCTGGTTATACAATTATTGTAGCTGAACAGTTAACGTTAAAGAGTTAAAAAAAAAACTTTAAAGAAGTTTTATTCAATTATTATATTTTAAATGTATTTATATTTTCTTAATTTCATTTTTTGTAAACCTTGTTTGTTATATTTGTTTGGATTGCTATCTAGTTGTATGTACTTTACTCATTAAATAAAAAAATACTTTAGACGGAACAAAAATAAAATGTATGCTACTCAGTATTAACTTGTGTGTTTAACTGTTATAAAAGCAATATAACATTCGCAATCGTTCTGTTGGTTTTTCAGTATGATCGTTTGACCTAACGTAAAACCTGCTTCAAAACACACATAATATTTAGCTATTCTTTACGTTGCACATGGCTAAACTGTCTGACTATTAGACCAGATTTCATACACATTTACATACAGTAACTTAAGTAAGTTATAAGTCAGTGGTTTTTAAATCCTTTATCACAATAAATCTGTTCACAGGTAGGCTGCTCACAGGTAGACTGTATCACACCAAGTTACTGCATTTCAGCATGTGCAATCTAAATACTGAACGGCTATAATATAAGTTAATTTACAATGCCTTTTCAAATTGGTTACTAATTTAGTTTACAAGTTGTTATCACCCAAACTGACATCCCATCTTCAAATAAAGTGCAAGGAGAGTCTGAGTGTAATTTTTTTTAAACTGTCAACAGATCAACAAATCCAAATGAAGCGTTTTTGTCATTCTGCGCCACGTGCACGAGCCCACATGCATAACATTAAAAATTATATTTACCAAGGGTTCCTCGCCAGATTATCGACAGGAAAATAAAAATCAGAGATAGCAGAAGTACATTGAAAGCGATGGAAGCTGCAGATTGTGTCACGAGGAAATATGAGCCAACACACTCCATGGCTGCAACAGAGAAAACACCAAAATAAAAGTCCTCTCATGAATGCCGTCACCTCAGTGGTGCAAAATTCCGTTCTTGAGGGGAGAGTAGTTCTGCTTCAACACACATTCCTGTAGTTTTCAAATAAGCCTAAAGAACTTGGTTAGCTGGATCAGGTGCATTTAATTTGGGTTGAAGCTAAACTCTGCAGGGCTGTGACCCAAGGAAGTAATTCCATATCAGAATCAGAATCAGAAAGAGCTTTATTGCCAAGTGTGCTTGCACAAAAAAGGAATTTGTTTTTGGTACTGAGGCTTCCAGTGGACATAAACAAATACAAATACAACAAGAAACATAATACTACAAATTATAAGAATAAAAAATAAAAATATAAATATATGAGAATAAAAGTATCACAGTTGGGTTTAGTCAGAATAGACATTTTCAGATTTACAGATTATGAACATTTTTACAGTGTTTTGAATATTATAAATAAATAAATCTACATATAAGTATCACCTGATTGCACTAAACAGTGGGAGGAGTGTTAACTGTTCAGGAGGGAAATGGCCTGTGGGAAGAAACTGTTCCTGTACCGAGATGTTCTTGTGGCCAGTGATCTGAGTCGCCGTCTTGACGGTAACAGTTCAAACAGGAGGTGTCCAGGGTGAGTGGAGTCTGTGATGATTTTACCTGCTCTCTTCCTCACTCTGGAAGAGTACAGGTCCTGGAGGGTTGGCAGGGGGGCACCAATGATCCTCTCCGCAGTCCGGACTGTACGTTGTAGTCTCCTGATGTCTGATTTGGTAGCTGAACCAAACCAGACAGTGATGGATGTGAACACAGTCAGATTAAATGCATCTTAAGCTTTAATACAGACAATATGAAAGGTCTGTTTTTGAAATGTATAAGCTAGGTCCAATGCTATATATATTTTTACTCACACAGCAACTTTGGAAACTTTGAAGATTTTTTAACAGTACCCAGATATTAATGGGCAGAATCTGATCAACCAAATAATTATTTATTTATAAGTTGTTTAAAATATGTTCACATCTCTGGTGTCAAAGTGGGACACCGCGCAGTAAAAAACTGCGGTCACGCCATCTGTGCTTCAGAGAAGTGCGGTCGCGCCATCTACGCTTAAAAATATATAATTATAATATGAAAATTATAATTCAACATGAAAATCTACCACTGTGGTGATTTTCATGTTGATTTACTTTTTTATTCTTTAATAATTGCCTGCCAAAGTCATGGACATTTACATTGCAATACAGTAATATTTTATAAATTCATAAAAATGTGAAATCAAATTGTTTTCTGCAAACTCCAACAGATTAATGTTCTTTATCTCACTGACTATCAATGTGGTGATTTTCATTTTGATTTACTGTTTTATTATTTAATAATTCCTTGCCAAAGTAATGAATATTTACATTGCTATACAGTAATATTTAATAAATTCATAAAAATGTGAAATCAAATTGTTTTCTGCAAATTCCAACACATCATTGTTCTTCATCTCACTGACTACCACTGTGGTGATTTTCATGTTGATTTACTGTTTTATTATTTAATAATTGCCTGCCAAAGTCATGAACATTTACATTGCTATACAGTAATATTTGATAAATTCATTAAAAAAATTTGAATCAAATTGTTTTCTGCAAACTCCGACAGATTATTGTTCTTTATCTCACTGTCTACCACTGTGGTGATTTTCATGTTGATTTACTGTTTTATTCTTTAATAATTGCCTGCCAAAGTCATGAACATTTACATTGCAATACAGTAATATTTTATAAATTTGATTTGATTTTTTATGAATTTATAAAATATTACTGTATTGCAATGTAAATGTTCATGACTTTGGCAGGCAATTATTAAAGAATAAAACAGTAAATCAACATGAAAATCACCACAGTGGTAGACAGTGAGATGAAGAACAATAATCTGGTGGAATTTGCAGAAAACAATTTGATTTTTTTTATATGAATTTATGAAATATTACTGTATTGCAATGTAAATGTTGATAAATTTTGCAGGCAATTATTAAATAATAAAACAGTAAATCAACATGAAAATCACCACAGTGGTAGTCAGTGAGATGAAGAACAATAATCTGTTGGAGTTTGCAGAAAACAGTTAGATTTCACATTTTTATGAATTTATAAAATATTACTGTATAGCAATGTAAATATTCATCACTTTGGCAGGGAATTATTAAATAATAAAACAGTAAATCAAAATGAAAATCACCACAGTGGTAGTCAGTGAGATGAAGAACAATAATCTGTTGGAGTTTGCAGAAAACAGTTTGATTTCACATTTTTATGAATTTATAAAATATTACTGTATAGCAATGTAAATATTCATTACTTTGGCAGGGAATTATTAAATAATAAAAAGGTAAATCAAAATGAAAATCACCACATTGATAGTCAGTGAGATAAAGAACATTAATCTGTTGGAGTTTGCAGAAAACAATTTGGTTTCACATTTTTATGAATTTATAAAATATTACTGTATTGCAATGTAAATGTCCATGACTTTGGCAGGCAATTATTAAATAATAAAACAGTAAAAAATCACCACAGTGGTAGACAGTGAGATGAAGAACATTAATCTGTTGGAGTTTGCAGAAAACAATTTGATTCGATTTTTTTATGAATTTATCTAATATTCCTCTATTGCAATGTAAATGTTGATAACTTTGGCAGGCAATTATTAAGTAATAAAACAGTAAATCAACATGAAAATCACCACAGTGGTAGTCAGTGAGACGAAGAACAATAATGTGTTGGATTTTGCAGAAAACAGTTAGATTTCAATTTTTTATGAATTTATCAAATATTACTGTATAGCAATGTAAATATTCATTACTTTGGCAGGCAAATATTAAATAATAAAACAGTAAATCAACATGAAAATCACCACAGTGGCAGACAGTGAGATGAAGAACAATAATCTGTTGGAGTTTGCAGAAAACAATTTGATTTCACATTTTTAAGAATTTATAAAATATTACTGTATTGCAATGTAAATGTTCATGACTTTGGCAGGCAATTATTAAGTAATAAAACAGTATAACAACATGAAAATCCCCACATTGGTAGTCAGTGAGATGTAGAACAAGAATCTGGTGGAGTTTGCAGAAAACAATATAATTTTATTTATTTTTTAAAGGTCTGCCGACACCAAGCGCATAAACCTTTCGTCTACCACGCAACCTCGTGTAGACGCGCAATATATTTTTAAGCGTAGATGGCGCGACCGCACTTCTCTTCAGTCTGTAACAATATGTTTTACTAATAAAAAAAAATAAAAAAAGTTGTGATAGGTGATTGCAACAATTGTATTTTAAAGTGCACGATAGTCAGAGATGTATAAAGTACTAGAGACACAGACTTGAGTAAAAGTACAAGTGTTCTATCAAAAAAGTGACTTGAGTAGAAGTTGAAGTGCTCTTTAAGTACCATACTTAAGTGGAAGTACTAAAGTATTAAACAAAATGTACTTAAGTATTGCAAGTAGTTTATTTTTTAAAATTTACTACTCAAGTACTGAAAGTAAAAGTACAAGTATTGTGTTATGTAGTAAAGCATCTCACCCTTCTCTTCCCTGCTTGTGCCTTTTTTCTCCACAGCTTATTGGGTATTTATCTGCATGTTACAGCAATATCTGAAAGCTTTGTTTATGTCAGGGAGATCCTATAATGTCACATGATATGGCTCTTCTTCATGTGTTCCACATATGGACTAAATGTGCACAGGACGCCCTCAGGCTGCCAGTATGGATTGAAAACACAGTACATCACAGTGTCCAGCGCTCATAATGATTACATTGGCCCATTTTGGGTATAAATGAAATAAATATAATTTCCTCTCAATAGAAATCTGACGTAAACCTATGAAAATCTATCAATATTTGTCAAAATCTGCACAAGCTAAAAGCCCAGAGGGACGTTGTTTTGTCAAGCGCTTTCATGATACAGGAGTTTTTTTTCTGAATGGGAGCGGCTGATGGTCATAATTCATATTAAAGGTATTGACTATTTTTGTCATTACATAACTCCTGACACACATTAAGACATAAATGTCTCTATAAGTTTCTCAGAATAAAATAGTGGTCAAATACTGAAACTTGAGTCTTATATCTTTTTAATGATGCATAGTTTGTCACGGTAATAACATTAAATTTAATAGTAACTTTGAACTATTAAAAACAAAGAACGATTCAGTGCGTCGGCGTCCTCGCACATTCTATATGAATTATCTTTCACTCCGACAAATGAAAACATGGACTCTAAGTAGGTCTCCTTCACCGCGGTCAAGCCAGCCGCAGTTTGAAAATACACGGTCAAGCCAGCCGCCAAAAAAAAAGCGTGTGCGCCTATTACTATGAATACGGTAATTTCAGTAATAGCAGAGAGAGAACGCTTTCATGGCGCTTGAGTTGCCCAGATCTATCTATCTATCTATCTATCTATCTATCTATCTATCTATCTATCTATCTATCTATCTATCTATCTATCTATCTATCTATCTATCTATCTATCTATCTATCTTTCCTTTCTATCTATATTTCTTTCTTTCTATCTTTCTTTTTTCTTTTTATCTATCTTTCTATCTTTCTTTTTTCTTTTTTGTTCTTTCTATCTATCTTTCTTTTTTCTTTCTATCTATCTTTCTTTTCTTTCTTTTTTTTCTTTCTTTCTATCTATCTTTCTTTTTTCTTTTCTTTCTATCTATCTGTTTCTTTCTTTCTTTCTTTTTTCTATCTATCTTCTTTCTTTCTTTTTTTCTTTCTTTCTTTCTTTCTTTCTTTCTTTCTTTCTTTCTTTCTTTCTATCTTCTTTCTTTTTTCTTTTTTTTCTTTTTTCTTTCTTTCTTTCTTTCTTTCTTTCTTTCTTTCTTTCTTCTTTCTATCTATCTTTCTTTTTCTTTCTTTCTTTCTTTCTTTCTTTCTTTCTTTCTTCTTTCTTTCTATCTATCTTTCTTTTTCTTTCTTTATTTTTTCTTTCTTTCTCTCCTCTTTCTTTTTCTTTCTTTCATTCTTTTTTCTTTCTATCTTCTTTCTTTTTTCTTTCTTTCTTTCTATCTTCTTTCTTTTTCTTTATTTTTTCTTTCTATCTTCTTTCTTTCTTTCTTTTTTATTTCTATCTATCTTCTTTCTTTTTTCTTTCTTCTTTCTTTCTATCTATCTATCTATGTTTCTTTTTCTTTCTTTTTTCTTTCTATCTATCTTCTTTCTTTTTTCTTTCTTCTTTCTATCTATCTGTCTACATTTCTTTTTCTTTCTTTTTTCTCTCTTTTCTTTCTTTCTTTCCTCTTTCTTTTTCTTTCTTTCATTATTTTTTCTTTCTATCTATCTTCTTTCTTTCTTCTTTCTTCTTTCTTCTTTCTTCTTTCTTTTTCTTTCTTTTGTCTTTATTTTTTCTTTCTTTCTTTCTTTTTATCTATCTTTCTTTCTTTTTTCTTTCTTTCCTTTTTCTTTCTTCTTTCTATCTATCTTTTTTCTTTCTATCTATCTATCTTTCTCTTTCTTTCTTTCTTTCTTTCTTTTTTCTTTCCTTTTTCTTTCTATCTATCTTTTTTCTTTCTATCTATCTATCTTTCTTTTTTTCTTTTTTTTTCTTTCTTTTTTCTTTATTTTTTCTATCTATCTATCTTTCTTTTTCTTTCTTTGTTTCTGTCTTTGTTTCTTTGTTTCTTTCTTTGTTTCTTTGTTTCTTTCTTTGTTTCTTTCTTTCTATCTATCTTTCTTTCTTTCTTTCTTTTTTCTATCTATCTTCTTTCTTCTTTCTTTCTTCCTTCCTTTCTTTTATCTATAAAATCTGTGTTGTTTTTTTTCTTTAGAGGTAACACCTCAAGAATTTTTTTATGTAGAGGTTTACAGCATAATTATTTGCAAAAAGCAGATCAAATAAAGTATACACTGTTTCTAAATGCCTCGTTTTTACATTTTTACAGTATTAAAATGACAGTTTCTCTTGAATTCAATGTCCCATACAGTGTGCACATCTCATTTGAAACAATTTTACTAAAGCATACATTTTGGAGATATGTCCCATTTTACTACTTCGGAGGCCTATAAAGACCTCATTTCTAATAAGTAGAAAAAAATAATGGTCAGTTCTTATACGGGACGTCCCAATAATTATGCACACCTCATATCAAAGCATTTTACTGCAGTATTTTGGAGATATGTGCCATTTTACAACTTCATAGGCCTATAAAGACCTCATTTTTAATAAGTAGAAAAAAATAATGGTCAGTTCTCATACGGGACGTCCCATACAGTATGCACACCTCATATCAAAGCATTTTACTGCAGCATTTTGGAAATATGTTCCATTTTACTATTTCAGAGGCCTATAAAGACCTCATTTCTAATAAGTAGAAAAAAATAATGGTCAGTTCTCATACGGGACGTCCCATACAGTATGCACACCTCATATCAAAGAATTTTACTGCAGTATTTTGGAGATATGTGCCATTTTACAACTTCATAGGCCTATAAAGACCTCATTTTTAATAAGTAGAAAAAAATAATGGTCAGTTCTCATACGGGACGTCCCATACAGTATGCACACCTCATATCAAAGCATTTTACTGCAGCATTTTGGAAATATGTTCCATTTTACTATGTCAGAGGCCTATAAAGACCTCATTTCTAATAAGTAGAAAAAAATAATGGTCAGTTCTCATACGGGACGTCCCATACAGTATGCACACCTCATATCAAAGCATTTTACTGCAGCATTTTGGAGATATGTCACATTATTCTACTTTAAACGCCTATAAAGACCTCATTTCTAATAAGTAAAAAAAAATAATGGTCAGTTCTTATACAGGACGTCCCATACAGTATGCACACCTCATATCAAACCAATTTACTGCAGCATTTTGGAGATATATGCCATTTTACTACTTCAGATGCCTATAAAGACCTCATTTCTAATAAGTAGAAAGAAATAATGGTCAGTTCTTATACGGGGCGTCCCATACAGTATGCACACCTCATATCAAAGCATTTTACTCCAGTATTTTGGAGATATGTGCCATTTTACTACTTCATAGGCCTATAAAGACCTCATTTTTAATAAGTAGAAAAAAATAATGGTCAGTTCTCATACGGGACATCCCATACAGTATGCACACCTCATATCAAAGCATTTTACTGCAGCATTTTGGAAATATGTCACATTTTACTATTTCAGAGGCCTATAAAGACCTAATTTCTAATAAGTAGAAAAAAATAATGGTCAGTTCTCATACGGGACGTCCCATACAGTATGCACACCTCACATCAAACCAATTTACTGCAGCATTTTGGAGATATGTGCCATTTTACTACTTCAGATGCATATAAAGACCTCATTTTTAATAAGTAGAAAGAAATAATGGTCAGTTCTTATACGGGACGTCTCATACAGTATACACATCTCATATCAAAGCATTTTACTGCAGCATTTTGGAGATATATGCCATTATTCTACTTTAAACACCTATAAAGACCTCATTTCTAATAAGTAGAAAAAAATAATGGTCAGTTCTCATACGGAACGTCCCATACAGTATGCACACCTCATATCAAAGCATTTTACTGCAGCATTTTGGAGATATGTGCCATTATTCTACTTTAAACGCCTATAAAGACCTCATTTCTAATAAGTAGAAAAAAACAATGGTCGGTTCTTCTACAGGACGTCCCATACAGTATACACATCTCATATCAAAGCATTTTACTGCAGCATTTTGGAGATATATGCCATTATTCTACTTTAAACACCTATAAAGACCTCATTTCTAATAAGTAGAAAAAACGAATGGTCAGATCTTATACAGGACGTCCCATACAGTATGCACACCTCATATCAAAGCATTTTACTGCAGCATTTTGGAGATATGTGCCATTATTCTACTTTAAACACCTATAAAAACCTCATTTCTGATAAGTAGAAAGAAATAATGGTCGGTTCTTATACAAGACGTCCCATACAGTATGCACACCTCATATCAAACCATTTTACTGTAGCATTTTGGAGATACAGTATGTCACTTTAATTGACTTCAGAGGTGTATAAATACCACATTTCTAATAAGTAGAAAAAAATAACAGTCAGGTTTAATACAGGACGTCCCATACAGTTTACACACCTCATATTAATCCATTTTACTGTAGCATTTTGGAGATATGCCACTTTAATTGAATTCAGAGGTGTATAAATGCCACATTTCTAATAAGTAGAAAAAAATAACGGTCAGGTTTAATACAGGACGTCCCATACAGTACACACACCTCATATTAATCCAATTTACTGTAGCATTTTGGAGATATGCCATTTTAATTGACTTCAGAGGTGTATAAATACCACATTTCTAATAAGTAGAAAAAAATAACGGTCAGGTTTAATACAGGACGTCCCATTCAGTACACACACCTCATATCAAACCATTTTACTGTAGCATTTTGGAGATATGCCACTTTAATTGACTTCAGAGGTGTATAAAGACCTCATTTCTAATAAGTAGAAAAAAATAACAGTCAGGTTTAATACAGGACGTCCCATACAGTTTACACACCTCATATTAATCCATTTTACTGTAGCA
Organism: Gila orcuttii; assembly: GCA_026230005.1. Taxonomy (NCBI): domain Eukaryota; kingdom Metazoa; phylum Chordata; class Actinopteri; order Cypriniformes; family Leuciscidae; genus Gila; species Gila orcuttii. Next base: position 18,000,847 of record JAPDVR010000019.1, on the reverse strand, counting down.
TTTTGGAGATATCTCACTTTAATTGACTTCAGTGGTGTATAAAGACCACATTTCTAATAAGTAGAAAAAAATTACAGTCAGGTTTAATACGGGACGTCCCATACAGTGTGCACACCTCATATCAAACCATTTTACTGTAGCATTTTGGAGATATGTCACTTTAATTGACTTCAGTGGTGTATAAAGACCACATTTCTAATAAGTAGAAAAAAATAACAGTCAGGTTTAATATGGGACGTCCCATACAGTTTACACACCTCATATTAATCCATTTTACTGTAGCATTTTGGAGATATGTCACTTTAATTGACTTCAGTGGTGTATAAAGACAACATTTCTAATAAGTAGAAAAAAATAACAGTCAGGTTTAATACAGGACGTCCCATACAGTACACACACCTCATATCAATCAATTTTACTGTAGCATTTTGGAGATATGTCACTTTAATTGACTTCAGAGGTGTATAAAGACCTCATTTCTAATAAGTAGAAAAAAATAACAGTAAGGTTTAATACAGGACGTCCCATACAGTACACACACCTCATATCAATCCATTTTACTGTAGCATTTTGGAGTTATGCCACTTTAATTGACTTCAGAGGTGTATAAATGCCACATTTCTAATAAGTAGAAAAAAATAACGGTCAGGTTTAATACAGGACAGTCCCATACAGTACACACACCTCATATTAATCCATTTTACTGTAGCATTTTGGAGATATGCCACTTTAATTGACTTCAGAGGTGCATAAAAAACACATTTCTAATAAGTAGAAAAAATAACGGTCAGTTTCTATACGGGATGTCCCATACAGTGCACACACCTCATATCAAACCATTTTACTGTAGCATTTTGGAGATATGTCACTTTAATTGACTTCAGAGGTGTATAAATACCACATTTCTAATAAATAGAAAAAAATAACGGTCAGGTTTAATACAAGACGTCCCATACAGTACACACACCTAATATCAATCCATTTTACTGTAGCATTTTGGAGATATGTCACTTTAATTGACTTCAGAGGTGCATAATAACTCATTTCTAATAAGTAGAAAAAAATAACAGTCAGGTTTAATACAGGACGTCTCATTCAGTACACACCTCATATCAATCCATTTTACATAGCATTTTCGAGATATGCCACTTTAATTGACTTCAGAGGTGTATAAAGACCACATTTCTAATAAGTAGAAAAAAATAACAGTCAGGTTTAATACAGGACGTCCCATACAGTACACACACCTCATATCAAACCATTTTACTGTAGCATTTTTGAGATATGCCACTTTAATTGACTTCAGAGGTGTATAAATAACTCATTTCTAATAAGTAGAAAAAAATAACAGTCAGGTTTAATACAGGACGTCCCATACAGTACACACACCTCATATTAATCGATTTTACTGTAGCATTTTGGAGATATGACACTTTAATTGACTTCAGAGGCCTATAAAAACCTAATTTCCAATAAGTAGAAAAAAACAATGGTCAGTTTCTATGCGGGACGTCCCATACAGTACACACACCTCATATCTAACCATTTTACTGCAGCGTTTTTGAGATATATGTCACTTTATTCATATTTATACACCTATAAAAAACTAATTTCTAATAAGTAGAAAAAAGCAATGGTCAGTTTCTATACGGGACGTCCCATACAGTGTGCACACCTCATATCTAACCATTTTACTGCAGTGTTTTGGAGATATATGTCATATTTTTCTACTTCAGAGGCCTATTATAAGATCTAATTTATAATAAGTAGAAAAAACTAACGGCCAGTTTATATAGGGGACGTCCCATGCAGTACACACACCTCATATCAAACCATTTTACTGTAGCTTTTTGGAGATATGTCACATTATTCCTATTTATATACCTATAGAGACGTCATTTCTAATAAGTAGAAAAAACTAACGGTCAGTATTTTAGGGGACATCCCACAGAGTGTGTACAACTCTTATCAAACCATTTTACTGCAGCGTTTTGGAGATATATGTCATTTTGTTCTACTTCAGAGGCCTATAAAGACCTAATTTTCAATAAGTACAAAAAAACGAATGGTCAGTTTTTATAGGGGACGTCCCATGCAGTATGCACACCTCATATCAGACCATTTTACTGCAGCATTTTAAAGATATGTTATATTTTACTACTTCAACGTCCCATACTATATGCATGTCACAGATTGTGTTGTAGAACGCAGATGAACACGATGATGAAGGCAAAGGCGCTACCTCCTGGAAGGCGCGACCTCGCACCAGTAGATGGATAGAGGCGGCTTAGCTGGAGGACAAGGAAGCCGGAGAGAGCCATACAAAACCGTCCAGGGTGTTGCAGATGGTGGTGACAGCTAGGGGATGGCCTTGAACAGGGAAGAGCAGACGGAGACCCAGGCCACAGCCAGGACTGCCTCCCACGGCGGTGGCGCAGGAGGGAGAAGCCATGGAGTGAAGAGTCCCGACACCACCATGGGGACTAACGGAGGTGACGACGGTGATTGAGGTGGAGCACACCGCGTAGCCAGAGAAGCGATGAGGCAGTGAGACACAAAGACCTAGGCGACCGCGACTTGGCCGCAGCGTCGAACCCCTGAGGTGGAAGCAGGGATCCTGAGGTTAGTGGCTGAGCTGGAGCGACCATAGGTGGAGGTGGAAGGGGTGGAGCTAGCCAAAGCCGAAGAGGTGGAGGGCCGCAGGGCAGCGAATGGGCCGCAAGTCTATGGCGAAGGTGGTCAATGTCTAACCCAAGTGGAGCTGACATACCCTGGAAGCCCGGCAAGGCCGAATGGCCGATGGTCCACGCTGGAGTCGAGGGTGGTAAGAGCACAGGTGCCAGAGCGACAGGTAGAGGTGGAGTGGTGGCGGAGCACTCAGAGGCTGGAGGCGGAGCCACAGTCTCCACACTCGCAGGAGGAGATGGCTCCCAGCAGGCACAAGATGTAGCCGTGCCACTGAGAGGAGGCTGAGTTGCACTGCGGGACTGATGGGAAGAAGAGATGACTGGGTGGCAGGAGTGTCTTGGGACTGCAGAGACAGACAGATGGGGAGAGGGAGGTTGGGCGGGACCAGCTGATTCACTCTCGCTGCTTGCGGTGGGCTCATGCAGTTGATCCTCACAGTCTGGGTGGTCTTGGCTGTGAGTGGGACTGGCGTTGTTGTCTTCAGTTCCGACTGTGAGTGGCGATCCACAAGACTCCAGCCCCCATTCCACAAATTCTGAATATCTACTTATTTGAAACAAGGTCTTTATACACCCCTGAAGTCAATTAATGTGATGTATCTCCAAAATGCTGCAGTAAAATGGTTAGATATGAGGTGTGCACACTGTATGGGACGTCCTGTATAGAAACTGACCATTGTTTTTTTCTACTTATTAGAAATTAGGTTTTTATAGGTGTTTAAAGTAGAATAATGACATATATCTCCAAAATGCTACAGTAAAATGGTTAGATATGAGGTGTGCACACTGTATGGGACGTCCTGTATAGAAACTGACCATTGTTTTTTTCTACTTATTAGAAATTAGGTTTTTATAGGTGTTTAAAGTAGTATAATGACATATATCTCCAAAATGCTACAGTAAAATGGTTAGATATGAGGTGTGGGTACTGTATGGGACGTCACGTATAGAAACTGACCATTCTTTTCTTCTACTTATAAAAACCTAATTTCTAATAGGTGTTTAAAGTAGAATAATGGCCTATATCTCCAAAACGCTGCTGTAAAATGGTTAGATATGAGGTGTGCACACTGTATGGGACGTCCTGTATAGAAACTGACCATTGTTTTTTTCTACTTATTAGAAATTAGGTTTTTATAGGTGTTTAAAGTAGTATAATGACATATATCTCCAAAAGGCTACAGTAAAATGGTTTGATATGAGGTGTGTGTACTGTATGGGACGTCCCGTATAGAAACCGACCATTGTTCTTTTCTAGTTATTAGAAATGAGGTATTTATAGGTGTTTAAATTAGAATAATGGCATATATCTCCAAAACACTGCAGTAAATGGTTAGATATGAGGTGTGTGTACTGTATGGGACGTCCCGTATATAAACTGACCATTCGTTTTTTCTACTTATTAGAAATTAGGTTTTTATAGATGTTTAAAGTAGAATAATGGCCTATATCTCCAAAACGCTGCAGTAAAATGGTTAGATATGAGGTGTGCACACTGTATGGGACATCCCGTATAGAAACTGACCATTGTTCTTTTCTACTTATTAGAAATGAGGTATTTATAGGTGTTTAAATTAGAATAATGGCATATATCTCCAAAATGCTACAGTAAAATGGTTTGACATGAGGTGTGTGTACTGTATGGGACGTCCTGTATTAAACCTGACCGTTATTTTTTTCTACTTATTAGAAATGTGGTATTTATTCACCTCTGAAGTCAATTAAAGTGTCATATCTCCAAAATGCTACAGTAAAATGGTTTGATATGAGGTGTGTAAACTGTATGGGACGTCCTGTATTAAACCTGACCGTTATTTTTTTCTACTTATTAGAAATTAGTTATTTATGCACCTCTGAAGTCAATTAAAGTGGCATATCTCCAAAATACTACAGTAAAATGGATTGATATGAGGTGTGTGTACTGTATGGGACGTCCTGTATTAAACCTGACTGTTATTTTTTTTCTACTTATTAGAAATGAGGTCTTTATACACCTCTGAAGTCAATTAAAGTGGCATATCTCCAAAATGCTACAGTAAAATGGATTGATATGAGGTGTGTGTACTGTATGGGACGTCCTGTATTAAACCTGACTGTTATTTTTTTCTACTTATTAGAAATGTGGTATTTATACACCTCTGAAGTCAATTAAAGAGACATATCTCCAAAATGCTACAGTAAACTGGTTTGATATGAGGTGTGTGTACTGTATGGGACGTCCTGTATTAAACCTGACCGTTATTTTTTTCTACTTATTAGAAATGTGGTATTTATACACCTCTGAAGTCAATTAAAGTGACATATCTCCAAAATGCTACAGTAAACTGGTTTGATATGAGGTGTGTGTACTGTATGGGACGTCCTGTATTAAACCTGACCGTTATTTTTTTCTACTTATTAGAAATGTGGTATTTATACACCTCTGAAGTCAATTAAAGTGGCATATCTCCAAAATGCTACAGTAAAATGGTTTGATATGAGCTGTGTGTACTGTATGGGACGTCCTGTATTAAACCTGACCGTTATTTTTTTCTACTTATTAAAAATTAGGTCTTTATACACCTCTGAAGTCATTTAAAGTGGCATATCTCCAAAATGCTACAGTAAAATGGTTTGATATGAGGTGTGTAAACTGTATGGGACGTCCCGTATTAAACCTGACCGTTATTTTTTTCTACTTATTAGAAATTAGGTCTTTATACACCTCTGAAGTCAATTAAAGTGGCATATCTCCAAAATGCTACAGTAAAATGGTTTGATATGAGGTGTGTAAACTGTATGGGACGTCCTGTATTAAACCTGACCGTTATTTTTTTCTACTTATTAGAAATGTGGTATTTATACACCTCTGAAGTCAATTAAAGTGACATATCTCCAAAATTCTACAGTAAACTGGTTTGATATGAGGTGTGTGTACTGTATGGGACGTCCTGTATTAAACCTGACCGTTATTTTTTTCTACTTATTAGAAATGTGGTATTTATACACCTCTGAAGTCAATTAAAATGGCATATCTCCAAAATGCTACAGTAAACTGGTTTGATATGAGGTGTGTGTACTGTATGGGACGTCCTGTATTAAACCTGACCGTTATTTTTTTCTACTTATTAGAAATGTGGTATTTATACACCTCTGAAGTCAATTAAAGTGGCATATCTCCAAAATGCTACAGTAAAATGGTTTGATATGAGCTGTGTGTACTGTATGGGACGTCCTGTATTAAACCTCACCGTTATTTTTTTCTACTTATCAGAAATGTGGCAATTATACACCTCTGAAGTCAATTAAAGTGACATATCTCCAAAATGCTACAGTAAAATGGTTTGATATGAGGTGTGTGTACTATATGGGACGTCCTGTATTAAACCTGACCGTTATTTTTTTCTACTTATTAAAAATGTGGCATTTATGCACCTCTGAAGTCAATTAAAGTGACATATCTCCAAAATGCTACAGTAAAATGGATTGATATGAGGTGTGTGTACTGTATGGGACGTCCCGTATTAAACCTGACCGTTATTTTTTTCTACTTATTAGAAATGAGGTCTTTATACACCTCTGAAGTCAATTAAAGTGACATATCTCCAAAATGCTACAGTAAAATGGTTTGATATGAGGTGTGTAAACTGTATGGGACGTCCCGTATTAAACCTGACCGTTATTTTTTTCTACTTATTAGAAATGAGGTCTTTATACACCGCTGAAGTCAATTAAAGTGGCATATCTCCAAAATGCTAAAGTAAAATTGTTTGATATGAGGTGCGTAAACTGTATGGGACGTCCCGTATTAAACCTGACTGTTATTTTTTTCTACTTATTAGAAATGAGGTCTTTATACACCTCTGAAGTCAATTAAAGTGACATATCTCAAAAATGCTACAGTAAAATGGTTTGATATGAGGTGTGTGTACTGTATGGGACGTCCTGTATTAAACCTGACTGTTATTTTTTTCTACTTATTAGAAATGTGGTCTTTATACACCTCTGAAGTCAATTAAAGTGACATATCTCCAAAATGCTACAGTAAAATGGTTTGATATGAGGTGTGTAAACTGTATGGGACGTCCCGTATTAAACCTGACCGTTATTTTTTTCTACTTATTAGAAATTAGGTCTTTATACACCTCTGAAGTCAATTAAAGTGGCATATCTCCAAAATGCTAAAGTAAAATTGTTTGATATGAGGTGCGTAAACTGTATTGGACGTCCCGTATTAAACCTGACTGTTATTTTTTTCTACTTATTAGAAATGAGGTCTTTATACACCTCTGAAGTCAATTAAAGTGACATATCTCAAAAATGCTACAGTAAAATGGTTTGATATGAGGTGTGTGTACTGTATGGGACGTCCTGTATTAAACCTGACTGTTATTTTTTTCTACTTATTAGAAATGTGGTCTTTATACACCTCTGAAGTCAATTAAAGTAAAATATCTCCAAAATGCTACAGCAAAATGGTTTGATATGAGGTGTGTGTACTGTATGGGACGTCCTGTATTAAACCTGACTGTTATTTTTTTCTACTTATTAGAAATGTGGTATTTATACACCTCTGAAGTCAATTAAAGTAAAATATCTCCAAAATGCTACAGCAAAATGGTTTGATATGAGGTGTGTAAACTGTATGGGACGTCCTGTATTAAACCTGACCGTTATTTTTTTCTACTTATTAGAAATGAGGTCTTTAAGGGCCTCTGAAGTCGAAAATGTCCATTGTGTTTCGCATGGGGTTTGTATACCGTATGGCACATTGAATACAAGAGAACAGTAAACCATATGCAGTAAATGTATTTAGAAAGAGTGAATACTTTATTTTGTCTTCTTGTGCTGTAAACATTTACATAAAACTATTTCTTGAGATGTGAACTATAAAAAGAGAGAAAAAAGAAAGAATCTTGTTACATTGTCTCTCACAAATATGTGTAACTAACACGAAAGAAAGAAAGAAAGAAAGAAAGAAGAAAGAGAGAAAAAGATAGAAAGAAAGAAAAGGAAGAAAGAGAAAGAAAGAAAAATAAAAAAGGAAGAAAGAGAGAGAGAAAGAAAGAAAGAAAGAGAGAAAATGAAGAAAGAAAGAAAGATAGGAAGAAAGAAAGAAAAAGATAGAAAGAAAAAGGAAGACAGAGAGAGAGAAAGAAAGAAAGAGAGTAAAAGATAGAAAGAAAGAAAAAAGGAAGAAAGAGAGAAAGAAAGAGAGAAAAAGATAGAAAGAAAGAAAGAAAGAAAGAGAGAAAGAAAGAAAGAAAGAGAGAAAAAGATAGAAAGAAAGAAAAAAGGAATAGAGAAAGAAAGAGAGAGAGAAAAAGATAGAAAGAAAGAAAAAATGAAAAAAGAGAGAAAGAAAGAAAGAGAAAAAGATAGAAAGAAAGAAAAAGGAAGAAAGAAAGAAAGAAAGAGAGAAAAAGATAGAAAGAAAGAAAAAAGGAAGAAAGACAGAAAGAAAGAAAGAAAGAGAGAAAAATATAGAAAGAAAGAAAAAAGGAAGAAAGAGAGAAAGAAAGAAGAAATAGAGAAAAGGTAAAAAGAAAGAAAAAATGAAGAAAGAGAAAGAAATAGAGAAAAAGATATAGAAAGAAAGAAACAAGGAAGAAATAGATAGAAAGAAAAAGGGAGAGAGAGAGAGAGAGAGAGCGCCATAGTGGAGAGAGCGGTTCCCTCTCGCGTCTGTTACTGAAATTACCGTATTCATAGTAATAGGCGCACACATCTTTTTTTTGGCGGCTGGCTTGACCGTGTATTTTCAAACCGCGGCTGGCTTGACCGCAGTTCTCTTTCCTCACCGCCACGATCACTCGAAGTTGAAGGTGGTGTTTCTGGTTCTTCCATTTCGAAACAAACTAACAAATCTCAAGTGTTCTCACTGGAGGCAGGCAGCAGAGCGAGAGGCAGAACGGGAGCACGCGCGGTCTTCCTGATCGCTTGATTCGCTCAATGATGAGCCAGCTTCATCAAACCTGGTGACAGAGCCATCTACCGCTCTGGCAGTGATTATGTGGGTTTGGAATGATTCGTAACATTTTTATAATTGTAACGAGTAACGATGCAGCACATAAAAAATTTATCAAAGTAAAAGTATTCAACTCATCGAAAATATGTAGGCTACTGAAGTAAAAGTGGAAGTAGGAGAAAAAAAATTATACTCTAGAGTACAGATACAGCCTTTTAGTACTTAAGTACAGTAGTGAAGTAGTTCTACTTCGTTACTATACATCTCTGACGATAGTCATATCTTTTTTAATAGGACTACAACAACAGAACAATACAGTTATGGTTATGAACTGTGGTTTTTATGATGGTACAAACATAATGTGTTCCCTTTAATATGACTGAAATGTCCTACATGCATTGTAGGACAGTGTTGTATGAAAATTATTAATTTTTTTTAATTCATTGTTATAATCCCTTGTAGGACAGAGTTGTATGAAAATAATTTGAATTTGTTTTTATTCATTGTTATATTCCATATAAAAACTAAATCACAGTCACATATTACCCTCACATTTTGTCACAGAATGTATTGTCATTTTACATTACGTGACTGTTGCGCAAATGTGTTATGAAACAGTCCCTGAAATAATGCCAGAACTAAACACATTGCCATCCCATATAGCCTATAGGGTACTGTGAACTAAAAAGGTTTTAAAGAATATAAATTAATGATAAAAATAATTAGCTTAAGTGTTCCAGTTGTCCCAATTTACTATGTGTTTCTAAATGTGCATTATTAGCTACATTTTAGACACTCGTCTGTTCAGTGGCGGAACTACACTGTAAAAAATTCTGCTGTGATTTTACAGTAAATTACTGGCTACTAATTGCATTACTTTCACAGTAATTTACAGTATGTAAAATTACAGTTGCATACTGTGATTTCACAGTTAATGATATCACATCATTACTGTAATTTCACAGTGCATAACTGTATAAATACAGTTATCAGCTGTATCTTGTACAGTAATTTATTGTGTTTCAGCTGTAAAAGTAATGCAATTAGTAGCCAGTAATTAACTGTAAACTTACAATTAAATACAGTAATGCAATATGATGACAGAAAAGTAGTAAAAAAGATAAACAATAAACAATACTTTCCTCAATTGTTTTATTTTTACAATTGATACAATATCATAACAAACATGTTGCTGCATTAAGCTGTTAGGACTACATGACAAACTCTAACTTGACTGACACTATTCTCAGAACACAGATTCTAATTCTAACTAGAAAAATTGCATTTCCTGCGGAACATGCGTGTGAATGCTTGAAATGCTTAAATGAAATGCACAAACAACTGCAAAATATTGCTAAACAAGCTGAGATGCACAAACAACTGCAAAACAGAGCAAACATCCAAAAAAAGCTTCATTCAAATGCATTAATAAGCTGAAATGCAAAAAAAAATAAAATAAATTAATTGTAGAAAACGACTCGGTTACTAACGTAACCTCGGTTCCCTGAGAGGAGGGAACGAGTATTGCGTAAGTAGCTTACGCTATGGGAAAACTCCTTTTCTCGAGAATATTGAAGTCTTTAGGTAAAACGCATTGCAGCTGCACAGCTGACAGCAATGAACGAAGGAACTCGGTCATTGGCTGTGCTGCGGCAACTTGCTCGAACCAATGACGGGGCGACTCTGAATGCGCGACCAATGAGCGCGCTTCGCGCCCGCGCGCGTCAGAGCCCGCCAAGATGGGCGTGGCCAAGCTATATATTGGGCGCCCCGTCATGAGAGTTCTTTAGGTTAAAACGACTGAAGCGAACTAACCAAGCACAAGCACGGCAGCTTACGCAATACTCGTTCCCTCCTCTCAGGGAACCGAGGTTACGTTAGTAACCGAGTCGTTCCCTTTCGAGAGGTCTCTCCTATTGCGTAAGTAGCTTACGCTATGGGAACACCATGCAAAACGCCGTGCGTGCTGAACTTCGCCTTATGATAGCCAGAGGCAGGTGCCTGAGCTAAAAAGCAAAGTTATCATCCAACTAGCCGGCAGAGGCGAGCTTTATATGTGGGAAAAAATACAGAGCGGCTAGAAGGCGCTTAGTGTGACACAAGCACATACATAATCTAGATACGAACTCGCAGTTCAACTAGCAATATGCTGATAGCACATTGGAATGCAATGTCGGGACCTGTAGGTTGTAGAATCTGATAAATGTGGACGGTGAGGCCCAGCCTGCCGCCGCACAAATATCCTCGATCGGTATCCCGCTCGACCATGCCCAGGAAGAAGCCACACTCCTGGTGGAGTGTGCTTTGACTCCCCAGGGGCATTGAAGTCCCTTAGCTTCATAAGCCAGCGCTATAGCTTCGACTATCCAGTGAGAGATTCTCTGCTTTGAAACGGCGGAAACTTTCGTACGGCCGCCAAAGCATACAAACAGTTGTTCTGTCTGTCTGAATAGGGCAGAACGCTCCAAATACACTCTGAGAGCCCTAACGGGGCAGAGTAGATTAGCGTCGTGTTCGTCTGCTGGAGACGAAAGCGCAGTTAGGGAGATAACCTGTGCTCTGAAGGGAGTGGTGAGCACTTTAGGAATATACCCATGTTTCGGTCTAAGGGCGACCCTGCAGTCGTTAGGTCCGAATTCTAGGCAGGCAGCGCTTGTTGAAAGCGCGTGCAGGTCGCCCACTCTCTTGACCGAGGCGAGTGCCAGCAAGAGCGCCGTCTTGAGCGAGAGCTGTTTAAGGTGCACGGTTCGGAGTGGTTCGAACGGGGGCCCTTTAAGAGCGTCTAGGACCGTAGCTAGGTCCCAGATCGGCACTGAGAGGGGGGCGTGAAGGGTTCATCCTCCTGGCGCCCCTTAGGAAACGAATAATTAGGTTGTTTCTTCCCAATGGACGTTCCATTACAAGGTCGTGTGACGCTGTGATGGCAGCCACATATACTTTGAGCGTGGAGGGGGTGCGGCCCGCCTCCAGAAGCCCTTGTAGGAAAACGAGTACACTCGTAATCTCGCATGTTACAGGGTTCAGGCCCTTGGTATTACACCAGTCACTGAACACTTTCCATTTCTGGGCATATAAGCGTCTCGTGGAGGGCGCCCGTGCCTCAGCGATGGTTTTTAGTGCTCCGCTCGCGAGGTTCCTGGGAACCCGTTGAGGGGCCATGCATGAAGGGCCCAAAGATCGGGGCGGGGATGAAATATCATCCCGCTGGCCTGACTGAGGAGGTCTGGCCTCAGTGGAATCGGCCGTGGTGCAGATTGCATTTGCATCAGATCTGGAAACCATGTTTGGTTCTTCCAGAGTGGGGCTATCAGCAGCACTGCGTTTCCCTCCTCTCTGACCCGACTGATGACCTGTGGCAGCATCGCGATCGGGGGAAAGGCATATAAGGGGCGGCTCGGCCAGCTCTGGGCGAGCGCGTCCGTGCTTTTCGTGAAGAAAAGAGAGCAGTGCGCGTTCTCCTTGGAGGCGAAGAGGTCGATCTCCGCTTTGCCAAAGGTTTTCCATAACCACTGAATCGTCAGAGGGTTGAGAGCCCATTCTCCTGGGAGAATCTTGTCTCTGGATAGCATGTCTGCCCCCTGGTTCAGGGCGCCTGGCACATGCGCTGCTCTCAGCGAGCGCAAGTTGTGCTGGGACCATTGTGCTGGTCTCCTGGCCATTGAATGCATGGAGCTCGACCTGAGTCCACCCTGGCGATTTATGTACGACACTACCGTCATGTTGTCCGTTCGGACCAGGACGTGTTCGTTTTTTAGATGTGGGAGCAGGGGTCTGAGAGCCAAAGCGACCGCTTTCATTTCCAGACAGTTTATGTGTAGGCGCTTCTCTGGGTTTGACCAAAAGCCGGAGACAGGCCTGCCCTCGTAAAGGGCCCCCCAACCTATTTTGGAGGCATCTGTTGTTATCATCTTTCTCCTTGTGTTCACACCCAGACTCACGCCTGACTGGTACCAGTCGGCGGCTTTCCAGTGCGTCAGGGCTTTTATACAGCCGTGGTTCGCTCTGATTAAAAAGTGGCCGAACGCCACGCGTGAGTAGGGACGCGGCTCTTGAGCCAGCGTTGGAGAGGGCGCATATGCAACAATCCTAGCTGGAGTACGGCCGATGCTGAGGCCATGAGACCGAGCATCCTCTGAAACCGTTTGACGGGGGCGCGCGCGCCCGCTCTGAATGATGTTGCAAGGCGCCGGATGGTGAGCGCGCGCTCCGATGAGAGACGCGCTGTCATTTGCATCGAGTCTAGAACTATTCCCAGGAAAGAAATTCTCTGGCTGGGAGATAGTATGCTTTTTGCAAAATTGATTCTTAGACCCAGGCATTCTAAATGGCTGATAATCCAAGATCTGTGTGTTATTAACTGACTCTCTGATTGTGCTAGAACCAGCCAATCGTCGAGATAATTCAGTATTCGCACTCCCCTTCGTCTTAGGGGGGAAAGTGCCTGCATCCATACATTTCGTGAATGTACGGGGAGCCAGGGACAGGCCGAACGGGAGTACTGTGTACTGGTATGACTGTCCCTCGAAAGCGAATCTCAGAAACGGCCTGTGATGAGGCGCTATTGGAATGTGAAAGTAAGCATCTTTCAGATCCACTGAGAGAAACCAATCTCCTGGGCGCACTTGCGCGAGGATATGCTTGGTTGTTAACATTCTGAACGAGCGAATCATTAGTGCTTTGTTCAGGTGTCTGAGATCTAGGATGGGGCGGAGACCGCCATCCTTTTTCGGGACGAGAAAATAGCGGCTGTAAAAACCTGTCCCGCTCAGAGAGGGGGAAACAGTTTCCACAGCGCCCTTTTCTATTAGTTTGCGCACCTCGGTGCGTAGAACATGTGAACACTCTTTTCTCACTTTCGTCTCGACCACAGTCGTAAAACGTGGTGGTCTGCGAGCGAACTGGAGCGAGTATCCGTGCTTTACTATATTCAATACCCATTTCGGCATATCTGGAATGTTTTCCCATGCTGCTGCGTGTACAGATATGGGCTGAATACAGGCTAGGGGCGGGCCGCTGTGACGTAGGGACCCGGCTAGCGAATCGCCTGAGCTCGTAGCTCTCAGAGGCGCGGGCGCGCGCTGAGCAGCTGAGTGAATGGGCGCGCGCTGTGTTTGTAAAACTCGCAGCCTGAGCTGAGGTTTTGTTTGACACTGTAAGGGCAGTGTTTATAAGTGGGGGTGCATAAACAGTGGTAGGCACACGCGTCACTTTTATAATGTTTCCCGCTTTTACTGGGGATGAATTTATAACTGTGTGAACAGTGCTTGTGTGTAGTGGTGCGTACATGACCGTAGGCACGTGATCTACATTCATGGGAAGCGCAGCCTGAGCTGGGAATGAATTTGGCACTGTTTTGACAGTATCTGGGAATGCACACTTTGTGGACATGTGAACCCTTAGTGATGCAGGCAGAAAAAGACTCTTTTTGTGTTTTCTGTGCGTCGCCGTAAAAACGGCGTTTGTTTGCAGGTGAGCGAGCTCTGTGACTGGCCCATTGACTGCTGTATGGACATATCCAGCCGCCTGTAAGGGGACTGGGTAATGTTTGAGCTTTTGCAGAGAGAGTGGTCCGGCTTTTGCGAGACACGCACTCTCTCTTCTCATTTCTGTGGCTAGGACGGCTTTCGAGGCTCAGGGTTCAGCACAATCTTGGGCCGAGGACCCCATCGCTCAGGAGGCGGCTTGCGGTTGTGAGAGCGCGAGCGGTGTCGAGCGTCAGCCTGAGGCGCGGGCTGAGAGGCGGTGGGGGCTGTTCTAGCCCGCTGCGGCTGTCTCTGTCTGCTCTGCGATGAGCTGGAGCGCTTTGGCAGGAAATGACGCATAGCTTGTGAAGCGTTCTGGGCCTCAGTGAAGCGTTCGGCGAAACCTTTAACCGCCGGTCCAAACAGCCCGCTGGTGGAGATAGGCGCATCGAGAAATGGCGCCTTATCCGCGTCCTTCATTTCAGTCAGAGTCAGCCACAGATGGCGCTCGAGAACAGTCAAATTAGCCATAGCACGGCCGATGGACTGGGCGGTGGCCTTCGTGGCTCGCAGAGCTATATCAGTCGCGCTGCGTAAGTCCCTGAAGGCTTCGGGTTCGGGGCCAGACTCGTCCATAGAGCGGAGAAGCTTGGCTTGGAACACTTGAAGTACCGCCATTGAGTGAAGCGCTGATGCAGCTTGGCCGGCGGCAGCGTAGGCGCGACCGGCGAGAGCAGAGGTAGTGCGGCAGGGCTTCGAGGGGTGGGAAGCTTTGGCTTTCCATCCGGTGGTGGAGGGCGGGCAGAGATGATTGGCCACGGCCTCCTCGAGGGGCGGCGTTCCCTCGTAGCCTCTTTCCTTCGCGCCGTCCACTGAGGAGAGCGAAGAAGAAAAAGAAGGCTTTAGGCGCGCAGAGTGGGGGGCTTTCCACGACTTGGTGAGTTCGTCGTGAACTTCCGGGAAGAAGGGAGAAGGCCTTTGCCGAGGGGCCTGCTGGCGCCCCTGCAGAAACCACTCATCCAGTCGGCTCCGGGTTGGTTCTTCGGGAGAAGACCAATCGAGCCCGAGGTCTTCCACGGCCTTAGAGAGGACACGGATAATCTCAGTATCCATAGTGGAGCCCCCGCTCGTGCTAGCTAGCGTCGACAGGGCGGGGTCGAGAGTGGAGCCCGGCCAGTCGTCCGATGCAGCGTCGATGGACAAGCTGTCGTCCATTCCCCCGTCGTCCTCGGACGCGCCGAAAGTCACAAGGCCCACCGCTCTGCTAGAGGGGTGTGGGTCCGGCTGGGTGAACTGAACCGGCGGTGGGGAAGGCAAGAGCGGCGGTGAAGCACGCGGAGACTGGCTCGGCGTGACGTCACTGAGCTCAGGTTCAGGAAGCCTCTGTGAGCGGCGCTTTTTCTTAGTGCGCGGCTCAAACAGAGGGGTGGCGATGGGCTCGCTCACGGCGAAAGCGACGAGGCGAGCCCGTAGTGCGGAGAGACCCAGGTCATCACATTCCGGGCATCCGCCCTTGGTCAAAGCAGCTTCTGCGTGGTCACGGCCCAGGCAGCGAGCGCAGATGATGTGACGATCCCCGCGACGCGCATAAAGGCATTTGAAACAACGCCTTATTGGAAATTTGCTCTTTCACAAATGTCGCGGGGCGGACAGATGTAAAATACTTGCGTATATGGTGCGCCGGATGGCTCAGTAGGAGGTGCTTGAAGGCGGCTGAAGGTGCCGACGTCCTCGTAGCAATCCCGCTGGTATGCTTTTCCACGGCGGCGAAGGCTTCCAATAATCCGGAGGATCCAGCGAAGAAGGTGTTCGCTGAAGGAGATTAAATCTAAAGAACTCTCATGACGGGGCGCCCAATATATAGCTTGGCCACGCCCATCTTGGCGGGCTCTGACGCGCGCGGGCGCGAAGCGCGCTCATTGGTCGCGCATTCAGAGTCGCCCCGTCATTGGTTCGAGCAAGTTGCCGCAGCACAGCCAATGACCGAGTTCCTTCGTTCATTGCTGTCAGCTGTGCAGCTGCAATGCGTTTTACATAAAGACTTCAATATTCTCGAGAAAAGGAGTTTTCCCATAGCGTAAGCTACTTACGCAATAGGAGAGACCTCTCGAAAGGGAACTAAAGAGTTTAATTAGAGAGGTAGAGAAGTAGACAGAGGTTAATAAATAAAGGGGTAGAGAAAGAGACAGAGGTAGAGAAGTAAAGGAGAACAAAAAAAGAAAGACAGAGGGATAGATAGATAGAGGGATAGATAGATAGATAGATAGATAGATAGATAGATAAATAATTTGGACACAGAAAGTCAAATAGTTAGGCAGATAGATAGAAGAGGATAAAAGGAGGAGTAGAAAGGAGAAGAGATTAGGAAAGGAGGGGAGAAGAGGAGGACAGGAGGAGTAGAGGATGGAAGGAGGAGAAGAGGAGGGAAGAGGGAGGGAGAACAGGAGAAGCAGAAGCATAAATGCAACAAAAACCTGTAGTAATTAAAGTTCCTTCAGAAAAGAGCTCAGTGACTGTCCACCAATCAGAACACAGGAGCAATTATGTGTGTCTCCCTTTGATCTTGTCTAATCAACATCACCTGTGCAATCAGCTTTCCTATTTAGACAGAGGCCAAAATCGCTGATACTTGGCCTCGAACAAACCTCCCTGGAAACAAAACTATAGGTTGTATCGGCAAAATGACCTGACCGTGAGCGAGACAAGGCCTTTGTGAACGATGTGATGTATTTTTTGTGTGGATAGAGTTGAAAAAAGGGACCACTTTGGCAAGTTGAAAAACTGGTCCGTAATGCTCTGATCACTAAAGTTTGACCTGAATTTATAATTGCTGCCAATGGAGGATTGTCTGTCACTCTTGTCCTTTGGAAGGACACAGAGGAAAAACTGTAAGTCCGAGGGATTTACTAAACACACGTGAGGAACCACAACAAAAATACCTAAGTTTCAAGTATAATTACATACCCGAAGAGTTAAAATTGTGGCCAGGCCAGCGATTTAAAAATTATTTTTTACGATTACTTTTCAAGCTGGCTCAGTCTAGCGGATGACATCACGTGCTCTAGCTCTGAACAGTCTCTCTCATCCGCACTTAAATGTTAATAAAAATGCACAAAAAGCTTAATAGTTTAAAAATTATAAAAGGTATAAAAAAGAAAAATAATAGCACACAAGTCCTTGAAAAGCTGAACATTTTGATACTTGAATGGTTTTTGTAGCACAAAGTAGAGAGGAGTTGAAAGCGACCACTGAAGAATACGGAATAATAATAAAGATTTGGATTTCAATAGTGTGAATGCTTGAAGCATTCACACTAATTAAATTTCTTCAAAATGCACTGACACAAGAACTGGTAAAGCTAAATGTGTATGTATGTTGAATGCAAGTTGGCTTGTGAATGTGTGTATGCTTTACCCCAGAAGGATGAGGCAGATTAAGTGTGAGAGCAGGCAGGAGTTGGCAACGAGATATCAGTCCAATAAACACAGCCAGAGGTAAAATCCAAAACAATAGCCAGGTAGAATGAAGGTCTCAACCAGAAGGGCAGTCCAATATATTCAGTGGTGGTGAAAATGAAGAGAGCCAACAATGACCCGGGCCAAGCAAATGGAAAAAACAGAGCAAGGCAGGACAGGAACAAACAATACAGCAAGTTGCAACTCGAGCCCCAACACACAGGTTTCATGCAAGTAATACACAACACAAAATATGTTGCCATCCATTAAAAATCCACAAGTTTTTGCAGCAGAGAACAAACTTGCTGAGTGATGCCACCCTGCTTCTTTTCGGATAGGGTTGATGCCCAGGAAGCACCTAAGATGACATGAAAAAAAGTTACATTTCAAAGTCTGAGATTCCCAATTTTTGTTATTAATTTTAAAAAGGAGTCTAACATCAGAATCTATTTTAGAGTGATTATTTTTCATTAATCCATTAAGTTTTTCACATTTTCTGACCACAACAACACATGCAAAATACCTCAGGTAAGAGGTGTTCATTCCTGTAGCTGGATATCTACATTTTGTTGCATCAGGGTTGGAACTAAACTCTGCAGGAAGGTAGATATCCAGGAACAGGAATGAACACCCTTTACCCTAAGGCGTTATAAAAAATAGTCTTAATTTTATGGACAGAAAGACAAGAGTCATGATATAGAGTGAAATAGGATTATTAAACTTCAAAAAGTGACAGTTTAAACTTGTATTCTTTCATTCAAATTCACAGTATAAACTCAGTTAGGCACTTGCAACTTCTGCCATTTCAAATTGCCCCGCCTATCTCATCGCCACTGAGTTTGCAAGTGCACAAGTTAGTTACGCATCTAATATATCGCGAAAATAGTTGCAAAAAAGTCAATGCGTAAAGATTTGAAATTGCAATGGCAGATTTGAAAAGTTGCAAGTGACTAATTGAGATTGTACTATGATTGTGAATGAAAGAATACAAGTTTGTGTCTGTCATTGTATTTCTGTGAATGGCTTTAACATTTGTAACTATCTTCAGCTTAAAATTCAGAATACAGGTTTGTGACTATTTTCTGAAAGTGCTGATCTCAACATTCAACAAGTTTTCACATTGGAGCTGTGAGTGTAAATTTTAGCAAACAAATATTAATTGTACAAGTTCTCAAATTCACATCTACATGCTCTGGAGTTTTGCTACTCTTTTACCTTCATAAGATCACGCCGGCTTTGGTGCGAGGGGAGTTGAAGCTGGCCGTTGGGTCTGTGTGGAGAACTGGTCTGGTTCTCGTGGATCTGATTCAATGACTGTGCCGAGGACTGTTGTTTCAACGAGGTCTTCACAGACGTTTGTTTCTAGGTCTCGTCTAGTTGTGATGTTCTCGTCTGACATTCAGGGCTCACTGTGGTCATAGGGTGCAGGTCCACCATCTAGTCTGGATATGGACTAGATCCGGCTGACAACAGTAACCTCGGGATAAGAATGAGACAGAGAGAATAACATTAGCGTAGATGCCATTGTTCTTACGATGTAACATGTACATCCAGTGTTATGAGAAGTGTTTCCGGTTCTGGATGAGCTAATTTATGCAGCCTAACGATCCTTTTTGAATTATAAGATTATAGGGATTTGAATGATATAAATGTGTTATGTGCTAGGTTAAAGAGGTGTGTTTTAATATAGATTTAAACTGCCAGAGTGTCTCTGCCTCCTGATCAACACTTGGAAGACTTATCTTGTGTCTGCCTCTCGATCTGCTGCCAGTTGGAGACTGGAGCCACCAGTTCATGGACCCTCGATCTCCATTTCAGCAGCATTAGCTGTGAGGGTTTCTCTGAACTGCATCTGTTAAATAAAGGAATACATATTGCGAAGTCATTATTTGAATCTTAAGCATTAGTTTTTTAAGTGAATAGGTTTGATAAATGTTGTTGTCAGAGTTCATGCAGTGCAGTATATGCAAAATATCAGTAACAGTTTACAATAAGGTCTCATTTGTTAACATTAGTTCAAAGTTTGTTCTTGTTGGTTCACAGTGTATTAACTAATGTTACCAAAATATAACTTTTGATTTTAAATGTCAAAATGAAAATGAACTAATAAATTCATAAGTATTATGCATTCTTAGTCTATGTTAACTAATGTTGAAAACTAATATTAACAAATGAAACCTTATTGTAAAGTGTAGGCTAACCAAGACTGTAAAAACTGTTGGTGTCAGATTCCTGACAGTGCGTCCAGATGAAACTCAAGTTAGTATTTTAGCTCATAACTTAATCATATATCCCCCTTAGAGTAAAATGTTAAGTTATACCATTTTAATCACATTATACAGTGATACGCTTTATATTTTTCTTTCACTCCAAAGTGCTCTAAAGCAAAATACGTTAACGTTACATTCATGAATACAAGACGAGCAAAAGACAACGAATTAACAAGCTGCACTTATCTTTAACGCTTTTCCGTTTAGGAGCTCCCCACAGGAGTGTTAACGTTACAACAAAATAAATCTTATGTTTAATTTCAGATTGTACACCCGCGGATAGTTGTCTCCGCGGGTTTAATGCAGAAACAGCGTGGTGGTCAGTGTAGTTCGATTCACAAATAAATTACTCTTTTGAAATGTTAGTGAATCAAATCAGAAAGAGTCGCCTGTATAACGTTAGAGAACTAACGTTAGGCTATGGCCCAGAAAGCGTAGCAGTAGTCCGAGCTCCTATGATGAACTAGTTGAAAAAGACGAATTGACTGACTACATTTTAGCAAACAAAATGGAATATAACGACTAAGTTATATATAATTTAATTAGCCAACATTACAGTGCACTGGATACAGCTCAGCAGTTTTTCTAAAAATACACGATAATCCTAAAATGAGACCGCGTATAACGTTAACCTCTAATCAACCGTAACGTTACTTCCGCGACCGAATGGGTGGGCCTAATTATCATTTCAAACAATCTAACGTTAGATATTTTATTTCATCTTGCAATTAAAACATCAAACAACAATAGAATAATAAATAAATTCAATTACTTACTCGTTTTTTTTTCAGCTGAATGATTCCTCTCGGAAACGAAATGGTCTGCGACGAGTCTGTTGGATGATCCTCAGGATTTAACCGCCAAAACCTTTTTTTTTCTTCAGGCGGCTGAGTTAATTCTAGTGGCCCGCTTGTGACAAAATGAGCTCTGGTCGAAGGTAAATACACACAGCTACACCGAGTGTGGACCTGACACCAGTACAACTGCTTTCAGCCGAGGATCAAGCTGGCCCATACATAAAAAGCCGTTGGCCCAACTGTGCTTAAGCAGTTGCTATCTGGGTGGGGTCTCAGCTGAATAGCCTATTTTTTTATTTTTTTTTTTACAGTAATTTGCTGTCATATCACAGCAGATAGTTAATAGTCAGTGAGCGAATCCACATTATTGTGATATTACAGTACAACAATTAAAACAGTATTTTACTGTAAAAAAACACAGTTAAATATTGTGAAAGTCTGGAAATATTTTACAGTGTAGAGTTTTATACATGGGGTGGCCAGGGGGTGGCCACTGCTACTTTCGGGGGTACACAGTACACACACACAGTGGAAAAGCTTGTGAAGGAATTGGGTCACTCAGTTTGTGTCTATAAGTGTTGAACATCCAAAATATTTGCAGAAAACAAAGCTGAAGCACCAAGTAGATAAGATACCACATGTGTCTGTTATGAACTGCTGCATTTATTTACAAAAAAACTCACATTTACAAAAAACAATTTTATTTTATCTTTTATTAGATATAGCAGGCATCAAGCAGACATGTCCTTGAAAAAGTTAAACAATTTTATTGCCCATCAATATAAAATCTTATCCTGGGAAGATTAAATACAACATAATTCTTTCTTTATAATAATTTATAATAATTCTAATTTTGTGATCATTTTTGGGTGAACTATCCTTTTAATCTGGCAAAATCATCTCAACTTAAATTCCTGAATTGGGTAT
Organism: Gila orcuttii; assembly: GCA_026230005.1. Lineage (NCBI taxonomy): Eukaryota > Metazoa > Chordata > Actinopteri > Cypriniformes > Leuciscidae > Gila > Gila orcuttii. The sequence continues at coordinate 17,979,302 of JAPDVR010000019.1, read as the reverse complement.
GTGATTGACTGCCTGTGTCTGGTAGATGCTCTGACCTGTTGCTGGTTCTGAAGTCTGAGTCTGACCACACTGACTCTGACTAGCCAGTGGTGATGCAAGGGCTGGGTGGTCTGTTTGCACCTGATCTGCCTGTTAGTCCAGTCATTTTAAGCCAAAATGGGGGTCAACCTTGAACAAATTGCAACAAGCAAACTCAACTGATTTTGTATCCTCAATATGTCCTGAGTAAGGAAAAAAAAATATTTATTAATTTTTAATTATTAAGAGATGGGGTTTGGGGCTGGGTCTGTGCGACTGTTTCTGGGGGACGAGTCTAAGGGAAGAACAGGAGACAAGGGTAAGGAGAATGCAGAAGACAAAAGGTAAGTAAAATAAAAAGTGAATCCCCAGAAACAGATTTCGAAACATTCCCCTAATGGGATTCTTAGGGACTTTGTTTCCTTACTCAGGACATAATGAGGACACAAAATTATTTGAGTTTGCTTCAGTTGCAATTTGTTCAACCTTTTTTTCATAAAATGACTGGACTATGTTTGTGCTTATTTTAAAATAACTCTGATATCTCTCCCTTTCTTTTCATGTTTAATTGACCCTGTTAAAAAATATGACAAATTTAAAATATCATTCCAATCATATTCATATTCTAATCATCATCCAATTACCAACATTTAACTCTTTCTCGCCAGTATAAAAAAAATGTGGTTTTGGTAATTTTCACAATTTCATGGCACCCCAGAATATTTTGTTGTATGAATATCTGAACATACCAAAAGAAAGAACAAACCCTGTGCTTTTAAAACAAAAACAAAAAAATAATGTTATTCTAGCTTCGTGCGTCTTTTTTTTAATCAACACTTGAATGTTGGCAAGTTCAATAAAAAGCAACATGAGCAAAAAGCTGAGAAAATCGCATTTTTATCAAAGACTACATCTAGATAAGATTCATAATGATGATCAAAACACAGTAGATCGTCCGTTTGAAAACTGCGCGCGCCGCGCTGCCGGCGAACGTTTTTTTTTTTTTTTAAATCAGCATCAGCAACTGCCAGTAGCAAAGAAAATTTTGGGGTGGCACCCGGGGTGGCCAATCGCATGTCAGGGGTGTCCAGTGCCACCCCGGACCCCCCTCTGGCTCCGCCACTGCGTCTATTGCATCCTGAATTTAAACGACTTGTAGCCTACTTGCAACGCGCTGTTCTTAATCTCATGGTGAATCTCAAAGCGTCTGCTGCTGGTGGATGATGCACGTCATCGGCGCGCTGTGATTGGAGAGCGAAAATAGGATGCTGTGCGCGCGTGCATTGAGCCCCCATTCTCAAATGAGATGCGCGCGGCCGTCTCGAGGAGGCGTGCGCGCACTTGAGGGGCTGCGGTCCCATTGACTATTCCGTTTCCCTGACAGCGGCAGCATCAGCAGCAGCAGCAGCGCGAGCTCGGTAAACAGAGCGAGCGCCGCGCGGACTCCGCCTTTGCTCCCATCATCCCACCCGAGAGCCCGAGCTCCGAGGCGGCTTCATCAACAAGCGCAAGATCCCCCTCGTCGACTCGCACTTATCCCGCGGATCAGATATGGACTACCCTTAACTGGACCTGGAGGGGAGAGGCAGGCGGGCGGGCGGGGGGTGGGGGGGAGAGAAACAGAAGAAAAAGCCGTATAGAAAGAGAAGCACAACCGTGGGTGCCTGCCGCAACGATGAACGGTTCGCCACGCTCGCGACAACCGCAGATAAGCCATCGGACTATGGCCTGAATAGTGGTTTACATAGCTTGGATTGTGCACCGCTCATACAGGGGTAAAATATGTCCGCCTCGGTGGGGCCCCGCGGTGGCCCTCGCCCACCCACAACGCAGAGCTCCATGCCCGATCTACCGGACCTCAGTCACCTCACCGAGGAGGAGAGGAAAATTATCATGGCTGTGATGCTTCGGCAGAAGGAGGAAGAGGAGAAGGATGAGGCCATGCTCAAGTAAGACATCACGCTTTACAGGCAGCCTGTAGTATTCGTGCTGCTTCAGGAGACCAAAAGGCAAACAGCTTGTGATGGTTTCTGTAGGTGCATCTGTTTGCCATAGCCTACTAATAAAGCCATCTAATAAAGCCATCAGGCTGTATGCCTGCACCTGAGCTCCAGTGTGTGTGTGTGTGTGTGTGTGTGTTAAGAGTGGGTGGGTGAGTCTGGCCATGTCCACTTTTTCCAACCTTATGGACACTTGTCATGGATGAGCACTGCTATGTGTTTATTATACACACCACTATGAAACAAGCTTGTTAGATGTCTGATGAATTGCAATGAACAGCCAGGTGAATGGTCGCAGGTGTAGCTTTTAAATAGAGAGGGGTGTGTCGACATGCAAGAACTAAACATCTACAAATCGATACACCCTGTTGTTTTACACCTCACTGTGTGATGGATTAATTTCAGGCAGCACACGTGTCATGCCACATTATTAGTATATTTATTTGACTCATCATACATTTTTAAAAATATGTTTTTTTCTGCACTATTCACCACCAGTGTCAGGATTCCTGCCTGGTCACGACAATATTTCCGTGCCTCGTCATCATGACCGTCAGGATCCTTAACCCATTCATTGAAATCTGCACTGATTGTAGTGTGAGCTAGCCTGGTTCTACCAGACTCTCGTACATTTCATTTGTACAGAGAGTCTGGCACCGCTCCATTGACAAGCGTTAACTTCCTTGTAGGCGGGTATTCTATTGAAGTCTAAAACTATTGGATATGCCCAGAGTCACTCTATCTGCCATAACCAATCGCTAACGTTTGGTCGTGACATGTCTTTTCCCGAACCCCGTGGGAGGATGGCCATAAACACAAAACTAAGCAAAGATTGTTCTTGCTCCGGCTTTAACTTCTTGATATTCGGCAGCGTTGCCACAACGGACCGAATGGCTTCGCTCGCATCTTTCTTATTTTGAACTACAACTCAAAATAACGCACGAGTCGACATCAACGTCATCGTTCTCAGCCACTCCCTCTGTTCGCTGATTGGCCCGGTAAAAAATTGATCGGAGAAAACCAAAGTCTACCACGCAATCCCAGACGTAGTACTGAAGGAAAATGAAATTGAGCGGAAGTGCGTAGGAGGGCGGAGCCAGGCTATGAGCACCACTTACAGCTTGGGTAAAGGCAGTAGCCTAGTCATAGCTTTGTGTTTTCCTTGTCTGTTTAATCTTTTCTTTTCTTATTAGATCCTCTTAATAATAATATCCTCTTAATAATAGCTAACTATTTGTATAGCATCTTTCATACAAAGAATTCAGCTCAAAGTGAGTTAAAATAAAAAATAACTTATTACAATGGGGACCATATATTTCATGTGAAAACTAGAAAAAATACCATCTGAAGAGATCTGATTTATGACAGGCACTTGTCAGGAATTTACATGTAGGATGGATTATAAAGATTTATTCTGAATTGTGCTTCACCAGTCTTGTTATGATGAGTGTGAAGATGTTTCTTAGCTTCCTGTCCACCTGCCATTTAAAGGCCATCATTGCTCATATTACATTAGTTGTTGGCCACCTTGAGATTTGAAATCAGATTTATGCATCTCAAATTGGTTTACTGAGCAGCTACAATCAATAACTTAACCACTGCTTGTCCTATATTTCTCATAGGAAATTATTATGCAATTATTTGATTTCCCAGCCCTTGTGTATCTTTGTCAGTAAATCGTCAAGATAAATGCATTGTTTTCAAATGGTTAGTACAGGTCAAATGATATACAGTTTCAGTCACACATTATTTCTTATAGAGATGAGAAAAATACCAACATAATCTGCCTCTTATAGCGTACTGATAAACAACCTCTCATTTTTATTTGCTGTGTCTGTTATGAGACAGTTTGAATGGTGAACAGTTCCTCAATCTCAAAAAAACGTCTGTCCTGAACCAGAAGCTAGAGGTCGACCTCACAACGCTTTTGAGGCTTTCAGAAGTACAACAATACTTTGTGTGCTAGCTTAAAGGGACAGTTCATCCAAAAATGAGAATTATGTCATCATTTACCCATGGCATTACAAACCTGAATTACAAAACCTTCTTCTGTGGAATATAAAAGAAGATAAGTTTGAAAAAATGTTGTTGTTTTTTAATCCTCTTTTGTGTTCCGCTGACAGAATGTTCATTTTTGGGTGTTCATGTGTTTTGATGTATGTTTGTAGAGGATACTAGAAAAAAAAGTTATTTAAAGAAATAAAACCATTAGAATAAATTTACACAAAAGAGCTAAGATTTCTGGGAGATTTACTGTCACTGTCTAAAATGTGTTTGTACAGAGAGGAGAAGCCCATACAAGCAAAAACAGTGAACCTGGTCGGGAACAAGAAACCACCTCAGCAGAACGACATCAGGTAAACATCTCAACAAAGTTTACCTGCAGTAAGTTAATAAACGGTCAAATGTTAGTAAGTGATAAACATCGTAGTGGCCATTTCCATGTTATGTAAGTCATTTTATGTTCTGACTGATAGTGTATGACTGCGGTTTCTATAAATGTCAGAAAATGAGGCCTTGACAACTCTGCCACAAAATGACTTATACATGATAGTGAATGAAAGGTCAAGCTTTACCTCAAGGAGGTGTTCGATGCTGGTACTTTCTTGCAGCTGTAGTGTTTGTAAAGAATGAAGTTGGAGAGCAGTGTCTAAAAATGAGATTACAGTATTGTGCATGCTGTTGTGACATTGTTTAATACTTTAATTGACTGCAAATATGTTTTCAATCTTTTCTTTTAACTTGCTCGTTGGGGTCACGCTGAAGTTGCTGAGAGTGGCACTGTGTTGTAAATCAAAGCCTTTCTCACAGTCGCATTCTTTTTCCCTGTAAAAACAAGAAAACAAATCCTGGCACCTGTGGTGGTGTTTTAGAGTGCTGACAGAGTCATATTTATGCTATGTTAAATTATTTATGCACACCAGTATTGCCCTGGTTCTCTCAGCCGAAGAATAAGAGAACTGCGGTTTGGTTCATATCAACAGAAAGAGTATTTCTCTCACAGTCGCTCTCTGTGGTCTCTGGAGGGCTCAGAGGATCGGAAAGGGGCAAGTTGGCCAAAGCACATCTTTTTCTGTGTGGACTTCCTGGATGTGGTCACTTGTGGTGTCATCAACCTGACCAATAACTTGCTTCAATAGAGCTCTGCAGTGATTATGTATTTTTGTAGGCCGACCCGGAAGTTAGCATCACCCTAGTTCCCTTGACAAAAAACCCAACAGTGTTTTTAATTAACTTTTGGATTATTATAGAAAATAAGCTGCGGCCAAAAAAAGTTTATGATTCTTACGTGATAATCTTCACAAATGAACACAGCTTTTATGAATTTGAAAGCCTAAATACAGTGGTCAGAAGTCAACATCTGAACGTAGGCTATAAACGAACTACACCATTGGCCACATGACTTCATCATCACCACCATTAAGCTTCCAACAACTCTTTCGGTCTTTATTTAAAACGTTTCCCCTGAAAGTTTGATTTAGAATAGTTTGCAACAGTTTGATTATAAACACACTGAGGCTGTAAAAAACAGACTAGTGAAGTGAATAGATGAGTTTTCCTGTTCGGCGTTATAACGTTTAATGTCCCCAACAACCTCTGTAGCCCCATTTAGCCAATTATAAGAAAAGTAAAAACTTAAAATTCGCAAGGGGGTTATTACTGATCTATTTTATGTTGTAGAATAAAACATGAACATATCTTGAGCTTGTGTTAACCGTCAGGGGCGGATCTACAGGGGGGCAAGGGGGGGCAGGTGCCCCCCACTCTAGAGCTCTACAGCTGCCCCCCTAACTTTGATGATCCAAAAACTGTACCTGTAAAAACAACCTGCAAGCTTCTCAAAACAGTGAACTAAACGATACATTTACCAAAAGTGAACAATTTAATTTTTATTAAAGCCCCTTCCCCCTCCCCCTCAAATACTTAGTACGTCCCTGATTCAAACGTAGAGCGCCGTTCGCTCAGTCTGGCTCACACACACACACACACACACACACACACACACACAGCGAGTCTGCTGCGGTGCGGTGGCCCTGCAACCCGACTGGAGAGACTGAGCTGCCCCAGAGCCTCTGAAGGTGAAGTGAGTTTCCCCAGGTGTAGTTAAACACACGTTTAACTTAAAGTTACATTTGTAATGCATGTATACATGCTAAAGACGATTCAGCATCAACAAAAACAGCGAGTCTATTACGTTAGCCAAAATCAGCGGTCAAAACGCTCCCTCGTGATTTTAAGAGCCAAATCCAATTCCTCTCAGATATCACAGCAATGAAACCAGGTTACAACTAGGGAAATAACAAATACAATTAGGATTATTATATTAAGTAGTCTAAACATAACTGGTGTGAGTGCATGTGATAAATCTTTCTGATTTTATATTTGTTATATAGGCTATTATTAGCTACATGGCCCTACAGTGTAATGTAATACAAGGATAACCAGAGGTTTTCACATATTGACTTTTGCAGGCAAGAGTAGTTGTAGAAAGTAGCTGGAGCCTAACCATTAAGGCTAAAAGTCCTTGGACACAATTATTGTACTTTTTTTAATATTTTCATTTAGCTTTTTATACTTTTACTTTTTAAAAGATGCACAGTTTTGTTTTGTTTTGTTTGAACACTGCACTGGGCTTATTCCTGTTGTGAAATAAAAACCTTTGTAGTGTGTAAGGGCATGATTAAACAATAACTACTGTGTTTTTGTGTTTGTTTTGTTAAAGCAATTCACATAGGGATTCCCACCGTCTACCCCTGCCACCCTGCCAAGACCTCTTGCCACCCCTTTGCCCCCCCATGTAAAATTTTCTAGATCCGCCACTGTGTTAACCACAGACCTTATTTCAGGCATTTAATGATAATAATAATAATAATAATAATAATAACAAAACATTGACTTCTAGACAATGGAACTGGTAAAATTTCAAATCGTTCGTCCCACGTTTTAACAGACAAAAATATGTAATACCTTCAGCATTCTATTGACTTGAGCCAAAATGCAGTTATGCTGTTTATCATTATCAGTGCACCCTACCAATAGGCAGAATGTATTCGATCAGTTAACTTACACCTACCAGAGACTTTTGGCCTAGAAATGTTGTAGTTGAGCAAGGGATTTAGAAGATGGGGTGTATTTGAGTCAGGTCTATTCTACTAAAGATCAAACAGAGAGTTACTCTTATTGTAATCTTATTCTCTTGAGCCCCACTCCTCCTCTAGCCTTTGCTTCTGGCTTAGACACAAGAACTGACAAAAAGACTTTAAAAAGAGGAGGAATACATGAATAGATAAATAATTAAATGCACAGGCATATCACACAGTAGTGGCTTTTAATAGCGCCCTAGTCCATACATTAGCACCCACTGGAGAACAAGCCTTCCGAATCCATTTGCTCTCACCCACCAGCAGGCCTCAGAAGGATGAGCTTGAGCTCACGGGTTGGCATGTGCTAAAGTCATGCTCCTAATTCTCCCGCTCCCACTCAATTACTCTCTCACTTGTTTAGTCAGTGGCCCGACTGCATTATACAGCGTGTCTTTCGCAGACCTCTGCATACAGATGCTGGAGTGGTCGTGGGTTTGATTGCTGTGCGTTTTATGTGACCTACTCAAACTGAGCTGCTTAAACTGAGTGATGCAGCTTAACTCTGAACTGCATTGGCATAATGTTAGCTGGGTTAGCAGGCAAGCTAACTTTCAATACTGTAATAAAAACTTGAGTAGTTTTCTGTGATGTTGCAATTTCTGCTGATTTAAATATATCACCAAGATAACATTATATACACCTTACTAACATTGATTTTTTGTTACATTGAACATTAGGTTTTATTGAAGAATATGTTTTTTTCTCTGATAATTAATGTGTCATATATTTTTTTTTTTATATATCTGACATATAGATAGAAAGATAGATAGATAGAATCTCTTTGAGACTAAACTTTATTTTTCCCCTCGTAAATAAAACATTCTTACAGTGCATCAGATAATGAGCGCTCTGAAACAAATGTTGTTTGAGTATTCTAATTAAATATATGAATAGGCCCACATAAACATGCCAGCATATCCTGTTTAGAGTTGAATGCTGCTCTGAGGTGTGTGTGTGTGTGTGTGTGTGTGTGTGTGTGTGTGTGTGTGTGTGTGTGTGTGTGTGTGTGTGTGTGTGTGTGTGTGTGTGTAAATGCTGTGTTTCTTCACAACAAGGAGAGTGGGGAGTCCATCTGTTCCTCCAGTTGGTTAACTTTGCTAGGACACACACAAACACACACACACACACACACACACACACACACACACACACACACACACACACACACACACACACACACACACACACACACACACACACACACACACACACACACACACACACACACATACACACACACACACACACACACACACACACACACACACACACACACACACACACACACACACACTCACGCTCATTTCTTCACCAACTCACAGAAATATGCAGTCAAGTTGACAGGGACCCTTCACCATGCACTGTAATATTACACCCACCCATCCTTGCATCCTTGTGTCAGCGACTCAGGCTGTTTAGAGCACAAATGTTTTGGTGGATAATCAGTCTGAGAGGGAAGTTAGACCTTTTAACATATAGAAACACAGAAAAGTAAGGGAAAGTACAGCCGGCATCTGTCTCCATTTGTTGGGGAGTATGTTGCGAGCCAACTACACACACACATGGGGTATAGAATTTTCCCATAGTAGGGTCAGAGGGCACTTTTCTGCGGTTTAGGTTATGTGACACCAACAAATACTCTCTTGACATAATGGATCTGCTACTGCATTGGGTGGGACGAACTGGAACTACTGTAACTGTTATGTTGTTTAGCACATAATGTATGTAATCTGGAAATTATTTAATATGTCAGTAAAGCAATAATTAAATTTTAAGGATGATGATTATTTGATCCTAAAATGACTGGAGAGATGCAGGCAGCGGTGAAGAGTGAAGCATCCTTTGCTGTCTGGCTGATATTTCCAGATCAGCAATGTGTCATGATCATTACTGCCAACCCTCCTGTGAGAACTTGTCCCATGGAGATGCCAACATGTAGCATGTGTAGGCATGCTGGGATACTTTCTTTGCCCAACACTCATCTCAATTTCATCTCATTTTGTTTTGCTAAAATTCTCTATCCTCTGTCCAATATCTTTCCTCTAAATGAGAGCTTTTGAAATTGAGATTTGATGGCATTGTCTCTAGATAGCATTCCATAATTGTTGGATCCAAAACCAAGTACCTATTTAGACCACAATAATTTTATAATTATATATGTATATATTAGGGTGCATCAAAAGACACAATTCTTGAATTTTGATATGGCTGGGTGCTAAAAGTGTTCCAATATATGTAGAAACAACACATGCAAAATATTTTTCCATTACATGATGATTTAGGGGTGCCACCGCACATCTTTTTTGTTGGATAAAGTGGTTAACAGTGCTCAATGGTTGCCATGGAGATCTGAGGTTAACAATACTACAGCTCAAGAAAACTGAGGTGATCTTTCTGTTTGAGGTGATTTTTCTGTGTTGGGTATGTATTATTACATATTACTATCATATCTGTAGCAGTGACCTAGCTTACTTGGCCAGCATGAAGACTGACAGAGTGGCCACATTTGGTGTATTGGACAAAAAGCTGCAGCGAGAGGAGCGTCAAGATGCTGCAGCAGCCAGGCAGTCCCGCAGTGAAAAGGAGCTGGAGGAGATGACGGCAATGTCCAGCTTGGAGTCGGAGAGTGATGAGGTGATGAGTGATGATCCACCATCTGAGGGCGAACCATCCCACAAGCATAAGAAGACAGGAACAAACGTCTTCATTCCATATGACATCCTTAGCCAACCAAGTGTCGTGTCACTGGCTACAAGGTTGAAGATGTCACCAATGCAACAGGCTGCCTTCACGAGTGGTCTTGTTGCAGAGTCAGGCGGTGAATGTACACATTTCTCTGCATCTTACGCAACAGCTGACCGAGCAAGACGCCAAGTGCTGGAGACAATCAGTGAGGAACAGCACAAGCATTGGACACCACCTCCATTATGCACCCTACACTGGGACAGCAAGTTAACACCGATGCTCAGCAATGTGCGCCAGTCGGAGGAGCGTCTTACAGTGGTAATTGGAGATGCAGAGCGGCTGAAACTGCTTGGTGTCCCGGCGTATAAGAAGCAGACCAATGAGGCATGTGGAGTGGTCATTGCCTGGTTGACATGCAAGTTGCTGCAGGACTGGTGTTACGCTGACCAGGTTGTCAACATGGCATTTGACACCACTGCGTCAAACACCGGCCATCTCACAGCAGCCTGCATTGCCATACAGCTCTCACTGGGCCAACCACTGCTTTGGTCTGGGTGCCGGCACCACATTGGTGAGGTCCTCCTGAACCAGGTTTTCGCAGACCTGAAGGTGGAGTCATCACGCTCGCCAGAGGTTACCTTGTTCACACGTGTGAGAGAGAAATGGAACCTGTTACCACAAGAATCCAGCAGCCAATGGTCCCGCTACATTCCTGGCAACACCGGGCAAACACTCCTGGGCAATTTATGTGCTGAACTTGTCAGGTGCGCAAAAGAAGTCACTGACCACAAGCGAGGTGACTACCATGAGTTTGTGCAGCTGTGTCTTGTGTTTCTGGTTGGAGATTGTGAAGAGCAGACTGCAGTGACCTTCCAACGACCGGGAGCACTCCACAAGGCACGATAGATGGCCAAGCTGCTCTATACTCTCAAGCTGGCTTTGATGGAGCAGCACATCGCGTTGCTTCCCCAGGGCACAATCACCACACGGCAGCAGGTGTCGAAGGTTCGGGCATTTGCCATTTTCATTACACACATCTATGCAAAGTGGTGGTTGACCTGCGAGAAAACTGTAGATGCTGCCTGGAATGGCCTGACACTCTACCACCACCTGCAGGCATACAGGGCTGTAGATGAGGGCATTGCAGCATCAGCGATCAAGGCGCTGGAGAGGCATCTCTGGTACCTGACAGGTGAGATGCTACCCCTGGCTCTCTTCAGCAGCAAGGTGCCCAATAATGACAAGCGTGCACTTGCCAGAGCGATCTTGGAGCACAAGTCCGCTGATCTCCCCATGCACATCCCTGAGCAGCACTTTGGTACTGAAAAAAAACAGCAGTCATATCACCCTGTAGCCCAAAACTGGTTGCCCACTGAAGCTAAGCAGGGCTGAGCCTGGTTAGTACCTGGATGGGTGACCTCCTGAGAAAACCAGGTTGCTGCTGGAAGAGGTGTTAGTGAGGCCAGTAGGAGGCGCTCACACTGTGGTCTGTGTGGGTCCTAATGCCCCAGGAAAGTGACTGGGACACTATACTGTCAAAGAGCACCATCCTTCGGATGAGACGTTAAACCGAGGTCCTGACTCTCTGTGGTCACAAAAAATCCCAGGATGTCTTTCGAAAGACTAGGGGTGTAATCCCGGCATCCTGGCCCAATTTGCACAGTGGCCTCTGTCCATCATGGCCTCCTAATCATCCCCATATATATATATATATATATATATATATGTATATACTGATTGGCTTCATCACTCTGTCTCCTCTCCACCAGTAAGCTGGTGTGTGGTGGGCGTTCTGGCGCACTATGGCTGCCGTCGCATCATCCAGGTGGATGCTGCACATTGGTGGTGGTTGAGGAGATTCCCCTTCAATGTAAAGCGCTTTGAGTGTCGAAAAAAGCGCTATACAAATGTAATGAATTATTATTTATATGTGTGTCCGACATCCATCACTGCTGCACAAAATTCAGGGTAAGGCCACGTGAACATGTCCCATTGACCTCCATTCATTTTGTCTATAGGACAGATGAATGAAGAATCTTGAAATTTGAATTCTGAGAAATGCCCAAGTTGCCCAAAGGGCAAACAAACAACTTTTACTTTGATAACTCTATAGAACATGTTACTGTATAAAAGTTCACTGTTCTCAACATTTCCAGGTCAACATTTTGGCAATTAGACTAAAAATTACACATTTTTCGAAATTTCGCCAAAGTTCATGTGTTAGGTGGCACCCCTAAATCTCAATGGAATTCCTCAAAACTTTGCAAAAGTTATTTTTATGTTAATTGGAACAAAATGCAATGCCAGCCAAATTGATATTTTGAAATAAAAATTTCCCATTCAAATTTGATGCACCCTAGTATATATATATATATATATATATATATATATATATATATATAGTGAGTCAATGAATCAACCACTCAACCTATTCGTTCAAAAAATGTATTCATTATGTATTGTATCCACAGTGTGTGTGTGTGTGTGCGCGTGTGTGTGTGTGTGCGCGTGTGTGTGTGTGTATATATATATATATATATATATATATACACACACACACACGCGCACACACACACACACGCGCACACACACACACACACACTGTGGATACAATACATAATGAATACATTTTTTGAACAAATAGGTTGAGTGGTTGATTCATTGACTCACTCATAAAGATAAGTCACTTATTTCATTTCTGAATGATTCAGTGTTTTAAACAAATGTTTCTTGAGCACCAAATCAGCATATTATAATTACTTCTAAAGGATCACGTGACACATTGTCACTGTGACACCTGTCTTGGACTTTGTTTTGCCTTCTGTGTTTGTGCACCATGTGTTTTCTTGTTAATCAGTTTCACCTGTTACCTGTAATCATCCTCATCAGTCATCATCACTAAATGTTGGTCTAATTATTTTATGGTTTCTATGCTGTTTATGTGTCAGAATTTATGATCATGTAACATAGGCTATATGCTTATTTATAAAAAAAAATGTTAGTAAATGGACATAAACTTCCAAAAACCTGTTGAGTAGTGGTCTGGGTTCAAACATTCCTACACGCAAAGTGAAGCATTCACATGACTGGAAAGAAAGTGAGACTTCGTTTTTTGTTGATCACGTGTTTCTCTGAAAACAATATGCACTCTGGCACGAAGCTTCATGAGAAATTGCGCTACGTACTCGATACGCGATTTGAAGCTTCAGTGTCAAATGTAACATCACTAATAAATAGAGATTGATCGTTATCCGTCTTCTTCGTCTTCCTGGTCTTCCTGAACGTGCCTCACACAGCCAAAGCGTGACAGAAGAACCCACCAGGACCTAAAAAGTTGGTAATTATTTGACTGACTGTATTAAGGAGAACATGGGCATTCTCCATATCCTGCTGAATCCTTCAGATCGGCTTGTAACCTGTTCCCAGGACGGCCAATGGATCGAGAAATATGTCGAGAGGTTCCTCTAAATTTCTCACCTCTTGGACTGGGCAGATGACGTCCTAAAGACTGTATTCTGGTACGGACTGGACGATCATCTGCACCAGCAAACTCCAGCAGCAGCGATCCCAGGCACGTTCAAACAATACCTGGATCATGTGCTGTGGTTGAGTTGGTGAGGCTGATTCTGACAAATCAGTTGAATTAAACGTCTCATTCTTAAAGGTAGTTTTAGTTTTAGCATGTTGATGGTTGCTAGGTGGTCGACAGATTGTTCTGGTTGGTTTCTTGGTTGGTTCTTTCTTTACTGGGCCAATTTAAAAGAAACCACACCCAAGTATCTGTGATATTCTGACCTATAAATATTTTTGGATTTCCATCTTATTTGGAAGTCCTTGAGAGTTTTACAGTACATGCTATTGCTTAATATGATGTAATATCACTTTTGATTGTTATGATATTGGCAGAGCTAACATCTCCATTACCTCAGAAGTTTCTGAAGAATTAGTCATGTATAAAGTGTATATTTAATTTGCAAATAAAAACAGACACTAAGCTCCACAACTGTGGTGAACTGTCAGCTTCAAGTTGTCTTTTTACTGCATCTGCTTCTTCTGTCAGTCGTATGTTTTTTTTAATTAGCAGAGTCTTCAGTTAGTCAGACAGTCAGTCAGTGAAGTGTGGCTCCAACACCTGGAGCTTCATTTACACAGCACTCCCGTAGAGGAATGTGCATTTCGGGCTGTTCTGTAGGCACTGTTCTCTCTGTTTTCCTCGGTAGAGTGTCACTTTCCTCAAGCATCATCGGTTTTCCTCCTGAGCTGGCCAAAAAGCTGTGGCTCTGTGTTCCTTTTGCATCAGTGAATTTTGTAATCGCCCAGAGAGTTTATGCATCCATGCATTTGTGTAAAAACAGCAGAAGCAGTTAATGCATGGCCTGATTAGAAAGTAACGCCATTGACGTGTTTAGCCGACTGTGTCCACAGCCATTTTTTTTTTGTTGCAGAGGGTTGTGTATTTAAGAGGGTTTTAGAAGGACCATGATGTCTTGGATGAAGAGAGTGGGTTGTCTATTTATGGATGTGTTTTGTTTTAAATGACATGGCTGCCACGCGTGCGGATAGGCATATGGACGTTTTTCCTTTTTTTCTCTCTATTTGCTTGTTTTCACCAACCCACATGGGACTGCTCCATCTGAGAGTGGATTCTGTCAGAGATTTACAGTCAGCCTAAACTGCTTTGCTATTGAAGAGTGCACTACTGCCCAGTAACTTTCACGCAGGTCACAGGTTACTGCCCACTTATATCGCTTATGAATGGGAGAAAGTGGAATGTGGAAAATGGCTCAATAAGTCCAGCCATTTAAATAAAAGAGCCAATCACCAATTGGCGAAGTCACTGCAGCTGCTATTAGAAATGTATAGAGAGCAGTTTTTAATATTTCCCCGTTCAAATACATTGGACTTGATCTTGGATGCCTGAAAAAGCTACCTGGACGGATTACAAATATGGCTGCAGAGTGAACACTTTTCTTGAAAGAAACTATGATAGAAATTACTTCTGGTCCTGTAATTTGATTGGGTGAGAATGCTAATATTTAGACAGTAGTGAGATGTTTCTCTGTATCACTCTACATGTTTCAGAAAGCAGAATTGCTCTTTAGTTTACACTGATGCATACCCTTATATCCAGACTCAAATTGATTATTTTGTGATTTGTCTATACTCTAAATGTACTGAACAGAAAGTTGGTGAACAGAAAGCTGTTGGACATCAGCACTCAAATGGGTGACGCATGTTCGAAACTGGGTCATGACATCCTGATCAATAAATAGTGATAAGAAGGCACAAATGTATTAATAAAAATGTATTAAATGTATTTTAAGTTACTTTTTATAGAAATGTATAACTCAAATGTAAATAAATGTAAATGTACATTAACATGCAAACATTTGGGGTTTGCACCGCTCAACCACCGTCACCAGCCATCTTCATCACCACACCTATCTTCGTCCAGAGTCCAGAGTCTCATCCCGCCGTGACCACCCTTCCAGAGTCTCCTTCCCGCCAGGTGGGGAGGGGCTGCAACGACACTTTCTGGTTCCCGTATTGACCGCTCACGTGGTATTTGCATACTTTACCACAGCTAAAGTGAAATAAATGCAATATTTCCCAAATACACAGATGTTTCAGAGCCATTTTCATTCAATACTTTATGTACTGCTTTATACAGCATCTGTTTGAACAAGAATAAAGTTCAACATAAGTTACCACGTGAGCGGTCACTACGGGAACCAGAAAGTGATAGGTGTGGTGATGAAGATGGCTGGTGACGGTGGTTGAGCGGTGCAAACCCCAAATGTTTGCATGTTAATGTACATTTACATTTACATCTACATCTAATCTGTCTAATCTATAAAAACTTTTTCATTCATTAAGTAGTACAACTACTATTAATGAAGTGGAGTCAACGTTTTTTAATCAGTTTTATTTTGATAAACATGACACAATATAACATCACGACTACATGAAAAGAGTGTTTACTGTTATAAAAAACTGATTTGTGAACTTTAGTGGAACTGAAGGTGTGAGAATAAACACGAAACACACGTGATCATTGTCATGCAGTGAATCCGGCCAATCGTGGAACAGCTGTCTCGTCAACAGAGCTTGTGCAGCCGCTCTTGTCTTGAGAAGCTGCGCTGGCTGAGTTCTCCGGCTACTCTCGAATCGCTCTCGCGGTACTTTGGCGCGTGCCGTTTGCGCTGTATCAAGTCTGACAAAACATTTTAACCAGCATGCACTGCTTCAAGTCAGCCGCCGATCAGTCTGCGCAGATCTGCAAGCCTAATGCCTTCTGTGTTTGTGAACCATGTGTTTTCTTGTTAATCAGTTTCACCTGTTACCTGTCATCATCCTCATCAGTCATCATCACTCACCACGTGCACCTGTTGTCACTTAGTCTCCTCATTTGTCTGTGTAGTCCCTAGTTTCAGTTCTTCCTGGTCGGTTCTACGTCTTTACTGCTTGCTATAGCTGTGTCCCAATGTGAAGGCTGCGTCCTCCGAAGGCCGTATTTGAAGGCTGATTGCGTCACAGCGGCGCGACGAAGGCCGTCCCAATTCAAAGGCTGCATCCTCGAAGGCCGCATTTGAAGGGCGATTGCGTCACCGCGGCGCGATGAAGGCTGTCCCAATTCAATTCCGCATCCTTCGAAGGCCGTAATCGAAGGCCGGTTGCGTCATCGCGGCGCGCCGAAGGCTACCCTGATTCAAAAGCGACGCCAAATGCACCCTTCGTTTCCCCGTGAAAGGAATGATACATAAATGGATCCTTCTCGGTCTATCCTCCCCGATCCTACCCCATAAGTCATTGCGCGCCGGTGACGACAGCACTTTTATTTAAAAAAATGACGGATGATTGTTCTTGTCGCCTAGCAACTGTGACAGCTACCGATGACGAGCTGGAGTAACATTTGAACTGCACTTTTTTATATTCAACTGGGTTTTATATTCCCGTAGTACGGAGCCCAGAAAGTCGCCTGTTGGGGAAAAAAACAACCCGTGGCGACGGTTGTGCAATCCGTCCCAGCAGTTTATAAACTGTAGGCCCTACTCACGAATTCTTAAACTGTTCCCTCGGTTTAACAAATCGTGCCCACGATGATTCAACCAGTCCACCTGTTTATGAGGGATGCTTTGCATTGTGTTTAAACTTCATTTTTTTAAATGGATAATTTCTTCAATTTTCTAAAACTCCATTTTTGGGAGAAAAAAGCTCAGTATAATAGAATAAGCAAAAAAAGACTTCACATATAAAAAAGAAATATAACACAAACACAAGGTTAGGTTTTATTATATAAAAATAAAACATTCATAAATTATTTTATGATTAACATATTAGCCTACTGTCTTCAGTGAACTCATTTATAGTTATAATTATAAACACAAATAATAATAATACTAATTATCATTATTATTAGTAGTAGGCCTAGGCTGGGTGGTGGGTGGTGATGGCGCAGTGGATAAGACACATGCCTTTGGTGTGAGAGACCCGGGTTCGAATCCACTGTGAGACACCATTGTGTCCCTGAGCAAGACACTTAACCCCTAGTTGCTCCAGAGGCGTGCGACCTCTGACATATATAGCAATTGTAAGTCGCTTTGGATAAAAGCGTCAGCTAAATGAATAAATGTAAATGTAGGCTACATTTAGGCTACATATTTAGAAGCCGCTTTTATCAAAAAAAGGAACAAAGCAATTCGGCAAATGTCAGTCATAATACAGGTTAGACAATAATAATACAGGGCTAAGATTATCATAAATAAACAAGATTTTGACGCATATCCAAGTGTTTGTGCGGAGTGTGGAGGCTCGGGCGCGGACACTTGCATTTTTGTATCAACAATGGAAACAACTTAAAATAGGCTACTCTATAATTTCTGGTCATACAGAAAATAATAATACATCATTCGCAACTACTTGTATTTGTGCAAAAACGAACGGACGCAAAAGTACACGGACCCAACACTAACTTTTTCTACAAATAGCCTACATTATTTTAAATAATTAATAATATAAGGTCCGTGTACTTTTGCGTCCATTCGTTTTTCTTTTTTTAACCCGTAATTGAAAAACGAAAAAATGAACGGTTGTTAGGCTATTTTTAAAACGCAAGTTGAGCACCAAAATTTGAATTTGAACTGTACACACCAAATGCTGCGCAAAAAAAAAAAAAAAAATTTTACGTATTTTCAGATTTTTGTTTATGACTTTTTTCCCCTTTATTAAATATTTGAAATATTCACAAATTGATAGGGAAAAAAATTTTGATATTACTGGTTTTCTAAGGCCAAATTAGAACCTGGAAATTAGATTCGAATTTCTTCGTTTAAAAGTGGACATTTCAAGCTTGTATATTGGCTATATTTTGTTTCAGTTCATTTTTGAGACGCGCTCCAGTTCACGGAGATCATGAAAGCGCGCCTGATTTTTTATTTTATTTTACAAAAGCACAACGTTTTCTTGTTATTGTGAGTTTACACCAATAAAATTGTGTATTTTTATTTACACATAAAAAATATTGTGAGTACAGTTTATAAACTGAAGGGAAGGATTGCACAACCGTCGCCACGGATTGTTTTGTTTTTTCCCACAGATGGAGGGTTTTTTCCCTCCATGTTACGGGGTTTAAATATATTTAGGCTATATTCATCATTTATATTGTCAATTTATGCTACATAATAAAAAGAATACACTAGCCTACAAAATCGCATCAAGGTAAGATAGATATAAGTGAACATTTGAACCATATGCCCATGTATGTTTTCTTTTCTTTTCATTACACTATTTACGTAAGTTAACACCCAATACTTGAACAGTTTAAAGTTTAATCTGGCAATTCAGGAAGCAGCTTCTGAATTGGGACGCAGAAAACCTCTGGCCATGATCTGGCTATTAAAGACGAAAATACATGACTGAAACATCCTCACCATGTCTTCCAGTAAAATATAAACAAAATAATGTTTATTCAATTATATAAAATGATTTATCAGGATGGCAGCCGTAGGCTACTCTCGCACCGTTGCTTGGCGCCAGGAGCGGTAATCGGGAACACCTGGGTGGGCAATTCGGGAATCATACGAAGGCTACATGCAGAGCGTCCTTCGAAGGCTGGGTAGGCTGGGTCCTTTGAAGGACGCGTCCTTCGGAGGATGCAGCCTTCACATTGGGACACAGCTTATGTTTGGTATGTGTCTTGTTCATAAATAATAAATAGAGGTTGATCGTTATCCGTCTTCTTGGTCTTCGTGAACGTGCCTCACGCAGCCAAAGCGTGACACACATGGAGTAATGATGCTAAAATCTAAGCTTTGCAATCACAGGAATAAATTTCATTTTAAAAACATTAAAAGACAAAACAGTTATTTTAAAATGTAATAATATTTAACAATATTACTGTTTTTACTGTATTTTGATCAAATAAATCACAATTTGATTACATGATCCTTCAGAAATCATTCTAATATGCTGCTTTGGTGCTCAGTAAACATTTCTTACTATTATCAATGTTGAAAACAGTCGTGCTGCCTCTTTGATGAATAGAAAGTTCAACATAATTTATTAGAAATAGAAATCTTCTGTAGAATAAAAATGTCTTCTTTCAAAAACTTACAAAAAAATTTATAAACTTTTGAATGATATGGCTTGTGTTACAACCAGTTGCAGAGATGGAGGAAGCAGGATCTATGTGCAGCAGCTCCATTAAACAAAAAACAAACTCAAACTTTAACAAACGGATTCTCAGGGACAAGATCGGGAACAGAAAAAAACAAAACAACTAACTTTAATAATTGACAAAGAACCAGACAGAACACAGGGTTTACACTTAGACAGAACTGAAGAGCAAATTAACAAGACACACCTGAACTAAACTAACAATCAATCAATCACCATAGAAACAAACAGACGGGCAGAGAAAGACATAACTGAACTAATTGACAGAACACAGACAAAGACAGAAATCAAAACAGACTGACAATGTGAAAGAATGCCCCCCTCCCGGAAGGCATGTCACAGTGGTGGGAATTTACAGTGGTAGGAGGGTGGTCGTCCTGGCGGGACAAGAAGCCTCCAGGGTGGCACCAACAGTTCAGGGGGCCAGGGAAGGGCCGACAGTTCAGGGGGCTAGGGAGGCGCCGACCTTGTAGGCGGCCCGGGCGGCTCCGTCATTTCAGGGGTGCCGGGGGAATCGGCCTTCGTGGCTTGGCCAATACGGCCGGGGACCCATAGCCCCCCGCAATTATTTTTTTTTCTTGGGCGACGCTATGGGTTTAAGGGCAGGAGAAGACTCAGGAACAGGATCAGGCTCAAACTCAACAACAGGCTGAGCCTCAGGAATCTTGTCAAAGGGCTCAGGCAGTGTGGTGGCGGCCATCTTGACCGAGGGCTCAGGCGACGTTGCGGCAGCCAACTTGTCCGAGGGCTCAGGGATCTTGGCGGTGGCCATCTTGTCTGAGGGCTCAGGCGGCGTGGCGGCGGCCATCTTGTCCGAGGGCTCAGGCGGTGAAGCAGCGGCCATCTTGTCTGAAGACACAGGCGTAGCGGCGGACATCTTGTCTGGAGACACAGGCGTAGCGGCAGCCATCTTGTCCGGAGACACAGGTGTAGTGGTGGCCATCTTGTCCAAGGGCTCTGGAAGGGCAGCCATGACGGGACGAGGCTCTGGAAGGGCGGCCATCTTGGGACGAAACTCAGGTACGGCAGGCATGATGTGAGAAAGCTCAGGCTCGGCAGGCATGACATGAGGAAGCTCGGGATCGGCAGGCATGATGTGAAGAAGCTCAGGCTCGGCAGGCATGACGTGAAGAAGCTGTCTAAGGGAAATGTCCTCAAACTCCCCGACAGTGAAGGAGGAACCAGTCAAATGAAGGGCGTAATCTAGGAAGTCACTGAACGACCCTCGAGGAGCATCGTGTATTAGTTTGTCCTTGAGCAGACAGTTAAGCCCGTAACAGAAAAAGTCGATGAGAGCACAATCTGGCAGTTCAGAAACATTTGCGATGTCCAGGAAAATATGAATGTGCTCTTCGAGGGTGCGGTTACCTTGGCGCATGCGAACTAACTGAACTGCTGGATCCATATTTGGCAAAGTCTTCTGTCAGCTTGGTTCTTTCCAAAAGTTGCAACATTTTTTAATAGTTTCATTCAATTTGATGTGTCATTCAAGTCTGTAGCATATAAGATTGGCATGGAAATGTAAGGTTTATTAAAATCTCTAACGCTAAGATTAGTAATAGTAATGCTTGCCTTAGCACCCCGAAAAATAATGCATTGCAAATACAAACGCAATGGCAATGCCTAAAATCGTATACATTTGATGCTTAGGTATCAAGCAAAGGACATAGAAAGGACATTGAGAACTCATAGAGATACAAGGCTGATCTGTACTAACTAAAAGGGCCCAAATATTGCTCCACTTGAACTTTAGATGTTTACTAGTGTGTCTTAAGGCATATTTGAGTGTCAGACTGGAGCAGCGGTGACGTCCCTCCCGTCTCTTCCTTCATGTGTCTCTCAGCAGAAAGGAGAAAATGTCATTAGCGAGGCCTGGAGGCTCCTCTTGTCTGCTCACAGACACGCTCTCTCCGTAATGTCCTCTTTCTGCTCCACAGGGTTAGGGCTCAGACTCATGGGATGGCTTGGGTAACAACCAGACTCAGGGTGGAGACATTAGGAAGCACATTGGGGCTGTAACCATGGTGTCTGTCAAGTACCCAGGGAGCGCTGACAAGCTCTGAAGACTTTATATAGATGTATTCCCTATTCTTCTGTCATTCTCAAACACTCTTATGTTTTTTTGACTCTACATAATGGAAAGTGTAGCCTCAGGCCTATGTTACTGTGTTGAAATATAATTTGATATCATCGCCAAGCTTATTAACAAAGCCTGCATAGACCTTTTATTGAAATGACTGGCCAGGTATGAAGTCAGCAAAGCAATAGCTGACAGAACAAGAAAATGCAAATGACACAATGAGTGATGCGATAGTGCAAAATAACCACTAAATAATAAAGAACAACAAAGATAAAGTGAGATTATAAATGCACACTTGCAAAGTATGAGGCAGAGTGGAGTTTTTAAAGCCTATAACTAACTTATGGAACTATAAAGCCCAGTAATGCTAATACATTAGCAGGGCTTAACAATTAGGATTTCAAATGTACTGTATAAAAATATATTGCTAAAAATTACTATTTATCATATTTGTGGTAAGGCAAATAAAAATCTGAACTATGGTCTTCTACGGTTTGTGTAAAGTTAAATCATTATGTATTAAAAATATATTCTTGATTATTTGCTTCAGTAAGTTCCTATTCTCATATTTGATTGCCTGAGAGGCATTCCACAAACTTATGTTAACAGAAAACTGGGGTGTATGATAGAAATGTGTGTATTCACCATGACATTTTTAAATGTAAAAAACAATACATGATGCAATTATTTATTTTAGTAGAAAAATACCATATACAGTAGGCTGTAAGAAGTGTGCTCTTCGCAAACCAATTTACTTAAATTTTATAAATTACTTTAAATTATACATAAACCTATTGAGCCCTGCAAAAATACTGTGGCCTCGAATTAAGAATTAGTTCTCTCGTTTTAGTAAATAGTGGCCACAATTTACTCATTCGTTCACTCTTTTTAGTCAATCGTGGCCGAATTAGTAAAACGTGCTGATATATTAGTCAGTCGTGGCAACTAATTGTTAATGTGTTGCCACGATATACCATATAAACCTTTTGGAACAAACTAAAAACAATAACATGCACTATGCTGAAAACTTAAAGGCACTCAAATTTATGTAGGCCTATATGCTATAATTTTTGTCTGGCAGTTAATGATGTGATTAATGTAATACCTCTTGCTCTTGTGGCATTGAATATTAATTATTCTGTGCATCAGTGGTGGTGAATTTTAAGTGACTCTTTATGCAGGTTACATCGTTACGCCCTTAGATGGCGACATGTGACTGTCATTTGAATCATTCAGTCAAATGATTCGTTAACAGAACAGTCAGTAACGAATCAAGTGTCTTTTTTTATGAGCGAGTCATTGAATCATTCACTCAACCGATTTGTTCAAAAACATTGATTCATTCAGCATGCCTCTGCTGTGTGTTGCTCAGAGACGTGGCGCAAACATTAGATTGAATTTGACTTATTTAGAACAATTTTCGTCAGAGGAACAACATATAAGTAGTAACTGGCATTATTGTGTTGAAATGTAAGTAACTATTTTAAGTTATTTTAAGTTTTTGTTTATTGAACTGTTGTAGGCCTATATTTGTGCTCTTGCGCATGTGAAATTGTTAAGATTGGATCCAGTGCATTTGCTGGTTTTGTGTGTGTGTGTGTGTGTCTGTGTGTGTGTGTGTCTGTGTGTGTATATGTATGCTGGCATGGGTCCTGCTCAAACTGGTTGCTGCCTGATATTACTTTAATGCCAACTGGTGCTGCATGTGCATTTGTGACTATTTGCACAGATTGTGTTTACGTGTGTGTGTGTGTGTGTTTAGCTTTATCATGCTATAGCCTGGTGTGTATTTAATGCTGAGCCTCCGCTGGGCTGTGTTGATCCTGTAGATGCACAGCTAGGCCATATGGATACCTTTATCAGGAGATCCCAGCATACACCACTCCATTGCTACAGCTACTGCACATATTCTCCATCTGTTTCTTTCTTCCCACTTCTCTCCCTGCATCCCTCCATCTCACACCTCCCCTTTTCCACCCACTCTAATCTGTTTGTAAATGGGTAATTCACAGCAGGGTAAAAATAGACATCATCATCATATCATGTACCACCCTAATTAACGACGGGTCTCTATTTTGCCAGGGGGCTTTAAAAGCCGACAGGTTTATTAAGTGTTTTCATGAGGTTAGTTAACTGAAACACTAGCCGGTCAAAGCTAATGTGAGTGTCACAGAGGCTGTTTAAGGGGAAAAAGTAATGAGTTGGATTATTAACAGAAGAGAGTGGCCACTTGAGTAGATGCCTCAGTAAACCCTACTTAGGTCACACATTTGTTTCTATATCCCATGCATTCCCACTTACTTTTTTCTGTCTTTGTTGAGTACAAGCTCTCAAGTTTGCGTTCATTATTGCATTACTGTAACCCTTGGAAAAATATGACCATATCTTTATTCCTTTCAGTTCACTTTCTCGTGTAATGTCTCTTGCTTGTGAATTTGAAGCTCGGCTCCATTTATTATTAAAGGAATGCTGTCTAATTGGCACAGAGTTGCTGCCGTCACCAGGGGGTTCTGGGAAATGCTATTGTCCTGGTGGCACTGTACAACTCCTCCACTTGGCGTGATCATGGATGCAAGGCCTGCTGCTGATCAGGCCAGTTACGCTGTTCTTTTTGGAAACGAAGCTTTCTGAAAAAGAACACGTTTTTTTGCAAAAATTATATAAAGAAAAAATATAAATTTGAACTGTGAGCTTTTTGTAACGTCCATACAAAAATGTTCTGTTGTCATTTATGTGCCCTCATGTCATTCTAAACCTGTGTCTCTTTCTTTATTCTGTTAACATTAAAATACATTCTGAGTTGAGCAAAAATTTAAACAATTGTTCTTGTTGAATGTGAATGTGCATAAAATTAGAATAAATGGGTCTGGAGCTTTTAAAGCTTAAAATTATGCAAAGGCATAAAAAAAATCACAAAAGTGGTCCATATGACTTTCAGTTTTTTTGAAGCCATATTTTAACTTTGTGGGTATCTTTATTTATTGATAATCTTAAAATTTGTCCTTGCTCTCCTTGGTCTGTTAATTAGAGAATTATGTATGATTTGCAACTGAATTGTTCTTTTGAGTCAGATCTTTTTAATGAATCATTTACACAAACCAACATTTGGTTAAAAAAAGATCTGAATAATTGACTTGTTCATTAATCAGACTTATTCAGTTATTGAGTTCACTCACTGATTCTGTAGGATTATCAATGAATAGCCATTTTTATTATAAGGACAATTAAATAACCTTTTATATAGTTATGTATATACAAAATGTAATTGTATTTGATTAAATTATTGTATTTAATGAACGTAAAATCAGTATCTGCCTTGAGCTTATGAAGCTGATATGGCAATACAACAACAACAAAAAGAACAACATGAGTGAATAATTGTAAGACTTAAAATATAATTATGTAACACAGAGTGCATGGACCATGGTGCTTTTGTTTCTTTCTTTTTTGTTAGATTGAAAGCTCTTGCCGCCTTTATTCATTGTAATTGCATGGAAAAAGAGTGGCCTTCAAAATTTCTCTTTTTTTTGTGCAAGAAAATAATTCTTGTGTGGAATGACATGAGGATGAGTAAACAATGACAGAATTTTCATTGTGAACGTATCCCTTTAAATATGTAAATCACAGTGATGGATTCATGTAACAGCTGCAGATTTCCACTCACTCACTCACAGTAAAGGCTCTTGACAGCAAAAAGCTCTTAGTTACAAAGGGCTAGAATGAAACCCCAATAGGGAATCTGTGAAGGGGATTGGAAACTTCCTTTGGAAACAAAAAAAGGAAGTGAAATAATAAACAAGCAAAAGACAAGAGTGTGAAGGAAAGAATAGTGAAGTTAGCTGGGACTGGCTTATTGGACTTTAGTGTTACTGTAGCCTTAAGAGTGCAGAGAGGACGTAACATCTCTCCCCTGAGCATCTCCAGTTTGGCATAATGAGGACACCGCTGTACACTTGCTTCTCTCTACCTGTCCTATGGGAGGCAGCGGCTGGTCATGTGATGTGCACAACACTCCTCTGTGTGCTCATCATTTTTGTCACGTGACCTTCTCTGTGTTCTGTGCGGTTCTGTGACATCTAGTATCTCCACTGGGCATGTGATTGAGAGCACTGATATTTCATAATACTCTAGAGCTGGTGATTTGGCTTTCATATCAATGAGGCACAAGCACGTCCAGACTCAATACTGAAATGGCAAACGCACGCATTATACTTACAGAGCACTTGTGGTGCGTATCATGGCTTTAGCAGATTTGCATAGTCTTTGATTAAAAATGTAAACTCTTGTATTTAATTTAATTTGCAAGTCTTGTCTTGTATATTTGTGTGTCTCTTTATGAATGGGTGGACTGAACTATTTATATTCAATTGTTTAAATAGTGCTTAAATTTAATTTGAGCATTTCATAATGTTTTTATTTTGTATTTTATCAGGTTTTTTTTTTAGTAATGCATTGCTTGTTTAATTATGTTTTATGATGTTTCTATTCTTGTGAAGCGCTTTGAGATGCTTTTTAAAGGCGATATATAAAATAAAGATTATTATTATTATTATTATTTCTTATATAATCTCTAATTATTTATTGTATTTAATATTGTTCCGTGGTGAAAATTACCAGAATCTTGGTAGAAAGTGGCAGAATCTTTTGTATTGATAAGGTTAATTTCATAGCAGCATTTTAGTTTTTTTTGTTTTTTTTAGTTGAAACTTGAAAATTGTGTATTTCATCTCATATTTTTGCTTCCTAGGTAACCAAGTAGACTAACTTTTGATAAAAATTTGATTGAGGCAAAAATGTTGGTTGAGTAGGAAATTAGTGTGAAGAACAGTCATAATTTGTGTTAAAAACAGCTTTTAAAGCTTAAAATTATGCAAAAGCATAAAAAAGTCATACAAGTGGTCCTTATAACTTTTAGGTTTTCACTTTATTAAAAAAATGTACACAATAATAGATTGATCATAGTTCATAAATTTAATAATTCATTCATTTGTGATAGGTTTTCAGATTGTAAGAAGAAATCTGGGTCTAGGACAAAGGCAACACAATAAAATATATAGATAAAAGACATTTGAAGAGTAGCAAAAACATTTAAAGTAGGTTCCAGGACAGCGGTAATGTGACCAACACAAAGAAAAAAATAAATCTGTTAGTTTTACTAAAAATCAACCCATGGTTCATGAGTCACCATAAGTGAATGGACGAGTTATTTTTCTATTTTAGAGGAAACACTTGCTATAAAGATATAAATCTAAACATGAAAGAGTGAGATATGAAAGATCTCAAGAAGAGCACAGCCAAGTACTCAAAGCCTAGTGTGAGCAAGAACAGGAGAGCTCTTACTCGTGGATGCTTGTGTGTGTTTTAGCTGGAGACAAAAGCTAGTTGAAATCAGGTCATTTTCACCATTACAAGCATATGAAACGAAAAAAGAACAAGACACACTGCTGTAGAAAGTGCTGAAAGGGGGAGGATATGGGAGGGAAACGGCACCGTAGCCTTGCCACATGGCTGGTCTGTGGGGTTAGCAGGGGGCAGCGCTGTCAACACTCTCCACAGTGGGGAAGTTCCGGTGGAGGCAGGACTCAGCCATGGCACTGCTCATGGTACCATATGGTGCCACTCAAAGGATGGCAACCCCCATCCTCAGCCTCAGTGCCCTACCGAGTAGAAATAATGGCAAACTGTACTGCAGCCAGTCCTGGAGAGCCAGACCTTGAGTATCCATGGCATTATCTGGAAAACTGTCAGAACCGGATATTTAAGCAGTATCAGACAGAGAGGTAGGAAACTGTGAAGAGGAAGTCAGTGCTATATCATTTCAAAATGAATATCCATTTTTCATTCTGTACTTTATAATGTTGTGATGCATACTTAACTTGTAGCTTTTGGATGCTTGAATTTAGTTTTTAGTGTTTTATTTTTAAGTGAAGTGAAGTGACATTAAGGCCAAGTAACCCATATTCAAATTTTCTCCTCTGCATTTAACCCATCCAAGTTAGTGCACACACATTAGGGGCATTGAGAGACACACTGCATGCCGTGGACACATACACCTGGAGCAGTGGGCAGTCATTTTTGCTGTGGCTCCCAGGGAGCGATTGGGGGTTAGGTGCCTGTCGTTTCAACAAAGACAAAATATTAATTTAGACAAAATATGATATACTATTATTCTATCGTTTAACAGCCTTTATATAAAAAGGTTCCCTAAACTTGAAAAAAATATCTTAGAAAATATTCAGTCACTCAAGAAATGGAGTAACATTTTGTTTTAGTCTTCTCTCTCAATGGATATTTCCCTTTTTAAACCCTCACTGGGCCAAACAGATGCATTTCCATTTTGCTGACTGTTTTTCAAAGTGAAAACAGCAAAATCAAAATTCAGTTAATTTGAACCCCATTTATTTGAAGGTATTTGTCTGCAGAAATCAATCATGCATGGATCTGGAAGGGGGGGCTTAATTTCCAAATTGGAAGAGAGTGATTTTCTCACTATGTTCTTGATGGTTTCATACAGGATACTTTGATGGATTTCCGCTCTCTTTCAAACATTGATCTCCAGGTGATGAGATAAATTATTCTAGTTTGGCCTCAATGACTTTGGTCCCCTTGTGAGAAGTGGAAGTCAGCCATTGCTGGATTTATAAGCAAAAGCCTTTTAAAAAAATGCAGTTAAACAGCTGTTAAATGCAAAACATGAGCGGCTGCCATATCGTAAGAAGCCTTTAAATTCATTGAACCAATAGAGTGAAAGTGCTTCGTTCATTTAAGAGGCTAAATTTAGCCCATTTTTATCAAGACTTGAGACTGTTTCTTTCTCATAGGTACTTTATGCCTGGCAGCATAGGGTGCTGCCCTGTTCGTCATTCAAGAAAATGTTAAGAGAAGGAAGAGCTGTTTTTTTACTTTGTGGTTTCCTTGTCTTTCATGCTATACAATAACCTATGTTTGTCCACAACTATCCATGTTCTCAAAATATTTATATACAAACATATACGCACATGTAGGCTATACAGTAGTGCATGTACCTGTTTACTGACAGACACAATTTTTTATATTTCATGTATAATTAATACTTTTATTCAGCAAGGATGCATTAAAAAGGTAAAGACAGAAATAATATTACAAACAATCTTATTAAAGTTAAGCTTGCACAAAAAGATTAAACAGCTCAAGTGTTTTCAACAATGTTAATAATAAGAATTGTTTCATGAGCACCACATTAGTATATTATAATGATTTCTGGAGGACCCTGTGACACTGGAATAAATTACTTATTAAAATATGGTGATTTTAAATTGTAATATTTATTTACTCCATTTACTGCACTTTTAATCAAATAAATTTAGCCTTGGTGAGCATAAGAGACCTTTCAAAAACATGAATGGAGCTGCTATAGTGCTTGTAAACTGCATTTATGGCGCCATCACAGGCTGCCAACGTGCGCTGTTCCCTCATAAATGCACGTTTGTCCCGGTGTTCACCATGAATGATGTTGAATTTACACTGACTCAACCTCAGCAGTACTTTCACTACATCTTTGTCCCTCGTCCCTCAACATCCTGGCACAGATAGGGTGGATTTATGCCCATGTAGGGAGCCGTGAGGCCTAGCGGACATGATAAATGGGCCAGCGTGTATAGGCCCGACCAAAGCCTCCGCAGGAACCCTGCGCACAGCCAATGACTTACAGTTGTGGCTCCTGTCATGGTGTGCATTAGTACGAGCGACTGCTGACAGCTGTTTAATCACAGACGTTTCCATGTTCTCGCCCGACGACATCAGCAGCCTCTGAGACCAGCTGTCATGAAGTAGGGGAGAGCTCGGCAAAACTGCGCCCCACCTCCCGCATCTCCAAGCCAGCTCTCCTCGGTGTCCCCACACTTTACCACATTAATTAGAGCTTCCTCATACCTTAATTACTCTAAGTTCTGTGCTAATGCTGGAGTCCTGTGTGAATTGCCCGTCGTTTCTTGCAGACTCTCTGCCTGATTTGCATTTCACAAAAGGTTTACTTCTATTCCTGGATGAAAGGGAGAGAGAGAGAAGCAAATGATTTGTGATGGGGAAGAGGGGTTTGTGCTAGTAAAGTAAAGCTGTGGTTCACTTTCGTATAACCTTGTGCTTCACTTATGGGTCTTTGTTTTATGTGCTGTCTCAATTATGGCAAGCCTGGGCTGCTTTCCTGAATATAATTTTCGGTTCAGAATACAAAGCACTTTCATATGTTCTTTTACAGTGCCAAGCTCAATGTTTGTCTCGGTTTCTCAAAAGTATTGAAAGATTATTAATTTTTAAATAGTGCTGCTCAATTTCATCTCAACATTGACTTTGTGCTACATTTTTCATCAGAGCTACTGTAAATGAAAGCTTTAGCGTAGGTTCTGCCAGGAAGACTCAATTGTTACATCACTTATTACCTTCTCATCTAACCAATCGTGATCTAATACTCGTAGTATAAAAGATCGGTACTTACATATGTCTGAGTTCGCAGATGCTGATGGCAACATTCACCTCTATCCTCCAAACCACCACCAGGATGGTCCCTTCCTATACCTCCCAGGGGGTCGGCTGTGCCCCTGCCTTCGTCTTCAGGCAGGATATGCAGATTCCGCAACCCTCGGATTCCGAACTACGGACGGGGTCTACGCCAAAGAACTTTATAACTCAATATTTGCTTGCTTTGTTGTTAATAAATGTATGCTTTGCTACGTTATTTTGCCTCCCGAGTCCTTCTGGTAGAACTAAAGGTCATTGTGGTCTGAAAGTTTGAAAGATGAATTCTACATCTTTTTTGTTAGATTGCAAGCCACTTCAAGCCATTGGGAATTATAATGTAGCCTTTTAACAATTATTCATTTTGGTGAAGGAAAAAAAAATGAAATTTAAAAAAAATGTTTTAAAATATTTTGTTTGTTTCTCCTAAACAGTAATGATAATTAACTGAGGTCTCATGGAGGCTCTTTCGGTTCACAGCTTTTCACCTCAGTAATGTGACGTGTCTTCAATAGTTTAAGAAAAGTTCTCAAGTACAGTGTATCAAACTGTGCTTAGTTTTGCCCTGAGTCTAATAAAAAATCAGAAGTTTCAAATTGAATTCAAACGTTTCTTGTCAAATTTCTTAAACACCAACTCTATACTCTGTCAATGGTTGTCTCATTTGTGTCTCTTTATTTCATCTAAAAAAAAAAAAAAGGTTTCACCAGGAAGGAATTTAGTTATTTTTTGTGGCACATATCAAATAGAAAATTATTATATAGTTAAGAAAATATTGTAATATGGTTGATATTGTTAATATCGATTCCTATTTGTCTATTATTTTTGTCTTTTGTTTTAATTTTCCTTTCATCATTCCATTAAAGAAATGGCAATAGATAGATTAGGAGATAAAATATAGAAGATAAAATTAAGTATAAATTAGAAGATAAAAATTTCCTATATTTGTAATATTATTATATTAATATTTTATTGATATTTAGATATGTTTCTTTTGTTTTTGCACACTACTGTATATATTCTTTCAAAACAAAGTTACGCACAACTTTTTCACTTGTTTGTCTGTTGCATTCTGTTTTCCCAAATTAAAATGGCACCTTTGCTAAAGTAATGTATAGTATTGTATTGAACTCTATTAAGTCTCATTGGCTGTGAAAAAGCAAACTCTGAGACACTTGCAAAGAAACATCAACATCAACAATTGGAACATCTTGCGTGCACCTTGTTGCTTCTGTGTTGGAGCTTGTCCTTTGTGTTCATCTTTGACCCATAGGATGCGTTCGCTGGTGCCGGTGTTGAGGAACAGGAGAGCAGTAGGGGTGCACAGGGGGAGGGAGACCGGGGTTAGGGCTGGGGGCAGGTGTTGAAATCATCTCGTCTTTCTCTGGGGCACGTTCTGCATGGCTGGTCGCGCATTCATCACCTTCCGTAGGTAGCATATTCTTTTAACTCTCTATGTAGGTTGCTTATTTTTATATACGTCATATCGTCATGGCGGAGGAGTCTGTGAGGAAGACCCCTTTAGCGTAAGTAAAGCTGTGGATAGATTCCTGCTTCAGACATTTGTGCTGTTTAGACGGGGAATTGCTGGATGTGTGTTGTATATTTCATGTCGCTAAAGAAAGTTCTTATTTTGTATATTACTCACTGTTTTGTTTGGATTGTCTTTTTTGGAAGGCGTTCATGTAGTCTGCAAGCATTCTGTGAGTGAATGCTTGAAATGACCCTACATGGTGGAAAGAACATTAGACTGAAAGAAAGACTGAGAGCTGGAGTGTGAAGGAAATATGAGTTTTTAGTCAGTTCATTAGCTTCAGAATAAAACTGCCTACTAACAACATACTCTCCCAACATACCTTAAATTGGATTTGGGATTTCGTCAGATCTATATAGATGTTTATTTGGTTCTGTTCTGTGAGATAAAAAAGTAGATCAAACATTGAACTTGCTGACAGATTTGTCGGTTTTAACATAACTAGCAAACCAATGTTGCCTTGTAGGAGAAATATAAAAGTTTAAGAATTAGTCATTGAAAAACCCATATCGACCATTAATCTGAATAAATAATATTGGAATTATTTTAGGAAAAAAAAAAATTAAATTAAAATAAATTGTGGGTTATTGTTTTCTCTTTTTAATTATATATATATTTTAAATTTTCTGGTGAAATGTTACAATGGAGTTATTAGTTTAAGTAAAATTTACAAAAACAAATTAGATAGTTTTCTGGTGAAAATTGGGGTTTATAAGATAAAAATGTAAAAATTTGCTGGTAAAATGTTAAAACAGGTAGGTGGTTAGTTAAAATATCAAATGTGTCAATACAATTTCAGGGTTATGAGGTAAAAATGTTAAATCTGGTAAAATGTTAAATGTGGGGGTTCTTAAATTTTTTTTTTTTTTTACATTTGCTGGTAAAATTCAGGGAGATGGGGGTAAACGTTAGTTTTTTGGGTTAAAATGTTAAAATTTGATTGATATTGAGTAAAAATGTTAAATTTGCTGGTAAAATTAGGAAGCTATTAGGTAAAAATGTTTAAATTGGCTACTATTGCTTTTGAAACAAAATTATACTCGCAGTCGATCATGTCCTCTTACTTTTTCTTCATCTCCCCTCCCAGTTTGCACCAGCAAGTTGCCAACTACAAAGAGCAGGTGAGGCGGATTGGGCCGGAGCCCCCCCAACAGAGGCAGCAGGGCCAACACAAGGATGACGCCCCCACCTGTGGCATCTGCCACAAGACCAAGTTTGCTGATGGCTGCGGAAACCTGTGCTCATACTGCCAGACTAAGTTCTGTGCCCGGTGCGGGGGAAGGGTCTCTCTGCGTTCCAATAACGTAAGTAACTCCTATATCGTGTGAGTGGCCAGACTGTTTTCCGTGCTTCTTCGACCTGCATCTGCAAACGTTAGGAAGAGACAGGGAGAGAAGAGCGCTGGGTGGATGAGAGAAAGGTTAATTGGGCATTAGTCAGAGGAGATGACGCTGTTGGTCACCAGGGGGTCGCCGCACACCCATGCTGGGATGCCCAAGTCGGCACTGAGTCTCCACAGGGGCAGTCTTACCATGCAAAGGGAAGCACCTGAAATGGTAGGCCACCTCCTGGAGTGTGATATTTACCTTCGCTTTATATTCCTTCCACTGCATCCAGAGTGCTAATTAGAGTTCACTCATAATGCATAGTGTTGGGAGTCAGCAGAAGGAGAGTAGGGAGTGAGGTCAGTGAGGTGAAGATGGGGTTAAATGTAATTATTAATAACACACTGATTTAGTTATGGATATATCCACTTGTGCATTTGTAGTATGTACATTTCTATGGCTACACAACGAAGCCAGGCCATTTCTACTGGAACCATTGTCCAAAAGTAAATTTTTGCCACACCCATTTTTTTTGTATACTTTTTTGTTGTTGTTGTCGCTAATAATTGTGTAATTATACACATAATATAATTTCATAACACTGTTAAATGTAATCTTTAGCAAATGTCAAAATTAATATCCATTTTTAATTCTGCATAATGTTGTGATACCTAAATTCAGTTGGAACAATAATATTTAATTATAGTTTTTGATCTGCTTATTGGAATCAGACAAATTTTAATGTCATCTCTATTTTTAAGTAAATTTTCCACTGAGAAAATCATTTGATGTCAGTTAGGGTCTGACTGTCACCTTGTATTGAGATGTAACTCCTGTATCATTACATTGCAATTCTTAAGGTATACTTGCGAAGGCTAATTTTTACTTACATTTGGCACTTGATGAAATTCATTTGTTGGTTTTGGAAAGGTGTTCAGGTGCTCTTGTCTGTGTCCGAGGAGGAGGCAGAAATCACATATGTTCTGCAATGAAAGTGAAGTCTCCATTGGTATCGGATGGGTGCTGCCCTTAGGTTAGTTTTGCTGAAATAAGCGCATGTTGTTTCTCAGATTCCCTTGGTGTGTGTTATTAATAAGAGTGTCAGGCTTGATAATGGAGTCGCTAGATGCCTGTAGGTTAAACATGGAGAGCTACACCTACTCAATCTGGTGGATTGGAAAGAGTAGCTAAAAGCGATGAAGTACACTTAATAATTCTGTTGCTATGAGTATACAGTAGCATGAGTTGGTCCGAGTGAACAGATTTGAAAAAGTTCAATGCACCTTTTACGAAAATTCCTACTATTTAAAGTGTAACTTCGCTGATTTTCTACCCGCTTTGTATTGTTACAATATTGGTAGTATATGTAAATGAACAATGCTTAGAATGCTTATTATCAGAGAATGATCGTTCTCCATGCTAATTGGACCGAGAAATTCATGCTTATTTGTCAGCAAAATGCGTCATCCGGCGGACTATTGACAGCTCTGGAGCTTTTGTGAAAACTACAGATTTTTACCTCTATTTGATTTTACATTTTTGTATCCCCACTCACGGACAGTGGGATCCACAGAGTAATTAACAACAGGTATTGTAAGATATAGGTTATCAGCAGAGGTGTAAAGAGTACCTAATACCATACTTGAGTAAAAGTACAGATACCTTACAACACAAATGATTCTATTACAATTTAAAAGTCACCAAATCCAATACGACTTGAGTAAAAGTCTTAGATTAGCTAATTTTAACAGTACTTCAGTATTTTACTTGTACTGAATGTAGGCTTAAAGAGACATGCCAGTGAAAAACAAGGAACAGTTGAAATGAGAGGAGAGCAATAACGTTTATTTTCTAAAATCGTAAATAAAACTGAACACCTCAATATTGGAATAAATCAAGGTCGACACAACAGCCCTTTAAACGTCTACAAACAATCAAGACTATGTTAAGCTCAAGTGCTCAAACCGGGCATTAGTAAACCAATATCCTTCAAAAAGGTCTCTTCAATATAACGGATAAATAAAATCATGTTAAGTAAAATTAAAGAGTCAAAGCCTCCTCACACTGGATGTGCTTTTTGTTTGGCTGCAGGCATGTCCTCATCTCATATGAAATACCTGCGATTCAGCAACTACCTGCTAATGCACTCACATTTATGTAAGTAGCTATGTTGACAAGTTTGAATGAGTAAGGGCAAAACTCACAAGAAATAGTACCTTCAATGCCTTATAGATGGCGATTTCACTTCTTTTGTAGCAGAAATAAACTGCTGGAGAAAAAGTTTGGTGCCATGCAAAATGTAATGAGTAATTCCATTACTCTTCACAAATGTATTAGAGTAAAGAGTACATATTACTTTTTCAAAAATGTAGTCAAGTAGAGAGTAAAAGTTGCGAATAAATTTGATACTCTGTAAAACTACAAAGTAGCCAAAAAGATACTTAAGTACAGTAACTAATTACATTTACTCAAATACTTTACACAACTGGTTATCAGTGAAAATTGTATCATACTACAGTAGGTCTACTCTTCAAACAGCATTATGGTGAATGGCAACAGCAACAGCTTTCTTGTACACGGCGATGTTTTGTTCACTATGAACAATGAGCAATCTACAAATTCTGTAAAGGAATGAAAAAATCATACAGTGTACACCTGCCTTGATTGTGCATTTGTTTATCAGTGTACGTGTGTATTAGCATTTTAGTGTCTGTGTGTTTTTTTTTAGTATGGTGGCTGTGAAGCAGTAGGACCTACTTAGCAGAATGTCATGTTCTCGTTTTCAGTGACCCATGATCTACCTTTATTCTCACTGGGAATTATTCATGGGGAAATTTAGAGTAAATATCAGTGCAAAAGGTTGTACCTCAAGGTTTGCCCTGTGGGTGGCAACATACCTGAAATTTACACCATCATAAAGTGCACACTTGCATGATCTCTCCTTAAAGATTAGTAAGGAAAAAGTGAATAAATCCAAAATATTTAATGTAAAACTTTCCAAGACATTTTTGTTTTGTAACTGGACAATACAAGTGGTATTTTGACAGCTTTGATGCTGCTGATGTCAATGTAGATCTGTTATTTGCTTATTATTCCACTATGCATCTAAATGGTTTGTTTTCATATCTGATTGTCATTTCATACTTTTCTTTCTTGTTCTTTCCCACCATCGACTGACCATCCTGTTTCTCTCTTACTGTGATGCCCTGTGATGCTGGAGAAGAAGGAGGACAAAGTGGTTAGCATTTTCTATTCTCTTTGTTACTGTGCAGTTTGAACTCTTATCTTTTCTTTCCCCCGCTCCCCTCATTCACACACAAGCTCCTCAATGCATCTATGTTCTTTTGAGTTTACAAAACTTTGTTATGGCTTATTTTCATGCTACCTGCACAACACCCAGATTTGCAAAATATTGATGTGTATGGAAGCACGTGCAACTTAATTCTGTACAAAAAATGTTGGAGCTAATCTGCTTTCTTACTCTCATGAGGATTGTTTTAAAATTTTTAGATGTGTGTTTTGTCAGATTATAAAGGTTTCCTTTAATAATTATGTAATTTGGGTGACGCATCTTCTGTACACACCCAAAATACAGGGTGATGTCAATCGATTAATTAGCAATTGATTTATCGAACCCGAAAGTCATTTTAGAAATAGCATGGGTGGTGTCATTGAGGCAAGATGGAGACTATGAGAACGGGTAAAATGGGGATGTACTACATAATGTGGTGGAGATTTAATTTCTTTTGGCAAGACACTGGTAAGATATCCCCACAAAGATGGCAATATCTGAAATCCTTGTCCTTGTGGGGAAATGTTATGGTCCCCATGATAAAAACAGCTTGTAAATCAGTGATGGTTTTTAAAAAATGTAAAAATGCAGAAAGTTTTATGTGATGTGTAGGTTTAGGGGATAGAACATACAGTTTGTACAGTATACCATTATGTCCATGGAATGTCCCCATGGACATATGAATGCATGAATGGGTGTACTATTGCAGTGCATGGTGAAAGGTCCCTGTCGACTTGACTGCATATTTTTGTGAGTTGGTGAGGAAGTGTGTGTGTGTGTGTGTGTGTGTGTGTATTTCTGTATTTAACAATATGTTTAAAATCATTTTTTTATTACTTAAAGTTTGGGGCCATTAAGATTTTTTGAAAGAAACTAATACTATTATTCAGCAAGGACACGTTAAATTGATCAAAAGTAAAGACATTTATAATGTTACAAAATATTCAAAAGCACCAAATCAGCATATTAGAATGATTTCTGAAGGATCGTGTGACACTCAAGACTGGAGTAATGATGCTGAAAATTCAGCTTTGCCATCACAGGAACAAATTGCATTTTAAAACGTATGAAAATAGAAAACAGCTTTTAATAATAATATTTCACAATGTTACAGTTTTTTTTATCAAATAAATGCAGCCTTTGTGAGCTTGGTGACGTCTTTCAAAAACATAAAAAATCTTACGAATCAAAAACGCTAGTGTATATTATTTATTTAATTATATATTTTTGTCATATAGGCCTACATATTTTATAGGTTTTATAGGTATGGAGTAAATGTCATACTTGAATTGCTTCATGAAAGCTTCATGGCTAAAATTGGTTCACAATTTCCAAATGCAGAAGCTTCCTTTAAATATGGACATGTGTAACCTATGTATACAATTATTTTTTATTAATCACCCACAATACACATTTTATGCAGTTTGTTATTTCACAAGCAAACTAGCACCCTTTATTTGTGATCTCAGGGCCTGAGAATGTGTTAAAAGAATGCATGTCCTGCATGGACATTTTAGTATAGCAGGCCAAGCAGGACATGTTTCCTTCTCCCGTAGAGCTGCATTTGTAAATCAGAACAGTGCCATGCACTTCAGTGCAGCAAAAAGATCCCTGTAAATTCAATCCAGAGCTCATTATCCCAATGATTATCAGGCCTCTTGGTAATATCTGTATTTTCTTCTTTAGCCAAGCATTTCTTTCTGAGTGCTGCTGTTTTTGAAGTCAGATTCTTTTCTCTAGGGCCTAGGCGGTACACTCGCCTCTCTGTCTCTTGCTCTTTCATTCTTTCTTTCTTTTCCAATGATTCATTTTAGACTATGGTTAGCCAAGCTGGGCTTTGGTGCTGTTTTTTTTTAACAATAGAACTCCAGTGCTACTGGAAAACACCAGCAATGTGTCATTCCTCTGCCTACCACCTCAAAGCGACACCATGAAATGATTAGTATTGATCTTTCTGCTCTTCCTTTGCATCTGGTTTGTGGACGCTTCATTGACAGGGACATTTGACCAAAGTCTTTCAGTGAAAACGTACTCGGTTACTAACGTAACCTCGGTTCTCTCTAGAGAGGGAACGAGTACTGCGTAATATCTTACGCTATGGGGAAAACCTCTTTTCCACGAGATATTGAAGCCAAAAATTATCCTTCATTTTGAATTAATGTAAAACGCTGTGCAGCAGCATGCAGACATAGGCAGGACAGCTCGCGCGCCTATTGGCTGCCTTGCGGCAACAGCAGCAGCCTATCGAGAGAGGCGCTGCGTGACACATATCCAATGGGGGCACTTCGCGCCCATTTCGTCACGTCCCGCCAGAAAGGGCGTGGTCTCGCCCTGTAAATATAGCTCGATAAGGCTGGTACACTGGTTTTCATCGCCGAAGCGAACCAGAGCTGTGTATGCACGGCAAGATACGCAGTACTCGTTCCCTCTCTAGAGAGAACCGAGGTTACGTTAGTAACCGAGTACGTTCTCTTACGAGAGTATCTCTCGTACTGCGTAATATCTTACGCTATGGGGAACACAATGCAAAACGCCGTGCGTACTGGGATCTGACACCAAAGTCCCAAGGGCAGTAGCCCGGGGCTCATGTAGTGCATAATCACCATAGACTCACAGAGTCGGAGAAGAGAGGCTGCAAGCATCATTCCCCATGAAATAGCATCGTATAGGAGCTAGTTATGTTAATAGTGTTTCACACAGACAGGGTGAACGTGTTCAGCCTGAACTGGGTAATAGTACAGGTTATTCAACACCCATGGAGATGTGTTATCGCTCAGTGAGCGATCCACAAGCAAAACTCAGCATCTGGGCCGGCACAGCGGGACAGATAGTACTGAATTCTATACCGACAGAAGCTTGGCTTGTAAGGCGGGAACCTCTAGGTTATAAAACCTTATAAATGTAGACGGCGAGGCCCAGCCCGCGGCCGTACAGATATCTTGCAAGGTAACCCCACTATACCACGCCCACGACGAGGCCACGCCTCTCGTGGAGTGCGCTCTGACACCCAAAGGACACTGCAGGCCCTTAGAAGTGTAAGCCAGTGCTATGGCGTCGACTATCCATCTGGATAGGCTCTGTTTTGATGCGGCCAGTTAGGAGCGTCCGCCAAACAAAACGAAGAGCTGCTCGGTCTGTCTGAAGGCAGACGAGCGGGACACATAAGCTCTCAGTGCCCTGACAGGGCAAAGGAGACTCGCATCCTCCTCCTCATTATGAACCGAGAGAGCGCACAGGGAAATAACCTGGGCCCTGAACGGTGTGTTGAGGGATTTGGGCACGTACCCATGCCTTGGTTTGAGTATGACTTTTGAGTCATTAGGCCCAAACTCCATGCATGACGCGCTTACCGAAAGCGCTTGCAAGTCCCCTACGCGCTTCACTGAAGCGAGAGCCATAAGGAATACCGTTTTGAGAGACAGATGTTTCATGTCTGACAAATGGATTGGCTCGAATGGGGCACCTTTCATGGCTTCCAAAACCGTAGAAAGGTCCCACACAGGGACTGAGGGGGGTCTGGGAGGATTCAGCCTCCGAGCTCCCCTGAGGAATCGCACGACCAGGTCGTTTTCCCCAGTGACTGGCCAGACGTCAGTTTTGCAAACGCCGCTATGGCTGCCACGTATACTTTGAGCGTGGATGGGGTTCTGCCCTTATCCAGCAGCTCCTGAAGGAAGGAGAGCACTTCCGTAACCCAGCAGTCTGCGGGTGAAAAGCCCTGAGCTTGACACCAGGCAGAGAACACTGACCACTTTGAGGAATAGAGCCGTCTAGTAGACGGGGCTCTAGCCTGCTTGATTGTATTTAACACTCCCTCTAGGAGGTTAGCGGGTACCCGTTGATGGCCCATGCATGTAGGGACCATAGTTGCGGGCGAGGATGCCAAATCGAGCCCTTGGCCTGAGAGAGGAGGTCTTTCCTCAACGGTATTGGCCACGGGGCAGTGCTGGTCAGCCGCATCAGGACTGGGAACCAAGTCTGGTTCGGCCAGAGCGGAGCCACAAGCAGCACTGGGCACTTGTTTTCTCTGATTCGTTCCAGCACTTGAGGCAGGAGCGAGACGCGGGGAAAATCATAGAGGGGACAGCGGGGCCATACGTGGGCCAGCGCGTCCTCGCTCTTGGAGAAATATTTTGGACAGTGAGCGTTCTCGTGGTATGCGAACAGGTCCACCTGCGCTTTGCCGAATGTCTCCCACACCAGTTGGATCGTCTGCGGGTGCAGCGACCATTTCCCTGCTGGGACATTGTTTCTCGACAGTCTGTCTGGTCCCAGATTCAGGTGACCAGGCACATGCGCTGCTCTCAGTGAAAGCAGGTTGTGCTGAGCCCAGACCAGGAGGCGTTCCGTTAGCCTGTAAAGGTTTCGGGACCTGATGCCGCCCTGGCGATTTATGTATGCCACCACTGACATGTTGTCCGAACGGACCAAACATGGTGACTTTTTATCTGGGGACAGAAGCGCCGTAGCACGTTGTCAACTGCCATCATTTCCAGACAGTTTATATGTAGGAGCTTTTCCCGTTCTGACCACTGGCCAAAGAACGGTCTGCCCTCTAGCAGCGCTCCCCATCCCAAGGTGGAGGCGTCCGTGGACACCACCTTCACACTCGAGGGAGTCCCCAGACTCACACCTGACTGATACCAGTCGGTTACTTTCCAAGGTTCCAGAGCTGAAACGCATTCTAGATCGACCCGGAGGTGAAACCAGCCAGCGGTCCATGCCCGGGGCGGAACTCGCGCTTTCAGCCACAGCTGCAGTGGGCGCATGCGAAGCAGACCCAGCTGGAGTACTGAAGCTGCTGAGGCCATAAGGCCCAGCATTTTCTGAAACCTTTTGAGCTGGACTATCGAGCCGCGGCGGAAGGATTTCACGGCGCGCTGAATGTCCAGCTCGCGCTCTGGCGACAGACGCACTGTCATGGATAGCGAGTCCAGCACTGTTCCCAGAAAAGAAATTTTCTGACTGGGAGACAGCGAACTTTTCGCCCAATTGACTGTGAGACCCAGGTTCTCGAGATGCTCGAGTAATGTGGTCCTGTGTTCTATGAGCTCTGATCGTATCGAGCTAGAATCAGCCAATCGTCCAAGTAGTTCAAAATTCGCATGCCCTGGAGACTCAGGGGTGCGAGAGCCGTGTCCATGCACTTCGTAAATGTACGGGGTGCCAGGGACAGGCCAAACAGCAGGACTTTGTATTGGTATGCCTGGCCCTCGAAGGCGAATCTCAAGAATCGCCTGTGACGCGACGCTATTTATATTTGAAAATAAGCGTCTTTCAGATCTATTGACATAAACCAGTCCTGATGGCGAACTTGCGCGAGGATTTTCCTGGTTGTAATCATTCTGAACTGGCGCTTCGTGAGCGCTCTGTTCAGCTGTCGCAGATATAGAATGGGTCTGAGACCCCCGTCTTTTTTCGGTACCAGAAAATAGTCGATAGTCCTTAGTTTGAAAGGATATAACGCCGGAAAGCGTAGTAGGTACGGCGGCTAAAGGCGGCCTTCAGACTCAATGGCTCGTCCCGCTGTGTGCTTTTCCTCAGACGGCGTGGCTTCTCACTCCGGATCCAGCGATGCGTGATGCTTCGCTGAAGAGATGAAAATCAGTGTACCAGCCTTATCAAGCTATATTTACAGGGCGAGACCAAGCCCTTTCTGGCGGGACGTGACGAAATGGGCGCGAAAAGCCCCCATTGGATATGTGTCACGCAGCACCTCTCTCGATAGGCTGCTACTGTTGCCGCAGGGCAGCCAATAGGCGCGCGAGCTGTCCTGCCTATGTCTGCATGCTGCTGCACAGCGTTTTACATTAATTCAAAATTAAGGATAATTTTTGGCTTCAATATCTCGTGGAAAACAGGTTTTCCCCATAGCGTAAGATATTACGCAGTACGAGAGATACTCTCGTAAGAGAACCACTGCTGTTTTAGTGTATCACTAAGATACTATTATAGTCTTTAATAATATTTTGAATAGGTTTTTTTTATATTTTGTTTTCATTTTCATTTGAAAGTTTTAGTCATTTTGTTGTGTAGTTTTGTACATTTTTGTTCAGTGTAAAAAAATGTTTTTACAATACTTTTACTCATCAAAATAAGTTAAGCAATTTTCAACTTTTTTATATAAGATTATATAAGTTATTTATTTAAAAAATATATATGTAGTTATATATAAGCAAGTTGAAGCCGCTCAGACCGCCATGTTCACCCTCTTCTTGGAGAGCCATAGATATGTTGGAGAGCGATGTAGTCAAAACATCCGGCATTGTGGGTTCTCTTACGAGAGTATCTCTCGTACTGCGTAATATCTTACGCTATGGGGAAAACCTCTTTTCCACGAGATATTGAAGCCAAAAATTATCCTTAATTTTGATTAATGTAAAACGCTGTGCGGCAGCATGCAGACATAGGCAAGACGGCTCGCGCGCCTATTGGCTGCCCTGCGGCAACAGCAGCAGCCTATCGAGAGAGGCCCTGCGGGACGTGATACCCAATGGGGGCGCTTCGCGCCCATTTCGTCACGTCCCGCCAGAATAGGCGTGGCCTTGGCCTGTAAATACGCTCGACAGGCTGATGCAAACTGATTTTCATCTCTT
This sequence comes from Gila orcuttii, assembly GCA_026230005.1. NCBI lineage: Eukaryota > Metazoa > Chordata > Actinopteri > Cypriniformes > Leuciscidae > Gila > Gila orcuttii. The sequence goes on along the minus strand of JAPDVR010000019.1, from coordinate 17,936,460 downwards.
CAGCGAAGCACTACTGCATCGCTGGATCCGGAGTGAGAAGCCGCGCCGTCTGATAGTAAGCCTTCTGCGGGACGAGCCTTCGAGTCTGAAGACGCTGGCCTTCACCTCGCCGCCTTCAGCCGCCGTACCTGCTACGCTTTCCGGCGTTAATATCCTTTTCACTGCTAAGTGTGTGTTCGCCGCTGCGACACACACTCTCTCTCTCCATATTCTAAAAGAGCTAGCGTCTTTTTAAAGATGCAAAGATCCTGCGGCTCGTGCCGAGCCACACTCAGCGACAGGGACCGTCACGTCATCTGGACACGTCACGTTTCCTGCCTGGGTGAGGATCATGCGGCTCTCGTCGAAGGCGGATGCCCTCACTGTGAGCTGCTGCCTATGGTGACTCTGAGGACTCGCCTGGCATCCTTCTCAGAGCCTGCACTTCAGCCCGCTGTGACGCCGCGCCGTAAATAGCGCCGTGCTCAGCGCGCTCCTGAGCCTTCTCCTGCCCGCCAAAGCTCGCCGGTTCGCCCGCCAGCTTCGCCGGCATCGCTCGAGTCGCTCACCGCTGGACAGCGGCCGCCGTCTGCCACCGCTTCCGCCATTGAGCTAGACGAAACAGCCGAGGCCTGTTCTATCCTGGCGTCGGACAGTGAGGATTGGGCGAGCTCTGTGGACCTCCCCTCCGCTGTTCGCGAGCCTTCCGGGAGAAGGGCTGGCATTGAGTCAGAGTTGATGCGTCTGCTCTCTCAAGCCGTCGACAACCTCGGCCTTGACTGGGAGGCGCCCGCGCAACCCCCACGCAATTGGCTGGATGGATGCTTCCTCAAGAAGGACCACGCCCCATCACAGTCCAGACCCGCGCCTTTTCTTCCTGAGCTTCACGAAGAAGTCGCGAGGTCCTGGAACGCCCCCTTCTCGGCCAGGATGTGTACCTCTGTCTCTGCTGCATTCTCCACTGCAAGCCGACGGTGTTTTCAGTGCAGTAAATGTGCCCGCTATCCCGCGCCCACATTCCCTCACAAACACGCTAAAACCCACGGGGTTTGTCCCGCTCGCTCTCTCTCCACAGTCTGTCATAGAGACAGCGAGCGCGACCAGGCTGCCCGCCGTTATCGGCGCGCCCCCCGCCTCGCACACTTTAAACACAGTGTTTATGTCTCAGCACACCGAAGCTCTGCAGCCGCCGCTGTGCCGCGGCCAGAGCCCGGATCTCATTCTACCTCTAGCTATTCATGCAAATGCGTGGGCAAAGCTTCCCGGGGTATCAGAATGGGTGTTGAACACTATAAAAAGAGGCTATTCGCTACAGTTCGCTCGACGTCCCCGCCGTTACATGGCGCGTGTCGAAACTACGGTAAACAACAAAGTATCTCATCTACTTCGAGCCGAAATAGCGAAACTGCTGAGCAAAGGGGCCATAGAACCTTTAGGTTTACGCTCAAAAGGTTTCAGAAAATGCTGGGTCTCATGGCCTCAGCACCTTCAGTACTTCAGCTGGGCCTGCTTCGCATGCCCCCACTGCAGTTATGGCTGAAAGCGCGAGTTCCGCCCCGGGCGTGGACCTATGGTCTGTTTCGCCTCAGGGTCGACATGAAATGCGTTTCGGCTCTGGAACTGTGGAAAATAGCCGACTGGTATCAGTCAGGCGTGAGTCTGGGGACTCCCTCGAGTGTGACGGTGGTGTCTACGGACGCCTCCACCTCGGGATGGGGAGCGCTGCTCGAGGGCAGACCGTTCTTTGGCCAGTGGTCGGAACTGGAAAAGCTGTCTGGAAATGCTGGCAGTCGACAACGCGCTACGCTGTTTTTGTCCCCAGATAAAAGGCCACCACGTCCTAGTCCGGTCGGACAACATGTCAGTGGTGGCATACATAAATCGCCAGGGCGGCGTCAGGTCCCGAAACCTTTACAGGCTGACGGAACGCCTCCTGGTCTGGGCTCAGCACAACCTGCTTTCACTGAAAGCAGCGCATGTGCCTGGTCACCTGAATCTGGGATCAGACAGACTGTCCAGAGACAATGTCCCAGCAGGGGAATGGTCGCTGCACCCGCAGACGATCCAACTGCTGTGGGAGACGTTCGGCAGAGCGCAGGTGGACCTGTTCGCGTCCCAGGAAAACGCTCACTGTCCGAACTTTTTCTCCAAGAGCAGGGATGCGCTGGCCCACGTATGGCCCCGCTGCCCCCTCTATGCTTTTCCCCCCGTCTCGCTCCTGCCTCAAGTGCTGGAATGAATCAGGGAAAACGGATGCCCAGTGCTGCTCGTGGCTCCGCTCTGGACGAACCAGAATTGGTTCCCAGTCCTGATGCGGCTGACCAGCACTGCCCCGTGGCCTATACCGGTGAGGAGAGACCTCCTCTCTCAGGCAAAGGGCTCGATTTGGCATCCTCGCCCGGATTTATGGTCCCTACACGCATGGGGCATCAACGGGTACCCGCTAACCTCCCGGAGGGAGTGCTAAACACGATCACGCAGGCTAGGGCCCCGTCTACTAGACGGCTCTACTCCTCGAAATGGTCAGTGTTCTCTACCTGGTGTCAAGCTCAGGGCTTTTCACCCGTAGACTGCGGGGTTACGGAAGTGCTCTCCTTCCTTCAGGAGCTGCTGGATAAGGGTAGAACCCCGTCCACGCTCAAAGTATACGTGGCGGCCATAGCGGCGTTTGCAAAACCAACGTCTGGCCAGTCACTGGGGAAAAACGACCTGGTCGTACGATTCCTCAGGGGAGCTCGGAGGCTGAATCCTCCCAGACCCCCCTCAGCCCCTGTGTGGGACCTTTCTACGGTTCTTGAAGCCATGAAAGGTGCCCCATTCGAGCCAATCCATTTGTCAGACATGAAACACCTGTCTTTCAAAACGGTATTTCTTGTGGCTCTTGCTTCAAAGAAGCGCGTAGGGGACTTACAATCGCTCTCAGTAAGCGCGTCATGTATGGAGTTTGGGCCTAATGACTCTAAAGTCATACTCAAACCAAGGCACGGGTACGTGCCCAAATCCCTCAACACACCGTTCAGGTCCCAGGTTATTTCCCTGTGCGCCCTTGCGGTGAATAATGAGGAGGCGGATGCTAATCTCCTTTGCCCCGTCAGGGCGCTGAGAGCTTATGTGTCCCGCTCGTCTGTCTTCAGACAGACCGAGCAGCTCTTTGTTTTGTTTGGCGGATGCTCCAAGGGACTGGCCGCATCAAAACAGAGCCTATCCAGATGGATAGTCGATGCCATAGCGCTGGCTTACACTTCTAAGGGCCTGCAGTGTCCTTTGGGTGTCAGAGCGCACTCCACGAGAGGCGTGGCCTCGTCGTGGGCATGGTCTAGCGGGATTTCCTTGCAAGATATCTGTATGGCGGCTGGCTGGGCCTCGCCGTCTACATTTATAAGGTTTTATAACCTAGAGGTTCCCGCCTTACAGGCCAAGCTGCTGTCGGTCTAGAATTCAGTACTATCTGCGCCGGTGCAGAATGCTGAGTTTTACTTGGGCATCGCTCACTGATTGATAGAACAGCTCCATGGGTGTTGAATAACCCGTACTTATACCCAGTTCAGGCTGAACACGTTCACCCTGTCTGCGTGAAACACTGTTAACATAACTAGCTCCTGTGGGATGCTATTTCATGGGGAATGATGCTTGTAGCCTCTCTTCTCCGACTCTCTGTGAGTCTACGGTGATTATGCACTATATGAGCCCCGGGCTACTGCCCTTGGGACTTTGGTGTCGGATCCCGGTACACACGGCGTGTTGCATTGTGTTCCCCATAGCGTAAGATATTACGCAGTACGAGAGATACTCTCGTAAGAGAACGTACTCGGTTACTAACGTAACCTCGGTTCTCTCTATCTAGTATCGAGTATCTTGCCGTGCATACAACAGCGCTGGTTCGCTTCAGCGATGAAAACCAGTTTGTATCAGCCTGTCGAGCGTATTTATAGGCCAAGGCCACGCCTATTCTGGCGGGACGTGACGAAATGGGCGCAAAGCGCCCCCATTGGGTATCACGTCCCGCAGGGCCTCTCTCGATAGGCTGCTGCTGTTGCCGCAGGGCAGCCAATAGGTGCGCGAGCCGTCTTGCCTGTGTCTGCATGCTGCCGCACAGCGTTTTACATTAAATCAAAATTAAGGATAATTTTTGGCTTCAATATCTTGTGGAAAAGAGGTTTTCCCCATAGCGTAAGATATTACGCAGTACTCGTTCCCTCTCTAGAGAGAACCGAGGTTACGTTAGTAACCGAGTACGTTTTCCAGAAAATGCGTGCACTCACTGGACCTCTGCTTCTCGTAAATACTACCGGGTATTGTGCGCGTTATTTTTCGACAGACATATATGTGATATTCAAATGATGTGGATTTGAAAACAGATGGAATTGTAAGATAATAATTATTTCTTTCTTAGCCAGCAATTCAGTGAAGTGATTGATTGATGCCTATGAGTTTGTTTGAGTATGTCAATGTTTTTAGTTCTAATATTCCAACCGACAGCTAGCCCAAATTTTTGACGGACGTGATTACGCGAGTAAGGGGTGAACTATGTTTGATTTTTCAAATGCTTTTTGAGTAGTTTATTATAGGCTACTTTTTTACAGATTGAAGTTTATTTTGTGGCTTAAATAAATTACATGTTACTCAGAGACTGTCAAAAATGTTACATTCAGCTGTCGCAAATTCGTTGACTTTTGAAAATCAAGTAAATTTTTTACCAGGAAAGGTGAGGTTTTGATGCACAAAGTTTTTTTTACTGTCTCTTATACTAAAAATCTTTTATTAAAACCCACGAAAATGCAGATCCTTTTGTTAATAATAGTGGAAAATCACTTTTTAAAACGTGTGTGTGTGTTTCAATAGTTTTAGTTATTTTAGTACATCAAGCTAAACTAAATTAAAATTAGAAATGTTGTCTTGGCAAGATAAAATAAAAAAAGTAATTTTTTCAAATATTTTTACTTCAGTTAATGTTTACTTTATTTCAAGTAAAGATTTTTTGAGTGTTTGTAGTTAACTGCAATAACCCTGGTGAGAACGACTGTCTTTTTAAACTGCCTTTTGTCAGGCCTCCAGCAGGACTTTATGTAGTGAAAATACGAGACAGATCCGACAGCTAGTGGGGATTTGAGTTTGAGGTCTACAGGGACGAGTAATGTGACAATGAAATGCACATACGCACAAATGGCTGTCGGTACCATGGGAGGCGTTGTATTCATAGACCTCATCAATCTGCTTAATTCAGAGAAGGTCCGATGTTTGAAGAGGAAGTAGAGCTAAACTTATCACTGCATTGATCCGCAGATGGCTTGTCAAGCACAAGATGTATGTCTCGGTGACGAAAGAGTGAAAGTTGGTTTTGTAACATCAGCAGGGAGATGAAATAGATTATTTACACTATTGATCCCGTATTTAACAATCAGAATAGTCTTTGTACGAGGGACGGGTGAAGAAGTGTTTTGCGAGAGGGCTGGTCGGTGAGCGTCTCCAGGCGCTGATGTACTGGCTCATTAGATGTAATGGACAGTAATGTCTTTTGTGGCAGTCTTTCATCCTTATCCGGGATTTCTAACATGCTGAATTATGGGTCTAGCTCTGCCTGTTGTTCATGGCCCAATTCATCAAGCTGTCGGAGGTGGAAGCGTGAACTGCTTTCTCCCTTTTCCTCCACTCACAGAACTCGAGCACTCCCATTTATTCATCCCGTTTGCGTGGACCTGACACCGACGGATGACCCTGCCTGTCTGCATCTCGCCGAGTGATGGAAATGAAATGATATTAACAAGAAGGAGGAAGAGGTGGAGTCTGGTGATGAATGGCAGGCCTTCAGTTGCTAGTCAAACACAGCCAGCCGGAGTGAGATGACAGCTCGGTGGAAAATTAAGATGCTCAGCAGTTGTTTAGCATTTACATGATGTAAAGGAAATTCAGACCTGGTTAAGGTAAATCTTCTCAGTTGGTTCGCAACACAGTACCAAATTTGTTTATCATACAGAAGAAAAACAATGCTGTTAAAATCATTGATTTTTACATTTAATTTGATCTCTGTTGACGACCTTTGATTTTAATAACAAAAGACATTCAGGATTTTGGGGGTGTTAAAGTTTTTTTTTTTTAAGTGTTTTTATACGCACTAAGGCTGCATTTATTTGATCACAAATATAGGCGTAATATTGTGAAATATTTTTACACTTATTAAAATAGATTTATTCCTGATGCAAAGTTGAATTTTTCTTCAGTGTAACATGATCCTTCAGAAATCATCCTATGCTAATTTGGTGCTCAAGAAATATTTCCTATTATTATAAGTGTTGAAAACAGTTGTGCTGCTTAATATTTATTGTGGAAACTGAGATAAAAAAAATTCAGGAAAGTATATTAATGTCCCGGTTACGATTGTAATTTCGGTTCCCTGAAGAGGGAACGAGATGTTGCGTTGAGATGATGCTGGGGGAACGCTCTGCGTGATTGCGTCGTGAAGCACTTGTGTAATCAGTCCAATGGCATATAGGTGGGTGACGTAATGGCAGGAAGCTATAAAGCGCACCAAGACCAAACATTGTCAACTTCTGATAGGTCGAAGCAAGTCGATCACAGGCATGCCGGAAGTATGGCAGGGTGACGCAACGTCTCGTTCCCTCTTTAGGGAACCGAGGTTACAGTCGTAACCAAGGTGTTCCGTTTAAAGGGAATTTGCGTTTTGTTGAGTTGACATGGTGGGAACGTCTATACCAACACCACCATAGTGACCAGTGTCTGTCTTGTGTGAAATCAGGCAAGCACAACAAAGACAGAATCACCTGAGACCCAGGACTGAAGCCCAAAACTAGGTTGTAAACCCGATGAGTGTTTGCGGAAAGGAACAGCCTGCCGCATCACACACCTCTTGTAGGGATACCCCTAATACAAGGCTTCAAAGCCGCCATACTCCTCCTGCTCCAACGCACCACGGAGGAAACCGGTTTGTTTCCTGTGCAGGGAGCTCTAGAGTGATCGTGGCCTCAACAACCTCAGTTGAGAGACCTGAGTCTATGAGTTGTGCCCCCTCAGAGGCCAAACCCACTTTTCTATAACTCTGTTCTCCAGAACTCCCGGAAGTAGAATAACTAGGGCACGTAAGCATCGCCACGTGACCCTTATCATGCGAAAGGGGTTGCCCCTCGGGGAAAACAGCTAAATAATATACGCGCTGCCTCTGCAAATGCGCGATCTGAGCCATTAGATTCTCATTGCAGAGATGCAGAACCCGTAATCTACGCGCTGCCTCGGCACACCCGAGTTCCGAGATCGAGTCACAGAATCTTTATTGCAGACCCTTAATCTACGGACTCTTATGCAGCCCCGTAATCTACACGCTGCCTCGGCACACGTGAGATCCAAGATCGAGTCACTGAATCTTTATTGCAGACCCGTAATCTACGAGCTGCCTCGGCAAACGCGAGATCCGGGCCAAATAATCTTTATTGACTTTTTTCCCTCGAGAAGAAAGCCAAAAGGAGCAGAGCCAAAACTCTCGATAGTGCATATGTTACACGTCGGGAATTTATGAATGAACACTGTCAGCCCCCTTTTACTAGAAATGACCATGCATGCTCTACTCCCAAACAAACAACACATGCATCGCGTTTGTCCCCACTCGTAATGAAGCGAGGGCAGGGAGGAACGCACGATCCAAAATGCTGTTTGCTCGCCATTATATTCCTGTCAAAATATATTATATGCTTGTGGACAAACAACAATAAATAGACAGAGACCGTTTCACACAGAGCATTTGCTGACACAGAAGCTGACAATGTTTGGTCTGGGCCCGCCTATATGCAATTGGACTGATTTCACAAGTGCTTCACGACTGCAATCAAGCAGAGCGTTCCCACAGTGTCATCTCGACGCAACACAAGTTCCCTTGAAAGGGAACAGTAATAATAGCATATATTAAAATTAATTTTTTGTAACAATGTTAAAGTCTTTAGTGTTACCTTTGATCATTTTAATGCATCCTTGCTGAATAAAAATATTTATCTAAAAAAAAACAAAAAAACTTTTGTACGGTAGTGTACAGTTTCTCCTACCTTTTAAAAGTGTATTTATTTTGCTATCCTATCCCAACTATGCATTATATTATATAGTTGCTTCCATTTTATTACTTACTTTTAGCTCAGGTTTTACCTTGACTCCAACAGAACAGACCTGTAAAACACCTTTTTGTTGCAACCCACCAGATGTGAACCACAGCTGTTGAGTGTGCTCAGTGATTTAGACAGAGAAACCATACAAACAAGTGTTGCATCTGATTTTTGACTGATAGGAATGTGTCAGCAGAGCTTTTGCGAAACTGGAGTTCTGGAGTTTGTTTCAGTGAGATGTGAGGGGCACATTGTAGTGCTGCATGGAGAAGAGCCACTGGAGATATTCATGATATTTTGATGATCAATCAATTAGTCAATTTCAGCATATACACGTTTGGTAATCTCCTTTTAACAAGAGGTTCTGGATCCGTTCACAACAAACATCTTTTACATGCACACTCAAGTACTGTTCATGCATATGTAAACACGTATACTTCCACAAGAACTGAGACTGAGACGAATTTTTCTTGCATCTCAAAAGCATGGACAGAGTTCAGTTTTACACAAACAAAAATATACCATCTTTTGCACACACATATAAAGCACACATACATGCAGATGGGAGAAGTTCATTTTTTTGTGGGCAATCCACTAAAGAAAATGAAGAATGTCTCTCTGACATTTTTGTAATGTGTTGATATTGTTCATTTATTGCTCTTTTATCTAAAATAAATAAATAATATATTATATAATATTTTAGTTGTGTAATATTTAATATATATGTATATTTACAGCATATAAAAAGTCAATAAGTGAAAAGTCTCGGTGCTCCCTATATGACTGTTCCATGGTTACAAATAGACAGAATTTGCTTCACCTTAAAGCATGAATATTTCAAATCAACTGTCCCACTCAAACAGCAACACAGAGCTTTAACACCTTGGAAAAAGACGTGTTTCTCTGCTGTTTTCACACTGATCCTTGGAGAATAAAAAAAAGGGAGGTGGTGAGAGAGTGGATGCTGTAGCAGGTTTTCCTATTTAAACTGAATTTTGCACCTATCCTGTAATCCTAATCCTTACACCTATCCTGTATCTTAATTGTGCTTTTCTTTTTTTTTCTTTTCTTTTTTTTACAGGTGATTTATCTCAAATTGATTTGAACAGGATATCTGTAGTTTTAATTTATTTTGGGTCTGATGAGATTTGTTCATGTGATGGTTGTCATTGAGATTTTGGTGAAGCTGTAGTTATTGTTTGATCTGAAGTTGAAATCAGCAGAGAGGAAGAGAGATAAGGCTTGTTTGAGATGTGCCTTGCCTCGATTGAAATGCTGTAGTCGAGAGTTGGCGGCTGCAGTGAGGGGAGGAGTGAAAAAAGCGCAGGCAAGACGGACAGATCTTTCTTCTCGCAGTGGATCCTACACTAGTGAGATCAAAGGTGGATATCGCGGGATTCACGCTCGTGCACTGTGTTGATAATAAACTGGATGTAATTTAAGTTCTGTTGCTTTTATATGAAAATAAATATAATGAACAAGACACTCAAAGTACCTGTTATTTAATTCCATTACAAATACGTGTTTATCAATAATTTTTACTTTAATACAGACATATGTTTATATATATATATATATATATATATATATATATATATATATATATATATATATATATATATTTAATCAAATGACATCACACTGTCAGAAAGTTTGGGAATATTCGCTCATGATTTGTACACATAAAAACATGATATCAGAGTTTTAAAATCAAACATTTTAAAAGAGAACAATACATCACGGTTGTTTAAACCAATGAGCATTAAGCTGTGTCGTCAGCAAGTCGTTTCCCATTATGCGTTTGATCAGCGCAGTCGGTGGAGAGCAACTGCAGAATCCGACACGTCCGCCTTGCGGTCGCGAGAGTTTTTTTTACATACTGTACGTCAGCATGACATCAGAGACAGGCGAACCGCACTCGGACACATTTCTAACCAGCATGCATCTCTCGCTGATCACCGGTGATCAGTTCTGCGCAGATTTTGCTCATCTCAAACAAGTCTATTCTGGACAGAGAGCCTCACAGGTACCAGGGCCTTTACTGATAATTAGCAGATGTTAATTAGCTTGATAATTAGCCCATCACCTGCAGGAGTTTGAGTATCCTGCAAGGGTGAGACTGACCCTCTCTTGGCCTCGGTCTCTATCTTTCTCTCACAGACCCCTGGGATTGTTGTTTGTAATAATAGCATATAGCCACTGTTTTTGTTTTATGAAGTTGAAGCTGAAACCAGATTTTTGCTATATAAGAATTAGGCTATTATTGGTTAAATCAAACCAATTGTCACACTTAGGTACGCACAATGTCATTCTAGTTTTTGTTTAAATTGAAATCTCTAATGGTCTTATTATGCCAAATATCAGTGGAAAATATCTGTAGAAAAAATGGATACTATTCATTTTCTGCCAGCTATTATCCGTTACGTTTACAGGCAATTCCTTTAACCCTAAAACACAAAACAATGCAATGTGTATCAAAATGTGTATAAAATACCTGTGAAAAATCAGAGTTACAGTTATTAGAGAAATTAGAGTTAAACAGATTCCACAGCAACCATAAAAATCAGGATGTTGATGTTCCCTTTCAGTTCTGTCACGTTCGACGTAGTCGGACGTACCGTACTGATTGGGATCGCTTTGAGAGACCGATCTACTTCGAGTGTAATAAAACGAGCCAATGGACATTGGCATGTGATTATTGCATCAGAGGCTCCTGGGGCATATTTCATCCGCAGCCACAGTAACGCTGCTGGGTTGCTTCATATGAGACCACTTCAGCACTGGCTTTACAGCCGAGTCCCGAGATGGGCGTGGCAGAGCGGCACGCTCCATGTGACACCCCGGTCTGCCGCCAAACCCTCAGCCCGTGGTCAGACCCTTGGTTTCTCCGGGCTGGAGTGCCCCTAGTACAAGTGTCCAGTTATGCTGTGGTCTCCACAGATGCAACTCCAGCTGTGGGGCCACGTACAATGCGCATGCAGTAGCAGGGATCTGGACGGGCCCCCAACTGCATTGGCACATCAGCTGTCTCGAGTTGCTAGCAGTACACCTTGCTCAATTGACAAACTTGCTGCTCGGCAAGCATGTGCTGGTCCGTACGGACAACACTGCGACCATTGCGTACATCAACCATCAAGGTGGTCTAAGCTCCCCACGCATGTTGCAACTCACCCGCCATCTACTCCTATGGAGTCAGAAGCTGGTGTGTGGTGGGCGTTCTGGCGCAATATGGCTGCCGTCGCATCATCCAGGTGGATGCTGCACATCGGTAGTGGTTGAGGAGATTCCCCCTTCCATGTAAAGCGCTTTGAGGTCCCAGAAAAAGCGCTATATAAATGTAACAAATTATTATTATTATTATTATTATTATTATTAGAAGCATCTGAGGTCGCTTCGTGCCACTTATATCCCCGGCCTGCTCAATTGTGCTGCCAACGTGCTCTCACAACAGCCTGTGGCCCAGGGAGAGTGAAGACTTTATCCCCAGGCGGTCCAGCTGATTTGGGGCCAATTCGGGGGCGCACAGATAGATCTGTTTGCCTCTCCGCACTCGTTCCATTGCCAGTTGTTTTACTCCCTGACCGAGGGGACCCTCAGCACGGATGCACTGGTACACAGCTGGCCCCGGGGCCTCTGCAAGTATGCTTTCCCCCAGTGAGCCTTCTCGCACAGACACTGTGCAGAGTCAGGGAGGAAGAGGAGCAGGTCTTGCTAGTTGCCCCTTATTGGCCCAACCGGACCTGGTTCCCCGAACTGATGCTCCTCTCAACAGCCCCTCCCTGGCCCATTCCTTTGTAGAGCTGCGGGCTGGGCGACACCAAACACGTTCGCTAGATTCTATAGCCTACGTGTTGAGCCGGTAGCTTCCCGTGTGCTCTCTTCGCATTGAAGTCAGTCAACACCGTAAGCCCTGCTCGAAGCAGGAACCCTATTGAGTTCCTCCACACCCTTCGGCAATGGTCGTGGTGGAGCGTCCGATGCCAGGCCTAACGCTCGTATGCATTGGTGGAACCTATGCTAGGCTGGGTCCTATATGTTGTGATCCCTACGGCGATCCCATATGTGTATTCTTCCACGGTACGGCTCCCTGCGGCGAGCCCGTGTCTTTCCCTTGGCAGAGCCCACTCTGCCGTCTCTGACCGGTGTTGTCTCCCCCCTGCTATAGGCCGGAGCCACCTCAGTGACATTCCATATGTTGTACTGCCCGGAGATGCCCAGTCCATATGTGTAACTTATGTGTAACAGGGCAGGATGTGGCTTCTGCAGCGCCTCCCTTTCCACCGAAAGGGCACGCTTTCCCAGTGTTATCCAAGTCTGTCTTAGTGGGTCATGCAGAACAGCAGTGGACTTCCCTGGAATAAATGCGGGGGGATCAGGAGGCTTTCGCTAGGCACTGGAAGGTGGCAGCACCAGGTGGCGTGTTAATTGGGATCCCAATCAGTACGGTACGTCCGACTACGTTGAACGTGACCGAACTGAAAGGAAACGTCTCAGCTACTCATGTAACCCTCGTTCCCTGAAGGAGGGAACGCAGAAGTAGTCCTGTCGCCACTATTGCTGGATCACCGCTGACTCCGGGCTCCACTCACCTGCTGCTCATTATATTCTCGCGCTGCGAGGCAGAGTAACTGATGCAATTATCGCATGCCAATGTATATTGGCTCGTTTTATTACACTCAAAGTAGATTGGTCTCTCAAAGTGATCCCAATCAGTATGGTACGTCTGACTACATCTCCGTTCCCTCCTTCAGGGAACGAGGGTTACATACGTAACTGAGACGTTTTGTTTCATGTTCATGTCTTTTATTTTGAAGTTTAGACACAGTTATGGCCTGTGTCTCAATGTGCATACTATGCATCCTAAATAGTATGGGACAGTCATTTCCAATACTATTTAGGGTAGATAGGGTGGATAGTATGCACATTGGGACGCAGGGATGGGTTCCTGTTTGTCATGTGATTCCCTTGTCCTCATGTGATCATGTCATGTGCTTCCCTAATCTCATTTGTAATGTTCTTATTGGTTCATTGTGTTCAGATGTGTCTTGTTAAAGCTGCAGTCGGCAAGTCTAGCAGATTGAGTGGACTTAGGCAAAATTTTGAATGTTTACAACTCTCATGTCCCTCCCCACTATCAGCGAATACCCTCCCACCGAGTTCGTGCTCGTCAGTGCGTGTGCAACAGATTTTCTGTGAACGCGCCCGTCTCATCAGCATCCATCAACACCATGGAGTATTTGGAGCTAGTCAGATAGCACATACAATAACAGTAGCTTTACTACTGTTCTTACTCTCTTAAGAAAGATAGAGTAGCATTGATTCTTCCAAAAAGCCGAACTTTATCCCTTCATCTGGACATGTTTATCCACCTAACGTTACGTTCACACGGATTTCAGTGCAAACAAAGCTAACGAACCTGCCCAACAAGTGCTAACGTTAGCTATCCATACCAACACATTTGGGCAAACATACTACTAACATAACACTAAGAAATAAAGTAACTGGTTGATCAAGCACAATTACCTGTCGAGAAGAAATGTTGCAAGCTCTGCATCCAGCTTGAACCCAATTAATTCACGTAAATCTCTCCACCTTTCAAATGCCGATCCGATGTTGATCCTGGTTTATTTACGGGCACGGTCGCTTTCTTTCTTTACTTCTTTCTTTTCGGCAGGTGTTCTCTTTTCCTGTGTTGTTTTTGACCTCCTACTGTAGCTCTTGAGGTTAACCGAGGAATTGTAATCTTTTCCGCCATCACTCTTCCTTACTGCGCGAACTTCAGGCGTGTGCATGTGATTGTAACGTGCGCGAAGGGTGGCGTGTGCACGACCTGTGATTGACAGTCAGATCTCACACCCCCCTGCGCTGATTGGACCCGATGATCCGGGAGCGGTGGATTTTTGCAAAACAAATAACACGCTCCAGGTAGAGTTAGAAGCTCGTTTTTTTTTCTAAAACCACTTTATTTATGTTGTTCTGTTGGATTATAGTGTCGATTTCACTGAATATGATCAAAAAAATTTTGCCTACGGCAGCTTTAAGTCATTAGTCTTTTTATATATATTGCCCTCATGTTACCATTGTCTCTTGTTTAGCTTTGTTTGTGTATTCACTGTTTGGTGAGTGTCATGTCATGTAGCCGCTGGTACCAATACCAGTCAAATTTCACGGTTCTCTGTACCAATTTCAGTACCATAGCAAAAGCTTTTGTAATTATTTTGTTTGTTTTTTATTTAAATTGAACTATTTGAAAATATATTAAATCAATGAATTTTGTTTAGTTAAATAAACATTGCATTAAAAAATCAAATGAAAACTCTGTAAAAAACAAACAAAATCAATCACATTAATCATTACGGGTTACAGAACAAGAGGCAGGTCTATTTCACTTACACTTTAAGATTTAATGCACTGGTCTATTTTGACTTTTTTTTTTTTTCATGTTCGTTGTCAAACATCGCAGTTTCAGATTCAACCACTCATTTTAGTAGTTGTTAATTCCAAAACTTTTCCCCGGGTCATGTTGCTAAATACACACTGAAAAGTGTGTGTGGGGGGGGGGCCCACACACACACACTTTTATACAGATTATGAATGGGCTATATCAGAAAGTGACCAGAGAGTGGTGTCATTATAATCAATGAAGTCGCTTGACAGTGAAAAATCTGTCTATACTGCTTAATGAATCATTTATTTACATCATCTTTATACTTGGTTATAATGAAATGACTTGTAGTATGTAGAGCTCATGCTGAACAAACTTGCAAACAAAATGCCATATTGAGCAGATTCTGACTTGAACACCTCTGATTGGCCTTTGCATTCACACACTCTTCAAACATGTTTTTGATTGGCTTCAATGCTCAACGCTACAAAAACACGTAAATAGAAACATTTGATGCTCTTCACAGAGGCCTTACACAAATACATACAGGAACGTTTGAAATCAGTGCCTATCAGTGGGTACTGGATTGACCCTGTACTCTATACTACCGGTACTGCAGCAAGACTGGTAATGTTACGTTTTTTAAATTTAAATATAGACGTAGTATTGGTACTTTTGACTACACTATAGTCTTTCATCTTAAAATATTCAGAAAAAAATATTCCTTGTGACCCATTTAATATCTAACTTCAATTTTAAAGGGTCACCCCTCCCAGGGATTGAACCTACCACTATATTGCTTGCAGCACAGACTGTCACAGCTGTCTTGTGCTTTTACAGTTCTTGCCAGGAAAATTTCTTGGAAAAACTCAGTTTGTTGAATTACAAAGCAATTGCTGAATTAACACATTCTATAAAACTGTAAAGCTGTGCATTATTAATACAGTATTATACTTTTATTGTCTGTACACAGGAACACATAATATGAACGCAGTTTGTCTTGATTAAAACGGCTGCCTCCTTCTGGCTTGTTGTCTATAAGTGATCTGTGATCTGAGAGCAAGTGTCTCTCTCTCACACTCTGTACAGTGTTGTTGAAGGAGAGGTGGCTGGTATTTGAGTGTTGTAATCCGTGTGGGGAGGGTCGGGTCTGTGCCTGACAGCTGGGGATTCTGCTGCTGGTTTACTTTAGATTAGTTTGGAGCTCAGCCAGCACTGTTCAATCACAGTATAATGCTTTTTCATTGTAAGAGTGCTGCCCCTCTCTGCCCTGTACACACCATGCCATCTTTTTACCAACACCACTCCCACCATGCCTACATTGTGTCATGCATGTGCGTTTTTTGTTTGTTTGTTTTCAAATTAAAATTGTATATAATTAGCCTGGTGCATAGAGTCAGACATTAACCAGGGCTCTAGGTCTAAATTGCTACCAGCAGAGACAAAAAAAAATAAATAATAATAACAAAATTAATTTTTTTTTTTACCAAACTTAAACTAAACTGAAAATGAAAACAGAAAATATAAAAAATAAAATTAATTAAAAAATATGAATAAATACTGTATAATATACAAATAATATAAAATTAACACTGTTTAGAGATTTGTGTTTGAATGTGTCTCTAATTTCAGTTTCAGTGGGGGGAAAAAATTAAATTAAGCTTTGGAAACACAATGTGAAGTAAACAATCAAAACCAAAATGTGCCGTGATGATAGACCATATGACTGAGGAAGGTTAAATAATTTAATATAATTACAGCTACTTTTGAGTTTGATGATTCGATTTTATACAGTAGGTAACATGGCTGCAATTGTTATTTTACTTAATTGATTCATTTAAAGTATGTTATTAATGGGTGACACTTTTTATGGGTATAGGCGGAAAAACACTTGGTAAAAATGGACTAAAAAGTTAATTCCTGGGGACAAATATTGCCCTTTTTAATGAAAAGGTTAATGTCTGACTTATACAGAATGATGATACGTCTCAATAAAGATGATTGAGCGTTTGAATTACATGGGGTGAGGGTTTTATCACCCCCGTCCTGTCATAGATGTGGAGATGGTGTCTGCTTACTGTGTGTGAATGTTACTTTTCACTTTTTAAAAATTTTCTATGCTATTAAAATGTTAGAAAAATAGTGTTGATTTGTTTAGTTTATGGTTCCAGTACAGCAAAATCATGTGCATTTTGATTTTGAGTTTAGATTTATTAAATAAGTTATTAAATAAGTTAGTTGAGTGACAAAGTAAAAGAAGAAAGAAAAAAAACGGAAACTAGGACAGGAGTTCTGGTAGCAGGTGGCACATTTGAACATTTCGTTTTCCGACTATAACCACAGAGCGTGTTTGTCTGGCAAGGACATTAACAGCAGAAGGCTGTGTGTGCGTAAGCTTGTGCGTGTATATGTTTGCGTCTCTCTGTGTGTGTGTTTGAGCTGTGTAAGATCACTTGTTTGGCCTTGCATCCGCAGGATCAATGGTAGTCTTCACTGAGTAAAGTTATGCAGTGAGCTGGGGAATTTTTTAACATATCCCCAATGGTGCTGGGCGGCTGCCTGGATAAATATAGATGTGTTGATGCGTGTCTCTCCCTCGCTTACTCTCTCGCTCAACCTCCCAAGCTTTTAATCAAAAGCAATCTGGAGGAGGGAAGTGGAAAAAGGGAGAAAAAATTTGGAATGTACCAAGATCTTTTGTGTTCCTCGCTCCTGATCCTCCTGCTAAAGGAATCAGCAGGCTGGTTTTCTGTGTGTGGAGGAGGGTGATGGATAGCGCTGCTAATGTTTGCGTGTAGCACGGCCCGACCCTCCATGCTTTTCCCCACAGTTCCTGCGAATCTTCCCACAGTGACCACGGTCAATGCCTTTGCTCTGTTGGCATGTGATTACATCCCACGGTCCATGCGATTTCAAGTTTCAACCTCTTGTTTCAACAACACCCACCTTCAGTCAGCTGAAATTAGTACCTTATATGCATTGTTTGTCTTTACATTTATCCCTGCTAGCACAACAGTTTCCTTTCTGTCTCATTTTTTTCAGTTCACACCTCCTCCTGCCTACATTATTCCTTATAGCGAGCTGCCGTTTTGTCTGTCAGACCTGAGTCACGTATCGGAGGGTTTTAGTCTCTGCCAGATTAGCTCTTTTTTTAACGCCTCAGCTTTTATTTTTGGTCTTTACGTGATTAAGAACAGTTAACTGACAACCTTGGCAACATACAGGCTTTCATCTGTAGCTCTGTCAGTGAAGACATGTTTTATGGGAACTTACGGTTACATACACAGTAACTTTTTTTGAACTATCGGTTTATTGAAAAATGGGGGCCCATTTTGTTATTTAACTACATTAGTTACATGAGCTAACAATTAAACTGACTGATATATATATATATATATATATATATATATATATATATCAGGTTATAATTAATTATAAATATATAGATCAGCTTTCAGATTTAACTGTAGCTGCACAAAATTAATTTTAAATTTACTAATCTGTTCGTCCACTGAACCGACAATCAGAGCTGTCCGACAATCTTCTGTCAACTATTAAGAAAGATTATTCTCCTGGCCAAGAAGGATTTCATTTTCACTAAACAGTACAAAAGCATGTAGCAAGATCAAATGTTTAAGTGACTTCAATTTGTGAGCCTCAAATACAGACAATCAAACATGGAAATAATGGGTTTAATAAATGAAACTACGGGTACATACAATTAAACTAAGCGAAGTATATATTCAGAATAAAGAAAAGTAAAGAAAAAGAGAAAGAAGAAGAGCAAAGAATGGCAAGATTTACAATCAGTTAACCACAACCTAATGAGAGCCATTAGAGAATCAAAATCACCTTCTTAAAAGTGATTAAAGCTTAGAGACGCATCTAAAGATTGATCAAATTATTACTTGTATTGGCTTTGGTGCTGAACAAGGGTCCTTATTCTTGTAAAATACGCATATTCTTCATTAGTTTATTAGGAGTGAGCTGAAGCGTTCGTTGAATTCTTCCAGTGAACGGTTGTCCGCAAGAAGTTTGAACGAAGTTAACTTGAAAGTAAGTTGCCGAAAAAAGTCAGAAAGTGTCCTTCTCACAAGAGAATGAGCAGGCCCTGCTAGTCACACCCATCTTTGGTGAAGTAGCCAATCAGAGGTGTGAGTTTTGAGCGGGAGAAAGTTACTTTTTTCTCCCTTCACATTTTATTTGGATGTTTTTGTTGGTCTGGAGAATTTGTGCAGTTTTACACCAAAGTATGGTGAAAATAGTATGATGCAATTTATGGAAACATACTTTACACCATTAATTAAGGCATGAGGAAAGGGGATAATTTTCATACCTGCCTGGTTTGGGACAACATTAAAGCCGTGATACATTCACAAATCTGAAAACAAGCAAGAAGTTACCCTAACATAACTGAAGAATCGTAATTAGGCTAATATAGTATGATTATGGGTTAAATGTAGCCAATGTCTATTCCACATGGCATTTGTTGCCTGGTGATGGGGGAGTCACCCCCTCTCCTCCCTGGAATGCTTTTGGAGAAGCTTGAGGAGAAAGTTGGGAACTGTTCTGTTTAATGTTATCAGTGCCCAAAAAAAGGTGATAACGGCTTTCAATGTATTTGAAGTGTTGTTTTTTAGAAACCATATGAAGCCAACCTGATTTTTTTTTAAAGATTTGTCTTTTTCTTTATCATGGACATAACTGATGTCATTGACCCAGAATCATGAATTGCATGAATGTGCCATCCTTATTTCGTCTGTCTTTTTTCCCCTAGTATTATATTTAACACACAGGTGAAGTGTGCAATTGTTTTCCAAACACTTTTTCGTATCCTAGATTAAAATAAATAAATAAATTAATTAATTAATTAATAAGCCACTTGTACAGTAGGTTGATTAATTTGTTGCCAACCACCCTCACACAGCATTTGAAGTGTGATATTTCTTCTACCCCAGGTAATGTGGGTATGTAACCAGTGCCGAAAGCAACAGGATATACTCACTAAATCAGGAGAATGGTTTCCCAGCCATGGGCCCAAACTTGGAGAGCTGGGGTCTGCAGTGAGTGAACCAGCCATGTGTGGAGACCCCGTTGGAGAGAAGAAGATGCGCTCTAGGTCTCAGAACCCTCTCGACTCCTCTGTTTCTACTGCCCATGTCACCCAGTCATCTGCCCCAAACGACCGCAGAATAGGCCCCTCTACAGGGTCAGCCGACACGCCGTCATCGCGCTCACGCAGTGAGCCTCCACAAGATAGGTACACTTCAACCTCTCTCCCTCTCTCTCAATACAACATCTAGAATATCAGTTTATATATATATATATATATATATATATATATATATATATATATATATATATATATATATATATATATATAAAAAACTAAAATTGTATTAAACCATGACACTCTACTTGACACTTATCATATTGTGCCTACTTATTATAAGGTGTGCAACTGTCTGAATCTCTGATGCTGTGTGATTATTTGACCTCTAGAAAAAAGCCACCAGCAGCCTCTGATCAGAATGGCAGGTCAGGGCCAAGAGGAGAGAGGCGGCGAGGGCTATCCAAAATCCACTCCCAGGGTTCCGAAGAGCGAGAGTCCGGAGAAAATCGGAGAGAAAGTCGAAGACTGATGAAGACTCGCTCTCAGGAGCACGATAGTCCTGAAACTAGGAGGACTGAGGGGGAGCAGAAACCACCCAAGGAACAGTGCAGGACTGACCCAAATGCTCCACATCATCCGGCCAAACTCCGGCCTGCGAAGCCTGATGGACGTATGCATCCTAAGGTGAGGGAAGCGGGGGAGCTAGTGCAGGGCAACAGAGGTGCACGAAGATGGGCAGATGGGCGGCAGACCTCGCTGGAGGGCCAGCAACAGGCCTACGTTCCAGAGAGGACAGCGGGGGGTACAGGTTTGCAGGGTGCACCGGCTGTGCAGGGTCCTCCTGCTAAAACGAACCACACCCCACAGCCGCCAGCTCCGGGGTTCAGGGTGGGTCCTGTCATGCCCGCAGGTCCCCCTGAACTTAGGGAGCCTCAGGAATGGGACAGGAAGTTGCAGCCGAGCCACCTGGACCCTGGCTCGGCTGCACTACTGCGCAAATCGAAACGTCAAAAAGAGAGCATGCTGCGCAACGATTCGCTCAGCTCTGACCAATCGGAGTCTCTACGACCGCCCCCGCCCCGCCCGTACAAGAGCAAACGGGGTGGCAACAAGAGACAGATGTCCGTCAGCAGCTCTGAGGAAGAGGGCGGTTCAACACCGGAGTACACCAGCTGTGAAGATGTGGAGATCGAGAGCGTCAGCGAGAGAGGTTGGTCGGGTGGATACCTGCTTTTCTATAATTTTATACATTTTATGAGTTTGCATAAACACGCTCCTCCATAAATCAGAAAAGGAAACCAGCATCAATATGAATGTAATATTTGATTCAATTTATACATTTTGTGGTTTTTGCAATGCGCACAAATGCAAGCAAATGGATTAGCGATGACTATCAAGTGCTTGTATAACTTATTTTGAAAGCTGCGAGGCTCTTCACTTCCTTTGTGTGCAAACGCCAGGGTTTTCAACCAAGGGTTTTGACCCATTATTATCCGTAAAGATACTGCAGGAGGTCCGTTGAGAACGTATACTTTATAGATCACACACATTTCTTTAAAAAAAAATATTTGACATTAAATATATACAGTACTGTTCAAAAGTTTGGGGTTGGTAAGTTTTTTTAAATGCTTCAGAAATCATTCTAATATGCTAATTTGGTGCTCAAGAAATATTTATTATTATTATTATTATTATCATTTTTGCAAACAGTTGTGCTGCTTAATAGTTTTCTGGAATCTTTTTTTGTTTCAGAAGTGAATAGAAAGTTCAAAAGACCAGCAGTTATTTTTATCTTTCTAAACATTGTAATTATTATTATTAATAATATAATTGTCTTTACTGTCACTTTGTGCAATTAAATGCATCCTTTCTGAATAAAAGTAATAATTTTATTAAATAAAATATTACTGACAGACCCCAAACTTTGAAATGGTAGTGTATTGTAAAATAATACTATAATAAAGTAGTTAATAAAATAATATATTGTATAAAAAAACTTTATTTTTATTTCTTTATTTTATTTTTTATGTATTGGGGTGCATACAAACCTCGTGAATGTTCTAATAAATTACATATCCAAGTTTCTAAAACAGTATTATACAGTGTATTTACAGTGTAAATGTAAAGGTTGAAGCTTACTCACATGGCACTGTGTTGTTAGCCTGGCAAACTGACTAAACACAGACTTAAAAGGTCAGTGTAAAATGCAAGCCAGGGGTGAAATGTAAACATTGTGGAGTGAATAGGAAAGACAGACTATGTTAGAAGGAATGAGAGACTAAAAATAGGAGAACAGGAGATTGAGAGGAGGTTGAGCAGAACATAAGCTTGCTCTTATCAGTGGAACAACATTTCATCAGGTTCAACAATCTCACAAAAACAACAGGTAAGAGAATCGACTCTTTCTCCTAAAGAATAGGAATAGAACAATTCAATTTGACACCTCGTACTTTTGTTATATTGAGCTTTATTTAATTCTGATATATTGGTTGTTAAAGGCCAAAGAATGGATTTATAATTTCAATTTAAAACTTTAAATGTATTTTTTCAGTTGTACAAAACTGGGGGATTATTTAACTGTGGGCATCTTTATCTACCAGAGGTTGATTTTTATTAAAACTAACATTAACAGATTTCCTTATCGTTGTCTTTGACCCCCCCGCCCAAGCCTTTATCATTTGTTTTTATTTTTCATATGCATTTCATCTATATATTTTATCTTTTACACTTGTGCCAGGCCTTCCGTAGACTTTCATTCTTAATATACAAAAATATTAATTGCATTTAATAAAGATCCAATCAAGATTCAAAATGACAGTTTTCAATTCAATATTATTTATGTATTTTGGCAACATAAATGTTAACTATCAAATGATAAAGGTAAAGCAGGTGGCCAATTTAATTCCAAAATGTTTTTTCTATCACTATCATAATCATCATCATATAATGCTATTAAACACAATAGATGTTTGAGATGTGGTGGAAATGACACTGTGGAGTAAATGTTCATGATTTCCAGAAAAAATATATTTTTCTGTGATGTGTATATGTCTACTGTTGGGCATTGTTAGAGGACAAATTAAATGAAATACACCAGAAGTGCCTATGGGTGAGGAAACACCCATCTATCATCTAGAGAAGCATAGTTGTGTGTAACAATGCATACAATATGTTTCAATGTGGAAGTATTTACTTATGAAATATTTATTTGCTAAGTAGGTCATGCGAATGAGAAGTGGAGACACTTCAGTACAAGGCTTAGATAAAAGCCCACACAGGGGACCAATTGTCAGGATACAAACGTGAGTTTATTTACAGTGATGTGTGCAGAGACAGAGTTCATGTGAAGGTGCGGTGACGATCACGTCGTGCAGAGGATCCCAGGTGAGCAGATCCTTCGTCAGAGAATTGGACGTGGATAGACAATGTTCAGTGATACGAATACTTTTCTGTTTCAGACCCAGGGAGGAACAAGGAGATCTCGGTGGACACGTGGAACACTTGGATTCAATGGTAAGACTCGGGAAACGGGGAACCAGGCAGGGATACTGGAGACAGCAAGACAGGGAGACAAAGGTGAGTATATTCAGAGGTGGGTATAGTTACATGATGGATCTTCGTTGGCAGACTTGGAAACTTCGGGAAATCGTGGGTAACGGTCTTCTCCTGTTGGAGGCTTGACCATGACTGGGGTGTGCGTGAGTGTTTTATAGGGCTGGGTAACGAGGTGACTGATTAGGAACAGGTGTGACTGGTAATTGAGCAGAGAGTGAATGCAGGTGTGTCAGAGGATTCTGGGGAATGTAGTGCAGGACGGTGATCGTGACACTACCCCCCCCTCTCCGAAGGCGCGTCCTCGCGCCGTATAACATCCAAAGGGGTGGGCGCCCTGGAGGCTGACGAGGGCGTGGCTGCACAGGACAGGAAGCCTCCAGGGCGGAGCTGGCAGCTCGTGGGACCAAGGTGGACACGGCTGCGGGTGTGGCCACGGCGGAGCAGGCTGTGGGCGTGGCCGTGACGGAACAGACTGTGGGCGTGGCCACGGCGGAGCAGGCTGTGGACGTGGCCGTGACGGAACAGACTGTGGGCTTGGCCGTGACGGACCAGACTGTGGGCGTGGCCGCGGCGGAGCTGTGGGACCCTCGGGCGTCCAGGGCGGAGCTGTAGGACCCTCGGGCGTCCAGGGCGGAGCTGTCGGACCCTCGGGCGTCCAGGGCGGAGCTGTGGGACCCTCGGGCGTCCAGGGCGGAGCTGTGGGACCCTCGGGCGTCCAGGGCGGAGCTGTGGGACCCTCGGGCGTCCAGGGCGGATCTGTAGGACCCTCGGGCGTCCAGGGGGGAGCTGTCGGACCCTCGGGCGTCCAGGGCGGAACTGTGGGACCCTCGGGCGTCCAGGGCGGAGCTGTGGGACCCTCGGGCGTCCAGGGCGGAGCTGTCGGACCCTCGGGCGTCCAGGGTGGAACGGACCCTTCGGGTGGCCATGGTGGCGAGGACCCTTCGGGTGGCCATGGTGGCGAGGACCCTTCGGGTGGCCATGGCGGCGAGGACCCTTCGGGTGGCCATGGTGGTGAGGACCCTTCGGGTGGCCATGGTGGTGAGGACCCTTCGGGTGGCCATGGTGGTGAGGACCCTTCGGGTGGCCATGGCGGCGAGGACCCTTCGGGTGGCCATGGCGGCAAGGATCCTTCGGGTGGGCGCCCCCCAAAATTTTAATGGGGAAATTGACAGGAAAGGGGGGATCCGGCAGCAAAGAGGGTCTTGGGCTGGGCAGGGCCAACGGTGGATCAGTGGGCTCTGGTGCAGGATCAGTGGGCTCTGGCGCAGGATCAGCGGGCTCTGGCGCTGGATCAGCGGGCTCTGGATCAATGGGCTCTGGCGCAGGATCAGCGGGCTCAGAACTGGACGGAACCAGCACATCATGGAACTCGGAACTGGACGGAACCAGCACAACATGGGACTCGGAACTGGACGGAACCAGCACATCATGGGACTCGGAACTGGACGTAACCAGCACATCATGGGACTCGGATCTGGACGGAACCAGCACATCATGGGACTCGGAACTGGACGGAACCAGCACATCATGGGACTCGGAACTGGACGGAACCAGCACATCATGGGACTCGGAACTGGACGGAACCAGCACATCATGGGACTCGGAACTGGACGGAACCAGCACATCATGGGACTCGGAACTGGACTGGACCAGCACATCATGGGACTCGGAACTGGATTCACGGGCTGTAGCTGATGTGTGTGTTGCCCACACACACAAAACAGCTATGGACACCACAAAGAGCGCTGTGTCCTCCAGAGCAGACTCAAGTGTGGCGTGTTCAGTCTCTGGCGGGCACGTGACGGGCTCAGGCTCTTGCTTGAAGACTGGCTCTGGCTCTCGCTCGAAGACTGGCTCTGGCTCTCGCTCGAAGACTGGCTCTGGCTCTCGCTCGAAGACTGGCTCTGGCTCTCGCTCGAAGACTGGCTCTGGCTCTCGCTCGAAGACTGGCTCTGGCTCTCGCTCGAAGACTGGCTCTGGCTCTCGCTCGAAGACTGGCTCTGGCTCTCGCTCGAAGACTGGCTCTGGCTCTCGCTCGAAGACTGGCTCTGGCTCTCGCTCGAAGACTGGCTCTGGCTCTCGCTCGAAGACTGGCTCTGGCTCTCGCTCGAAGACTGGCTCTGGCTCTCGCTCGAAGACTGGCTCTGGCTCTCGCTCGAAGACTGGCTCCGGCTCTCGCTCGAAGACTGGCTCCGGCTCTCGCTCGAAGACTGGCTCCGGCTCTCGCTCGAAGACTGGCTCTGGCTCTCGCTCGAAGACTGGCTCTGGCTCTCGCTCGAAGACTGGCTCTCGCTCTCGCTCGAAGACTGGCTCTCGCTCTCGCTCGAAGACTGGCTCTCGCTCGAAGACTGGCTCTGGCTCTCGCTCGAAGACTGGCTCCGGCTCTCGCTCGAAGACTGGCTCCGGCTCTCGCTCGAAGACTGGCTCCGGCTCTCGCTCGAAGACTGGCTCTGGCTCTCGCTCGAAGACTGGCTCTGGCTCTCGCTCGAAGACTGGCTCTCGCTCTCGCTCGAAGACTGGCTCTCGCTCTCGCTCGAAGACTGGCTCTCGCTCGAAGACTGGCTCTGGCTCTCGCTCGAAGACTGGCTCCGGCTCTCGCTCGAAGACTGGCTCCGGCTCTCGCTCGAAGACTGGCTCTGGCTCTCGCCCGAAGACTGGCTCCAGCTCTCGCCCGAAGACCGGCTCTGGATCTGTGGGCGCAACTTGAAGATCTGGGCTGGGTTGAATCAGTGGCGAAGGAAACTCAGGACTGGTCTTTGGGCACTGTGTGGTGCATGAAGTCCTCTTCCTCTTCCTCCGTTTCCGAGAGCAAGAGGGCGCTGGACTGAACGGGATCAGCGGGGAAGACTCTGTGGGACGAGACTTTGGCTTGATGGCCCATCTGGAACCACGCAGTGACATCAGCGGGAGATCGGCCAGGCTGGAAATCAATCCTGGAAGTCCATGAACTGACCTGATGGCTGGGTTGAAGGTTGCCGTGATGTGGCGTGCAGGCTTGGGATGACCAACGTGGAAAGCAGGCTTGGCGGGGCTGACGTGGATTTTGGGCTGAATGTGGAGATCGTGCTGGATATCTCCCACGGTGAATGAAGACCCACACACCCACAGCGTGCGGTCCAGGAATTCCACCAAAGGGAGGTGGAGATCTCCCAACAGCAGTTGCTGGGCGAGAATATCATCCAGCCCACTCCAGAACTCATATGTGAGAGCTTCCTCATTCAATTTCAGGTTCTGGAAAAGATGAAGATAAATCCCTGCATAATCCTCTAGAGACCGGCCATCTTGTGGAACACAGAGTTCGTAAATCATCTTTGTCGGTTATGGTCAAGCCTTCTGTCAGGATACAAGGCACAGAGGCGGAGGTAAGTGAATCACAAACGTGAGTTTATTTACAGTGATGTGTGCAGAGACAGAGTTCATGTGAAGGTGCGGTGACGATCACGTCGTGCAGAGGATCCCAGGTGAGCAGATCCTTCGTCAGAGAATTGGACGTGGATAGACAATGTTCAGTGATACGAATACTTTTCTGTTTCAGACCCAGGGAGGAACAAGGAGATCTCGGTGGACACGTGGAACACTTGGATTCAATGGTAAGACTCGGGAAACGGGGAACCAGGCAGGGATACTGGAGACAGCAAGACAGGGAGACAAAGGTGAGTATATTCAGAGGTGGGTATAGTTACATGATGGATCTTCGTTGGCAGACTTGGAAACTTCGGGAAATCGTGGGTAACGGTCTTCTCCTGTTGGAGGCTTGACCATGACTGGGGTGTGCGTGAGTGTTTTATAGGGCTGGGTAACGAGGTGACTGATTAGGAACAGGTGTGACTGGTAATTGAGCAGAGAGTGAATGCAGGTGTGTCAGAGGATTCTGGGGAATGTAGTGCAGGACGGTGATCGTGACACCAATACACCATACAACAAGCAATATTAAACATTTATACCTCGAGACATCTACTTAATATACTGCATGCAGACCTGTGGCATTTGGTTTTGATTTATACATGTTGCTCCTTTTATGCTCCATTTATGTAAGTTGTTCCTTGCTTTTTGCTGAAAATATTTGTTATGTTTTAGTTACTAATACTTTTTCAGGAGTGATAGTTCAATTTAGCTGCTTTCCAGAGCTTAACATTTTTATTTAGAGTAACTTTTATAGGACAACCCTGCTCAAAACTGGGTTAGACAGTGAAGAAGCAGCCTTCTTTAAAAAAGGTTCAGGGGTTCAAAAAAAAAAACTTTAGACCTTTAGATTCCTGTCAGGGAATCTTCGTAGGTTACTTTTTTTAAAGAAGGCTGCCATGCGAAAATCTCAGTAATATTTCTTAGAAAAGCAATAGCATACCTCTCAATTAACCGCATGGTTTTGAGGCATCAATCATGTAAATTGAGTTTAGTTGTGTGCCAAAGTTTAATACTTAATTTAGTTCAAAGTTTGTTCAAAATCCTAACATTGTTAAATTATGATAAAGTATAAGCAATAATAAAAGTGATGCTTCCCTTAGCAAATACCACATTATATTGACTATTGTTTTATATAAAAGCAATTAGCCACCCAAGAGTGCATTACAGTTTTATTTTACTTAAAACTACATTTTAAGATATTTTAAATATTTAAAACACTAAAACATTTTAACAGCAGTCTAAAATTAATGACAAGTTTACACAATCTATTTTTGTTTTTTGGAAGAAAATTTCAGCACTCCTCACCCTCTCTGTGCGTCATGTTCAAGATGCCCCAGGTGCTAAAAAAATAACCGGAAAACCGCCCAGAAACCTGTTTGCCCATGGCATGGCACTCATCCATATAACATGCCAACAGTAAATAGAAGGCCAACATTATGGAAAGCGCTGAGACTGTCCCTTGGTGCCTGTGTGTTTGTTTTTGTCCATGTGGCAGAGTGCATTCAGCTTTGCGTGTCATCATTGCTTCCTCTGTCTGGGGACTAAATGTAGCTCTTAAGCACAAATTCACGAACACATCGGCCACTTTAATCCCAGTTCTCAGTCTTTCTCTGCTGGTGGGTCAAAGCAAAATATTTTAACGTGATATCTTGGCTGGAAGTGCCCCTCTGGGGCTCAAATATTCAATAAGCGTAAACAGAGCAGGTTTAGAGATGGACTCTGGCTAGTGTAAGGTGGCAGCTCACATAGTCAACATGTGTATAAACTTGATGAACTTTTGTGTGTGTGTGTTTTAGGGGACTGGGAGTGCTGTCCACTGGACCCCACCGCATGGCATGTACGTTTTTTTCCCACCTTGTGCTATAATCAGTATATTTAGTCAACGTGAATTGATGATCACAGAACATTTTACCTACAGAATGTGATATTTATCAAGAAGAAAACTAAGAGCTTGATTTTATCCATGGCAAATTAATTGGATGGGTTTTGTTGTATTTGTTACATATGTTACAGTAGCTCAAATTAAAGCATTGGACTAGCAATGCCAAGGTTATGGGTTCGATTCCTAGGAAATGCATGAACTTATAAAATGCATAGCTCAAATGCAATGTAAGTTGCCTTGGATAAAAGCATTTGCTAAATGCATAAATGTAAATGTAACACCAGAATTGAACAATACGAATAACATTTTGTGTTTACAAAATTTTGTTAACAATGTGACCGATAACACTCATGAGTTGTCCAGTGTTGCTGAAATTCTGTTTATTAATTTTTATATTTTTATATTTTCCATTTCATTTTAATTTTAGGAAAAGTTTTAGTAATTGGGTGTGTTCTTGTCATTTTTTTAAACATGTCTATATACTGTATATGTAATGGGATGGTTCTTTCTCTGATGAGATTAATCTCTGCCTTGTTCTCTTTAGCATCCGGTTACATGGCAGCCCTCCAAGGAAGGTGATCATTTAATTGGCCGAATCACTTTGAGTAAGCAAACAGCCATGCCAAAAGAGGCTGGGGCTCTGCTTGGGCTAAAGGTGAGGCGAGAGCTAAACATACTGTATTAACACAAGTGTTCCTCTCCTCACTGTAATGAAGTCAACAACTACATGTCATGAACCATGTACAAAAAAGAAAAATACTCAAAATACAGGATATCCGCAATACATGTTGTGGCATTTATTAATTCTCTGTAGGCTTTACCCATCTTTAATTGATTTGTATCGGTAAAGGTGGTCGGGGGGAAGATTACAGAAACTGGGAGACTTGGGGCCTTCATCACCAAAGTCAAGAAAGGAAGTCTAGCTGATGTGGTGGGTCATCTAAGGGCCGGTGAGTCCAGCTCTTCTCTCAGTTTGAAGCTTAAATAACTAGAGCCGTCAATTGAGAAAATAATGCAATTAAATTATATCATACACCGATTACAGCATTAAGCAGATTTAAAATAAGTTAAAACGTAATTTTAAAAGTGTGACTTAAAAAGTCTGCTAAATTTAATAAAATCTTAAAACATTATTGACATTTTTTATAAAAAATATACATTTTGTAGATATGCCAAGCTCTAAAATATTTGATCTGGTGGAAATTGTGAGTGCAAATATTTTTAAAAATAGAAACAAAAATGTACTTATCCAGTGAATCACAAATGACTGAAGAATCATGTAAATTCATCGGTTAAAAAGAGATTTCGTGAACCGCTAATATTCGATGTAACGGGGGGAATAATATTTACGTTGTCATATGCGGTGCGGGTGCAGGTCGGGAATCAATAGGCACAGGCAGACTGCGGGTCCTGTGCTTATTTGTGTTCAACCTCTGTAGTCTGAAGACCGTCAGGTTTCTAATTACAACATTTTGAAAATGTTCAATGAGTGTGTTTAATCAGTAAAATCTATTTTAAGAATGTAACTGTGATGTTCTCAGATGTATGCAGAAATTTATTTTTGGCTGTTTGCAGGTGATGAAGTGCTTCAGTGGAATGGTAAATCATTACCAGGATTAACCAAGAAAGAAGTTTACAATATCATCTTGAATTCTCAAACAGAAACAAAAGTTGAATTAATAGTATCAAGACCAATTGGGTAAGTCGTCCATCACATGCCTTACTGGGTATCTGACTCTTGGGTAACAAACGGCAAAGCACCCAATTTTATTACAGTCTGGACAAAGTCAAATCACTAAATAAGAGTGTTTGAATAGTCTGTATTGTGTTTAGTTTTCACTTTTAACCATTATATTCTCCTCTGCTCTGTCCTCCTACCTCTTTAAAAAGATGTATTCATTGATTTCTCTCCAAACTCTTGCAATGGGTTTATAAATCTAAGCAGCCAGTAAAACAAAGTCTAAGAGGTATTTTTAGGTGCTCATCTCTGAATTCCCTACTCATTTGCTTCTGTCAGCTTTTTAACATTTTTTTTTTTAATCCCTAAGAATGAACTTGTGATGTATCGTACACACCTCCCTTCTGTCCTCTGTACTTAACCTCTGGCTGATGATGTTTGACTAGAAACCAGATGTCACGAAAAAAAGTTATTTTAAATTGTAATATTTATTTATCTTTTTACTGTATTTTAATCAAATAAATGCAGCCTTGGTGAAAAAAATCTTACTGACCCAAACATTTAAACAGTAGTGTGCCTTGTTTCAATGTTGACAACTAATGTATGGATATGTGATCTCTTACTTTCAGTGATATACCACGAATACCAGAAACATCACATCCTCCATTAGAATCTAGTACGTACTGAATCAAATGAATCAAGAATCTGATCAAATGTGAACTCTTTTATATGTATTTTATATATATAAACATTATTGTGATGTTATCAGCACTTGTTTTTTCCATGTCCCTCTGCAGCAGGTTCAAGTTCTTTCGAATCACAGAAGATGGAAAGACCCTCTATATCTGTCCTGTCCCCATCCAGTCCAAGTGGTCTTAGAGATGCCCCTCAGCTACTGCCTGGACAGCTGTCGGTCAGTAAATACTGAAGAAAACAAGGGCAATTCACCATGTTGTGCTTAGAGTTTTAGCTTATTAGCTGTGTATGTATTTGTCTTGCAGGTGAAAATGTGGTATGACAAGGTTGGCCATCAGCTGATAGTGAACGTATTGCAGGCTACAGACCTGGCGCCCAGATCAGATGGACGACCCAGAAACCCCTATGTCAAAATGTACTTCCTGCCCGATAGAAGGTATTCATAGTATTCATTCTTGCGGTGTCAATTTTGGTTTCAAGACATTTGTTATTGTATCGACTACAGGGACTATTCACTACTGTTCAAATGTTTGTGGTCAGTAAGATTTTTAAAAATACGTATATTTAGCAAGGTTGCATTAAATTGCATTAAACTTTCTATTCATCTAGTATCATGGTTTCTGCAAAAAATATTAAGCAGCAGAACTGTTTATATTAATAATATAATAAGAAATATTTCTTGGGCATCAAATCATCATATTTAGGTTAGACATCAATAGAATAAATCACATTTTAAAATATATTCAAATAGAATTTTAAATTACAATAATATTTCACAATATCACTGTATTACTGTTTTTCAAAAAGGTGTATTTGATCAAATAAATGCAGCCTTGGTGAGCATAAGAGAAACGTTGCAAAGTTTTCCCGACCCCAAACTTTTGAATGGTAGTGTAGATCAAACACTAAATAACCAATTTTCCAAAAAATTTATTTATTTATGATTTTGATTTGTGTTGATATGTGTATCAAGCAGTTGAGACTCGAGTAGTTGAGTTTTAATGTTCTCATTTTATTGTTTAATCTGTATATTTGTTTTACTTTAGTGATAAGAGCAAGAGAAGGACGAAAACAGTAAAGAAAAGTCTGCAACCCAAGTGGAACCAGACGTTTGTGTACTCTCATGTCCATCGCCGGGATTTCAGGGAGCACATGCTGGAGATTACTGTATGGGACCAACCCAGAATACAAGAGGAGGAGAGTGACTTTCTAGGAGAGGTACGAAGCATATGTTATCCTTGTCCATTTATTCACAACATGAATTTCCAACACAGTATTTCACCTCACTGTCTATGAACCTAGATCCTGATCGAGCTGGAGACTGCCCTGCTGGATGACAAGGCTCACTGGTACAAGCTGCAGGCACATGACGTCTCTTCCATCCCACTGCCACACCCGTCGCCATACCTGCCCCGCAGACACGGCCAAACAGAAACACCAACCAAAAAGCTGCAGCGTAAGTAGAAGGCCTCGCTGGTGGGGGTGTGATCTGAAATTGTTTACATAGTAAATCACTTTATGTTTAAGTGCTTATTCTCTAACAGGGAGGAATTTGCTAAGAAAAAATTTAGTTACTTGCAACCATTGATGCCACTGTTTATTTGCCAGCACCATCTGCGCAGTTTTAGGACCTGATGACTGGATATGTACCCAATTATAACACACTTCTCCATCATATGATCATAAATTTGATCAATTATAGTGAGCACAAACAGTTGTACCACAAGTTTTCCATGAATGGTAATAGTTCAACGGTGACTGGCCCCTGTAATTAGCATCATTTGCATAGAAAGCTGGTGTGTTTGCCCAAAAACGAATGACATTGACTTGTGCTACATCAGTTTGTACACAGTATTATACAAAGGTTTGTTGTCAATGAGATTTTTGTGAGTTTTGGAAAGATCTCATGCTCATTTATTTGACCAAAAATACAGTAAAAACAGTAATTTTGTGAAATATTAATCCTTTTTAAAATAACTATTTTCTATTTTAATATATTTTAAAATGTAATTTATTTTTGTGATAGCAAAGCTGAATTTTCAGCAGCCATTGCTGCAATCTTCAGTGTCACATGATCCTTCAAAATCAATCATGATTTACTGCTCAAGAAATATTTATTAATATTATCAAAGTTGAAAACAGTAAAAAATTGTGTGGGAACTGTGATACATTTTTCAGGACTGAAGTGTACATTCTGCTTAATTGTGAGTGGTATATACTGAAATACTAAAATACTGCTCAATTGAGTGCCACAATCGTTTAGTGAATTCGCCCCCTCAGTGTTTCACAGAATTACAGAAAGCTGAAGAGTATGTGGGCAGTTCGATTAAAATAGATGAAG
The DNA here is from genome assembly GCA_026230005.1 of Gila orcuttii. Taxonomy (NCBI): domain Eukaryota; kingdom Metazoa; phylum Chordata; class Actinopteri; order Cypriniformes; family Leuciscidae; genus Gila; species Gila orcuttii. The sequence continues at coordinate 17,903,324 of JAPDVR010000019.1, read as the reverse complement.
TTTGCCTTTACTTTCCAAGATGATATGTCAAACCAGAGAAATTATCAAAACGATATGCAGTATACTGTAAGTAGGTGAATGAAAATCATCAAATATTAGTTAAACATCAACATATCTTTTAGCTCAAGGTCCTGGAATTCATCCAGTCTCATTAATATGTTTGGCTTTGTGTTGCACATCTATTTTGTCTGTCTGTTATGTTTTTGAACCGTGCTGCATGTGAGTTAGTGTGTAGGAGTGTGTGGCCCATGGGTACAGTATGTCCACAGGACATATTTTAGTATGCTAGGTTATTTCTGTATACCTTTGCTTTCCTAACCATGGCTTATTCCAACAGTGCTTTGTGTGCATTCGTGATTTTGTGTACGTCTTTATCTCGTGTCTGTCTGTACATCTATCCATGTGTATATCTGTATCTGTCTGTGCAGGCTCGCAGCGTATTACAGAAACTGATTATGATGATGCTATTGGTGTAGTCGCCACAGGTGGGTGGGAGGGGCCAAGGCATTTGCTACCTTGGCACTTCTTTGTGCTTTGTGAATTAGAGTACCCCAAAAGATAGAAGCATCCAATAGCAGGTCTTCCCTTCCTTTGAAAGTCACCGCTGTTGTGCTGGAGACAAGGCATCAATCACAGACATTACACATCTGGCATGTTTCATTCATCCTATACTAATAAAATAACTGTTTTGTTTAAAGTAACTGTTTTTGCTTAAAACATAAAAGTGGTGCATTTTCTATATTGGGAGAATGTGTTTGTAGACTTTCCGGAGTGTTCTGTCTCCAGTACTTTTCTCTGTGGTATAGTAGTGTAGACCTGCAGCATAACGCACACTATAACACATGCATGATCACAATGGGGAAGGCGATGAAGGAGAATTTGGGAACAGGAGGACTGCTTCCTCTCAGTAGTGCTCAACCTTTTATTTTGCCTCTGCATGGTAGAAGTTAGAAAATGACACGGTTTTGTGGAACACTGCCTTTGAGATACCTTGACTTCATTCTCCAAACCATTAGGCATATTTTTGTGCAATTGTGAGAATAGTGGATGTTGTCTTAGGGCAGTGGTTAATCATTTTTTCTTTTTTTTCTTCTTCTTTTTCCTCTTTTTTTTTTTTTTTTGGTCATGCTCACCTTTGATTTTTTTTTTAAAGTTGGATTTACTTTTTTTGTTATTCATTGTGACTTAAAAAATAGTTATTATAATATAATATATCATATTTATAATAGTTATGTTAAACAATTTTATTGGAAAATAAATAAAACATAAAATAAAAATATAATATTAATTAATATGTAAAATAAATTATATATAACATATAATATATTCAGCTTTCAGTGTTCATTGTTTTGCTAAATAATAAAAAGGTACATTATTTAAAAAATAATTTATGAATTTTTTCACTAAGCCAAAATTGTATAATTGGTGTGTTGTAAAAATCTTTAAATATTTCATTGTAGAAAACAGATTTTGAAATAACCAAAAATAGAAAAATTAATAAATTGAATAAAATGTAAAACTCAAATGGTGATTCCAACTGCTAAAGCACACACTGGTCAAGAAAAAGGAGAATGAACAAGGTATTTTAATTGTCTGGCATATTTTGTTAGATAATGATCTAACATAATATGTCAATCCTTTTATTTTTGTCTGGGTTCTAACATGGGGAATGTGTTTTTTTTAAAGCCGATGACTGCATAAGCAGTGCATCTGAATTTTCCAGACAGGCTTTAAAAATTTTTTTTTGGTGTGTGTGTGTGTATGAACACAGCTACAGAAAACCGATCAAGAGAAAGAGAAAGGGACAGAGACAGAGATCGAGCAACGACTTTAGAGGTTCCTGATCAGCAGAGGCCAACTCAGTATCGCTCAAGGTCCGTGTCTCCACACAGAGACGAAGAAAGTAGGGGGCGGTCCCGCCCTCCCAACGTCCCTGCACAGAGGTATTTCCCTACCTATTTAGAATTTATCAAGTAGCAAATAATTGCATCCTGCATTAAAAGGGGCACATCTTTCTCTCTAAGGAGTCTGGATGAGGTTCAGCACACCCGGCGATCCCGTTCCCCAACACGCTACCATGACCGTGCCCGTGTGCAAGAGAGAGAGTACGTAGACGACAGGTAAATAGAAATGTGTGCGTCCAAGCAAGTGTGTATAAGTGTGCCATAGTGTGTGTTAAAAAAATCACTTCCATGTGCCTTCATTTTCTTCCATTAAAATTCTGTTTCTGGAATGCCATTCATATTTTGATTTTGGGAAGAGAAATTATGCTTATCTACAAAGGTCTCCATTTTCAGAAGGTGGGTTATAGCCAAAACACATGTGATTGAATGATTCACGGAAGGTTTGTTTTTGAAAAGATTAAGCACCATTGAAGGGTTTGTATGGACAGAGATGATCGTACAGAAAGACTTTTTATTGTACAAGCTTTAAGGATTGTTACTGATCCTCTTCTAAATCATTTACTAGTGCCCATTTTTTCTTTTATGTTTGCTTTTTTTATTGGTCTGTTTTGTTTATTTTCCTGTGTCATCCATCTCCATGGTAATTGCAGTGAGGTCATCTTGATACACAGATCAATGCGGGGTAGAAGCGCAGAGTGTCTGCACACCCAAAGGTAAAGAAAAGTCCAGAATCGAACCACCAATCTGTGAATTATAGTATTGTTGTATTCAGATTACTATGTGAATCAATATCACTATCTTGGTGTCATAAGCACTGGTAATATCATTTTCATTTTGAAAAGACTCCTCGTATCTGTTTCGTTCGTCTATCCTGAAGTTATTCTATTTAATTAAAACAGAACTGAGTGTTGATGCCAGTTTCTCTCCCTCGAACGCTTCTTGTCAAGCTCTTCGCCTCTCAACTCTAATATTTCAGAGCAGCTAGTTGACAAGAAACATTACAAGCGGAACTTTCCTCTTGCTTTTGGCTTACAGCCTAAAAGACGAATCCCTCGTCACGACAACCGTTTGTTTTCTCAAAATAACTATCTCATTCTGCTCAAGTGTTATTTTGACACGTTTATTTTTATTCCGCTTGTCACTGACCTTGATTATGAGCGCGGGGAAAATAGATGATCTTAGAATGAGGGAGTTGCCCCTGGAGTGATCTTTGCATGTTTGCTCGAGTGACTTTTGACATTCTTTTGCTATTTGAGTGGACTAACCACAGCTGTGATGTTGATACATCTTTTGTTTCCCTTTTGCATGCTTGCATGTTAATGTAATGTTGCCAGGAGTTCATCTAAGTACAGTAGCACTCTGCCTCCTAAGATGCCTTTATTAGTCAATGGAATTCATAAGGATATTTACAGGTAAGGTAGCCAAAACTGAACTCTTGAGCCATCCTTTTTGACTAATTAGTATTTTATAGCATCTGTGAACCTCAAACTCCAGAGCACTTATTACTTATTATGGATTAGCTAATGGAATATGCAGTATGTTGGTGCATATATTTTTGATTATTGTCAAATTTTGACACATTTATCATTTAACAAAACCATTAAACTGGATGCTCATGACAATGTTGTACATTTACTGTAATATTAGTAATTGGTAATATTGTTGGCTCTTGTGAAAAAGTGCACTTATTTCTATTTACTGTGCATTTGTACTGTACTTCAAATCTTATACTTTAAAAAAATGTTCTTGCAGATCATATAATAATGAAATAAAATGCCAATGTACACAATGGAGTACACATTCACAACACACTTAAGTACACCTTTTACAAAAAAGTATAATAATAATGTCAGATTAAAAGTTTATTTAAATCATTGTTTTAATAATCTTTTGTATATGTATGTGTGTGTATATATATATATATTACAAATTGAAATATAAGTAAAATTTATGTAAATCACAAATTACATTTAAATAAATGACATACAAGTTTCAGTAGGAATGAATTTAAAGTTTATTTTAATTTACCATAAATGCTTGTCAATACATTCGGCGGCACACTTTAACCACATTTCGAAAACAATAGAAATAACTATGAAATTACATATAAAGATGCACTTCAGTCCTATTTAAATGGGTCAAAAAGTACTCTAAAGTTCAGCTAATTGCATTTAATGTAAATTTAAACTATAATACACCATAGACATAAAATGTCTATTTTCAACATCTTCAGCATATGCGAACACATAGAGAAGTATTGTAGTCTTTTAATTGGAGATTAAAATACAGACAATCTTATGGGAATCTGCCACTGTTAGGTGTTAACATGGTAGGTAAATGTGAGTGCTTTTGTCTAACTGTGGTGTTTTGGTTTCTGTGGATTTTGTTAATTTTAAGAGACAGTAAATCACCGTTAGCTGTAAACATCTTATGCTGTGTCCTAACCTGGCGCAATGGGGCATTTTTCACCGCAACAAGCAATTTGTCTGTCCAATTTGTCTTTGAACGTGTTTCTTTGTTGCTGTAATCCACAGATAAGTTGGTCATGTGATTTTATAATGTTATTTTTGGTTGCTATATTTTGTTCTTCACTGTTTTTTTTTCTGTAACTTGTGATTGCTTTTGTTTGCACTTGTTTGACTTTCGTTTGTGTTCAGCTCAACACTTCCTGCATGCCTTAAGTCAAAGTCACTGCTGTCTGTAGTCACTGCCACTCAACGCCAAGTTCTTAGGTTCACAGACAAGATCACCATTAGGTAAGGGGTCGAAAATGTCAACCCTCAACCCCAGTAGATAAAAAACAACAACAACATCAAACATCCAACAGCTCCCAAGAGCCAGCAGCTACTCATTCAAAACATTAGAAAATTCAACCATTATCTCACACACAACATTATAGCAGCTCTCTTGACTTCCTCCTCTTACAGGTTTGCTTTTCATTTATTTTGGTCCTAATGTTTTTGTTCTTTGTCATCTTCCTATTCTCTTTTTTCCTTCTCCTTTCTCCATTGGATGGCATGTTGTGACCCTAGTGATCTACAGCCCTCTCTTGACAGGCTTAGAAGTGCTAGTACCAACTGTCTGAGACCAGGTTCTAATTCCAATTCACCTGAACGAGACAGGTACACTCTTTATTTTGAATAGGATTATTCTAATTTTGTTGAATTTGTCATTAATATCATTCACAGACATTAAAGGACACTCTTATAATGTTCCTTTGTGATGCCCTTTGAACACAACAATCACTTGGTCTCATTCACTAATGTGCACACACACATTGTTTTGCATAAAACTTGAGCACAAACAGAAATCATAATTTTGGGAAGATTTTTTTTTATAAATTTAGGATCAATTTAAAACCACACCTTCAAATCATTGCATTAGAAACGTGAAATTTGTTAAGTGACATGTTTATGAATATTAATATAATATAATATAAAATAAAATATAATCTTTTGAAATGTAATTTATTCCTATGAGGCCAAAGCTGAATTTTCAGCAGCCATTACTCCAGTCTTCAGTGTCACATGATCCTCCAGAAATCATTCTAATATGCTGCTTTAAAATAATTTCTTATTATCAATGTTGGAGGGAGACTGCAGAAAGCTGATGCTAATAACTAACTTCTAGCATTCACACACTCATTTTGATTAATCTAAATTAATTAGCTTTAGAATGATTGCTTTTTGAGAGCATTTTCTGTGCAAATACTGTAAAATAAGAACACTTATGTGCGATTGTTAGTGAATAAGAACCAGCATGTGTATGTTTATGTCAAAGTAACATACCACTGTTAGGTCACCCACTATGCACTGCTCTATTAGTGTCCAGTGACTCTTATGGCCTAACGGCTCTGTTTTGCGTCTTGGATAGGGAGTTTTTATCTTACCACAGTAGCTGAAGAAGTGTCAAATATGAGTCCCCTGAATCTGTACATCTTCTTGTGTGTTTGAGATGACCGTTGTCACAGTCTCTATATTGACCTTCCGTGTTTCTTCCATCTCCACTTTGAACTCTTTGGGTGTTTGTGGATCACACACGCACACACTCACGCAGGAGCACCCAGTCTCTGCCCCGTACCAGACCCATGAGCCCCAGGATCCTAATTCAGCATGCCTCCCCAGAAGACGACAGGTATCCCTCCTGTCCTCCAGTCCTATTGCTAAACCTCTCTGCTCTTCTAACCTGTCCGTCCCCTCCCTGCCTTGGGACTAGATAGTGGATGTACTGTATAGCTAACCCTCCAACCTCCTGTAGCTTCTGAGCTATAGCTTTTTGTTACCCAGCAGCCCCATGATTTTAGTGTTCTATAATGTGATTGTCAGTGTATTTTGTAGTTTTTCAGCTGCTCAGTAGCTTTAAAAAATGTGGCTTTTGTGTTGTGATGTGCAGTGTGTTGCGTTAACTCTGGATTTTATGAGGTTGTATTTAGTCCTTTTTATATAAACTCTTTCCACAGACTATAGTTTATTCCCTTGTTATCTTCTACAGTTTTTATACTGTTTTTTTCAAACAGTTTTTGATACATTTTCATACATTACAGTGGCCCTGAAAAGTATGTTGACATAAAATGCACAAATAACATTGCAACAAAATTTTAACCAAATGAGATTTATTTTAAACAAAAAATACCACAAGCACACTTTTCAGGCAAAATGTTTCACACAAAAATTTTGGTATTTTTTCCGATTATAAAAGAGTAATTTGTTTGCAGATTCAAATCGGTTTTGTATTTTACTGTGATATTCAGACATTTTAAGTGTCCAAATTCATTTTAGGGGCACTGCTTGTATCTTTACTTTTCTCTAGATTCATCTGAAATTGTAATGATTTCAGAGGATTTGTCTTTAATTTTTCAGGTATATAAAGTCACATATGTCATCAGTCAGTTGTCTGTGCTCCATATCATACACAGTGTGTCTTGTGTATTTGTCTAACTGTACACGTTATTGTATAATTTCCTTTAGTTAGTAACCACTAAACCAAAGTGACATGATTCAGCCCTAATGAAATTATTATTTTTTATTAACATCAGTCCATACTGTGTCATTGTGTGTCTGTGTGTCTGTATCCATGCCACTCACATGTGTTTGACCTGATCTTATGAATCAGCTGGGTTTTGGAGGCTATGTTCCCCGCTCAGGAGACAGTACACCACCTCAGTGCAAAGCCAGACGCACAGAGGTACACACCCACTGGAAGAGCTCTAGAGCACATATACCAATAACATGTCCATCTCCATCGTGGCATTTTATTAGACAACAGTTTCATTTACTGTCCGTCCAGTCCTGAGTGAATCCACTCCTCATTCTTTTGTTTTCTGTCTCGCCTCGATCATTTCCATGTTGCAGGCAGTCAAGAACTCTGGACAAGCCTAGCTGTCAGAAACTTGGCAAGAAAATATCTGACAGCAAGCGGTAAGACTTATCAAACCATGTCACATCATGTCACATTTGCGTTGCCTGTTGATTGTTGAAGTCCTGTATGTTCAGAACCTATTTAGTACACGCTTATTTATTTCACACTGGATAAGGCTTCTAGATTGGACTTGTACAGTGGTTTTTGTTAAAGTCCCCCTGTGGTGAAAATCAAGCTTTTAATGTTGTTTACATGTCTATGTGGTGTTTTTAATATGCTTTGAGACAAACCATGTGCAAATTCATAAGTCAACACCATTGCTGAGTATTTTCTCTTTAAAACAGCAGTGAACCAAAGGCAGTCTCAAAATCGCGGTTTGAAATAGTTGGGGTTTTTGACGTCACAAACTATCTTGTAACCAATCACGTCAACGAGTGATCATCAACAAGTGGATCTCTGAGCTGGTGTGAGTGAGTGGAGGTGGGGCTAATTTGCATATTCATAGAACCACGTATACTAAATGAGGCAAGTTAGTTACATTCAAGCTATGAAGGAATGAAGAATTTTTTTCAAGGAAAAAACGTTTAAATATGTCATTTTGGTGATCAAAGGTGAGTGTTAAGGGATACAATTATTGACGACAGGGGGACTTTAAATTGTTTTGTTTTTTCCCCGATATGCTTTTGTTCATTTGTTTCTGACCATTTATATTTACATTTACATTTATGCATTTGGCAGACGCTTTTATCCAAAGCGACTTACATTGCATTTCAAAGTACACATTTTTACATTCTTATCAGTTCTTGCTATCCCTGGGAAACGAACCCATGACCTTGGCATTGCAAATGCCAACGCTCTACCGTTTGAGCTACAGGAAAGCTATATATTTATATATTTTATATCAGAGCCCAAAATTAAAATATTGCCAAAGCTCCAAATGTGAGTAAAATGTACTTTGGTGAGTAAATAAAATAAATAAATAAAAATTAATAAGATTTACTCATCAGTTCTGTTACAATATGTGAATAAAATAAAATGTTTTAGTTGAAATGGAAAAGCAATGATATTCAAATAATTGAAATGGCAAAAAAGTGATGTAAGTTAATCAATTCATAGATGATCTTTCTTCCCGTTACAAAAATACAAAAAACATAAATATATATATATTTTTTAATTATTCATGGCCAGTACATTTTCTCAAATCGCCCACCTATGTTAAATTTGGACCCTGTTATCAGTATATTATTCTATATATTAAATTGTGTATATTTTTCAGTTGTTGAACTTTTACAGGGAAGTGCTGCTCTGGCTTCATCCACAAACATATTTATTTTTTCACACATTCACACTATTTCTCTCTTTGTTTTTGCAAATAATTTGTTGGCTTTTTCTCCATTTGGTTGTTTTATTTTTTTCTATGATTTGTCACATTGATTTTATTTTTCCTTTATTATTCTGTCTTGTATGTTGCTATTCTCACTGGCTTGCAGCATTATGCCAACCTCCATTCTAAAGGGCTCACGCAGGAAGAGGGTATCGCTGCCTCAATTGGGTAAGGTGACCCGTGCGGGGGTCAACCACAGGCTCACCCCAAATGGAAAGGTGCTGACCCTGATCTGGGCTGAGAAGCCTTGCTGTGCTCAACCCATCCTACAACTAACACTTTAAGCCTTGCCTTTGCTATAACCTCAGCTTTTGCTCTTTTCTCTCAAATGTTTTGTGTGGTTGCTGCTTTTTATACTGAAAATCCACCTGTCCTCATCACCTACCCACAGCTTTCTGTTTGTTGCCTTTTGCATAACAACAATGTTATCTTTCACATTTACCGCTTTTTTCCATCAGCTTTTTAAAAAAATTTTCCATCAGTTTTACACCCTCCACTCTTGTACTTGTTTTGCTTTCCTTGTGGCTCCTAGCAATAATACATATCCGATGTGATCAATAATGTTACCTTATCATGCAGATATTGGTCCGGTAAAGACCAGTCTGTTTGTGAAAATATGTACTTCTTGATACTGTGCGTTTATCAGATGTACATTTTGGTCCACGCTGGTTGGCGGACGGTATGGCCTATGTACTTGATAAAAAAAGCACAATTTTCCTTCTCTCTCTCTCTCTCTCTCTCTCTCTCTCTCTCTCTCTCTCTCTCTCTCTCTCTCTCTCTCTCTCTCTCTCTCTCTCTCTCTCCATCAGGGAGCAGCCGAACTCCCGGCCCACATTCTCCTCATCAACAGCGGACTCTTCCTCGACACGAAAGGTCAGACAGCTTCCCCAAGTTCCCGCTAAAAGCAGCAGTGTAGAGCAAGGTACAGTCATTGTCCACTGACTTGCACTGGTTACTTTTCAAAATGTTTGTTGAATAAATATGCAAAATAGGAAAATATCATGTTAATAATATTTTTTCATCATGTATGTGTTAGCTCTTGCTTCAGAGGAGCGAACACGGCAAATGAAAGTACGCACCTTCCGAACAGCAGCTTCCTCCAGTACCAGCCAGGATCTGGAGAGGGCACTCAAGAATAAAAGAGAGGTGAGCGCCGTTCTGCTCTCACGGATTGGACTTCATTTTCATATACACTACTGTTAAAAAGTTTGGGGATGAATTTCTAATTAAAATTGAATTTATTCCTGTGATTGCAAAGCTGAATTTTCAGCAGCCATCACTTCATTCTTCAGTGTCACATGTTCTTTCAGAAGTCATTCTAATATGCTGATTTAGTAACAGTTGTAAACCGTTTTTCCTGCTTTATGTTTTTGTTTAAACCATCAAACAGTCTTAGATGAATATAAAGTTCAAAAGAACAATATTTATTTGAATTGTAAATCTTTTGTAACATTATAAATGTCTTAACTGTCACTATTGATCAATTTAATGCATTCTTGCTGAATAAAAGTATTAGAAAATATCTTAAACTAACCCCAAACTTTTGAACGGTAGTGTGTAATCCCATTCCAACTCTTTCAAACTAAAAAATCTAGAATGTTCAGAGTGTATATGCGCTTTCATTCTTTTGTGCATTTCATTCCACTAGCTTTATAAGGAGCAGCGACGAAGCTGTGACAATGTGTCCCATAAGTCCTCAGACAGTGATGTCAGTGACGTGTCAGCCATCTCTCGCGCCAGCAGTGCCTCGCGGATCAGTAGCACCAGCTACATGTCCATTCAATCAGAACGACCCAGGGGTCGCATTAGGTGAGATGCATAGCTATAATCATAAGGGACTTTTACATTAGGTCTGACAATTTTGTAACATTTTGACGACTCGTTAGTGATTATACTTGTTACTTGTCATTTATTCACTTTTTCTTGTTGAAAAAATTTGTTCTAACATTTCTTGAATATCTCTTGAGGAGAGATTGTTATAAAAGCAGCTGTGAATCTTTACAGCGCCTTCTTTTCTACATTAAGGGGCCATATTGTACACATTTATAAAATTTTTGTTCTCTTGAAGAAGTTATGAATTACTGAATAAATGTTTGTGTAGCAGTCAATAGTTAATTTACACGTTACAATGGTAACCTGTTTTTGTTGTTTAATACATTTATGTTGTACACATTTAAACACTTCCATTTAAAAGTTTGGGTTAAAGAATGCATTAAACTTATCAGATGTGACAGTGAAACAGACATTTATAATGTTCCAAAATATTTCAAATAAATCCTGTTCACTTGAACTTTCTATTCTTCAAAGAATCCTGAAAAAAAATGTTTTCCAAAGATATTAAGCAGCACAACTGTTTTCAACATTAATAATATTAAAGGGATACTCCACTTTTTTTGGAAATAGGCAAATTTTACAACTCCCCCAGAGTTAAACTGTTGAGTTTTACCGTTTTTGAATCCATTCAGCTGATCTCCGGTTCTGGCGGTACCACTTTTAGCATAGCTTAGCATACATCATTGAAGTGGACAAGACCATTAGCATTTCTAAAAAAAAAATGACCAAAGTTATTATCGATATTTTTCCTATTTAAAACTTGAGTCTTCTGTAGTTACATCGTGCACTAAGACCGACGGAAAATGTAAAGTTGCGATTTTCTAGGCTGATATGGCTAGGAACTATACTCTCATTCCTGCGTAATAATCAAGAAACTTTACTGCCGTACCATGTGCAGCAGGCGTAATGACATGACGCAGCGCAGTTGACGGAAGGTAGCCTATTTTCAGGCACTGCGTCATATCATTGCGCCTGCTGCACTCATGGTACGGCAGTAAAGTTTCTTGATTATTACGCAGGAATGAGAGTATAGTTCCTAGCCATACCAGCCTAGAAAATCGCAACTTTACATTTTCCGTCGGTTTTAGTGCACGATGTAACTACAGAAGAGTCAAGTTTTAAATAGGAAAAATATCGAAACACTTTGGTCATTTTTTTTTTGAGAAATGCTAATGGTCTTGTCCACTTCAATGATGTATGCTAAGCTATGCTAAAAGTGGTACAGCCAGAACCGGAGATCGGCTGAATGGATTCAAAAACAGTAAAACTCAACAGTTTAACTCTGGGGGAGTTGTAAAATGAGCCTATTTCTCAAAAAAGTGGAGTATCCCTTTAAGAAATATTTCCCGAGCACCAAATCAGCATATGAGAATGATTTCTACAGGATCATGTGACACTGAAGCCTGGAAGAATGGCTGCTGAAAATTCCATCACAGGAATAAATTACAATTTAAAAATATTAAAATAGAAAACAGTTATTTTAAATTGTAATGATAACATTTTACAATAGTAATGTTTAACTGTATTTTAATAAAACAAATGCATCCTTGATTATAAGAGACTTGCAAACACATTTAAAAAAATCAACCTCAAACTGTTTGTAATGTTCATTGTAAATCAAACTCTTTTATATCAAAATGGCACAAAAAGAATCCTGTTTTCAATTATTTATCCCTTTAAGATGTTCACAGCAGTCTTTTCCATGATCACATCATTCTCAGATTTTTATGCTTTTCGGTAAACTCAAAAAGAATAATCAAACACAGAGGGTCACCATGACATAGTGATTTTCCATTTGTCATTTGAGTTTCTGAGAGTCTTTGCTATGTTTTCTCCCTCCACCAGCCGTCATATTCATCCATCCAGCCGCAGCATGTTGAAGAGTACGAGTGTTAGTGGGGAAATCTACACTCTGGAGCGTACGGATGGCAGCCAGTCAGACACCGCTCTGGGAACACTGGGAGGAGGAGGGAAAAAGCGCAGATCCAGCCTTAGCGCCCGTGTAGTCGCCATCGTGGGCATTCCCTCACGCCGCAGCAGAAGCACCTCTCAGCTCAGTCAGACAGGTGAGACACTACCAGCCAATCATATCCTTTCTGTGCAACAATGGCTTGAATAGCCGCATAAATCAGGTATTGCTTCTAATAAACTCACAAGTTTCATGTACCATATATAGTAGGGCCTTTTAGACAAGACCTTTTGTCCCAATAAAACTCATTGTTTGGATATCAGTCTGATAAAGTCACTTTTAAACGCTCTTTTAATCTCTTTTAAACACCAGAGAAGAGATACAGGACACAGATACATTTCTAAATGCTCTGTTAGCATAGCCTGAGGTGCCCTCTACTGGTGTAAAAGCTAAAATCAACAGTTATTATGGCCAAAAATGCTTTATATCTTGAGTAACAATGAGGATATATTCAGTAGAATGACATTAGTGTCATCAGAACCAAAAAGCATTTGGGAATTCTTAACAAAATCAAGACTGGCTGGCATATTATAAGGAGCAAGTTCTTTCCTTCAGTTAAATCCATTTGCCAAGACCGCTGGATGTCTTTTCCTCAGTCTTCCTGCTTTGCTTAGATGGCTATCTCTTATCTGTCTCTCCTCTCTCTTTCTCCGGGTCACCCTTGTCTGGTGGATCTACATATCAGGTCTCATTCTACCTTGGTTCACCTCTTAAAGTAGCATGTGTCTTTAGTCTCTTTAAAAGTGTGGGAGCTGCTGAAGCCTCGGTCTAGAAATATGAATGGCAGCATGTTAGCATTGGCAAGAGTTCACACTGTCAGGTGCAGATCAACCCTGGATTCCTATCAGATGTAATGTTGATAAATACCTTTGAAGTTGGATCTGATATCCTCTAAAATCCCATATTTTAAGCACTGTCTGTTTATAGTGTAATAAATGGATTGCTGAAAAAAGAAACAAATTCAAAAAGGATGGCAAAATACGTTTTTTTGGCACCGCTCTCTGCCAAACGCCTGGATAATATCTTAAAAGGACTATCAGATGATAAATCATAAAGAGTTGCAAAGGTGCGATAAATCAGCATTTTAAAGAGCTCCGCTGCTTTGTAACAGCTGTTCCACACTTTTTCCACTGCACCAGCCTCATCCATTCACAACCATAGCCAAAACTAAAAATATGATTGCGGGAACACTTTCTTAATCTGTTAACATGAGTTAATGCATTAGGTATTATGAACAATTCTTTTAAAGCATTTAATTGTGGTTCATAGTAATTTATGCGCATTTACTAATACAATTATTTATTTTATTTTTATTTTTTACAAATTTTCACATTGTATATTAACATTAGTTAAATTAACAATCCAGAATCCAGAATCGGTCTGTCTTCGCCGGCCAAAGATGGTCAGCGCAGACCATAACGATCTGCCCAGGTCTGTCGGTCCTGGGCGAGCCCCATCCAATTGTGTCCCAGATCTTGTCGTAGCGAGTCGCGCCATCGTGTTGCAGGGCGTCCGCGTGGCCGCTTGATGTCGATCGGCAACCAGACGGTGACTTCGCGCGTCCATCTTTCGTCCGTCCGCCGCATCAGGTGCCCGGCCCAGCGCTTCTTGGCCTTGTTGGCCAAGTCCACCGCGTCGGCCACCCTGGTCATGGCCCGCAGCTGTCGTTGCGGACGTGGTCGATCTGTTTAACCCCGATCATACGACGCTCAATTGCGCGTTCAGTCGCGGCCAGCTTTTGCCGGTCGGCCGCCGTCGTTGTCCAGGTCTCAGACCCGTAGAGCATGGCCGGCAGGACGGTGCTGTTGAATAGGGCGGCCCTGATGTCCGGGTCAATGGCTCTGTTGGTGGCCGTCTCGGCAATTGAGCCAAAGCTGACCCAGGCGGCTCGGCGTCGTCGTGCCAATTCTCGACCAATCCTGTGGTCGGTGGTTAGCTCCTGGCCCAAGTAGATATAGCTATCGACTTGCTGGAGCTGGTGCTGGCCGACATGAAGGGTGGTGTCTGTCACCTGGTCGTTGCGCATCCACTTGGTTTTGGCCAGATTGATTTTGAGGCCGATCCGAGTGCCAGCCTGGTTGAGCTGGTCGAGCCGCTGCTGTACATCGACTGCCGAACAGCCTATTACCACAATGTCATCGGCAAAGCGCAGGTGATTGAGCCAGCGGCCGTTGATCTTGATGCCGACCTCGTTCCAGTTGAGCTGCCGGAAAATTTGCTCGAGGCAGGCGGTGAAATGCTTAGGCGAGATGGTGTCGCCCTGCTTGACCCCCGCGGCCGACCTCGATGTTAAGTGGCCGGTTGAACAGGGTGATGGTGGTGGCGCAGTTGCTGTTCAGCTCCTGCAGCAGGGCCACATGCTCGTCACCGATGCCTTGTTGTTGGAGGGCGAGCAGCACGGCGTTGATCTCGACCGAGTCGAAGGCCCTCTCGTAGTCAACGAAGGCCAGGACCAGCGGCATCTTATACTCCCTGGCCCGCTCGAGCAGCTGGTTCAGTACCTGCACATGATCCATGGTGCTAAAGCCAGATCTAAATCCGGCCTACTCGACGGGCTGCTGTTCGTCTAGCTGCTTGGCCAACCGGTTGAGCAGCACCTTGGTGAAGATCTTATATACGGCCGACAGCAGTGTGATCGGCCGATAGTTGCTGAGCAGCTCACGGTCGCCCTTTTTGAACAGCAGTATCGTCTTGGCCGTCTTCCACTGTTTGGGGATTTGACATTGTGCCATGTAGCGGCTGAATCGGGTCGCCATGGCCGTCCAAAGGGAGTGGCCGCCTGCTTTGAGCAGATCGATCTCCACGCCGTCCAAGCCAGGCGCCCGGTCTGCCTGTGCCTGCTCGACTGCATGTCGGACCTCGCTTTCCAGCACTGGTAGGATGGGCGGTAGCTGGTCGAGCTGAAGGTTAGGTGGGGGGACGGGCACCTTGCTGGCGAAGAGATCACTGTAGAAACGCCTGCACTCGGCCTCAATGCCGGACCGAGTCCTGGTCGTCCGCCCGTCTGCCGTCTTCAGTGCTGGTATTTGGCCACGCTGCTGTTGCATCGCCCGCCTGCGCTTTTTCAGGCTCTTGCGGTCGCCAGCAGGCGCCTCTGTCTGTATTGATCGAGGTCGGTTTTGAGCTGCTGCCGGATCTGCTTGCACAGCAGGCCGTACTCGACATGTGTGGGTCCATCAGCGTGTATCTGCCTCCGCCTCTGCATCAGGGCCTTGGTGGTGTCCGAAAGTCGGCTGGCCCGGCTGTTGACTTGAGCAGGCCAATAAAGTGGTCGTATTTCTGGTCGATGTCGGTTTCAAGCTGGGTCCAGCTGGTGTGGTCGATCAGAGTGTAGAAGGCGGCCAGGTCAATGGTGACCGGTTGCTTTGCCCGGTTGCTAGCTGCCAGTGCGCGCTTTTCGGTCCTGCCGTCGATGACCAGCTTGGCCCTTACCGGCCGATGGTCGCTGCCCGTGTCAAAGAACTTGCGGCCGATGACAGCGACGTCCTGCAGGATGCGGCGGTGGCTGCAGAGGACGTAGTCGATCTCGTTGGTTGTCTCTCCATTGGGGGACATCCATGTCCATCGGTGGCCGGGGCATTTCTTGAACAGACTTGCCAATAAACAGCCGGTTGGTCTCGGCCATTGCAACCAGTCGCTCACCCGGTCCGTTCCTGTTGCCACTGCCGAACGGGCCGACAAAGCGCTCGCCATCCAACCCCTTGCCCACCTTGGCGTTGAAGTCGCCCATCAGGACGAGGTAGGTGGCACGGGGGGTAGTGGCTGCCTCGACGGCCTCGTAGAACTGCTCAAGCACATCGTCATCTTGCTCGGCCGCAGCTGCTGCTTTTGGTGCATATGTCTGCACGATCCGGATGGTGGCTTTGTTGTGTAGGCGCAGGGTGAGTACGCCGACTCGGGGGTTGGTCACGTCGACCAGGTCAATAATTGGTGACCATCGTTTGGATACAATGAAGCCAACACCGCCGACAGGCCGCGTCTCTTCCCTAGCGCCCAAGATGACCGTCCTGCCGTCATCGCGGCGCACGTGCAGCGGCTTCCGGCGTTTAGTCTCGCACAGCCCGAACACGTCGCAGTGGATGCTGTTCAAACCTTCCAGGATGGTAGCCAGGTTGGCCTCACTCGACACAGTCCTGGCGTTGAAGGTAGCAATATCGAGCGCCATGGTGTTAGTAGTCCGGTTCTTTAGTCGGTTTCCAGATGGCGGCCTGGTACCTGAGATTCTTAGCAGCCTCTTGTCCCTGGCCAGATCGCTCCGCCGCCGTAGAGCGGGCGCAGGGGCGTGCAGGGTACTGAGGCCCTTGTTTGTCGTTGTCGTTGCAGTTGGGTTCAGACCTCGGCTTGCAAGGCCACTAGGTCTGTGCCCTCGTCCTTTGCCAGGTGTCTGTCATCTTCTCAGCATGGTTAAACCTACCAGGAATTGCTTCCCGCTGTACATCGACGACAGACTCCTGTTTCATCCCCCCGCCACGGTGAGGCGGACGAATAGGACTTGGGGGGGACTATAATATATATTAACAATATATCATTATATTTACTCTACTGATTAAAATTTGGGGTCATTCCAATTTTATTTTTTTATTTTTTTGAAGGAAGTCTCTTAAACCACCATAACTGCTTTTATTTGATTGAAAATACAGTAAAAACAGTAATATTGTGATTTTTTTTTTAATTCTGTTTGAATATATTTAAAAATGTCATTTATTACTGTGAAGGCAAAGTTGAATTTTCATCAGTCATTACTCCAGTCTTCAGTGTCACATGATCCTTCAGAAATCATTCTAATATGCTGCTCTACTGCTCAAGAAACATGTATTATTATTATCAATGTTAAAACTGGTTGTGCTGCTTAATATTTTTTGGGAAGCTGTGATTGGACTTTATTCATCAAAGATTCCTAAAAAACACCATAAGGAACAGCATTTGTTTAAAATATATTTTTTGTAACGAGTATATGATCAATATCGATTTAATTATCATTAACCTGGATTAATAAACACTGTAAAATGGCTGTTCCTTGTTAATTGTTAGTTTATGATACTTAATGCATTAACTGATGTTAACAATTTGGACCTTTTTTATAAAGGATACTTAATAAACTGTTTCCAACCCTTATTAATTAAACATTTTTTTTAAACCAACACCGTTTTTTCAATATTATCTTAGGAGTGATATAGGCCAATGATGATTTATATTTTAAACTGCAGAATGACTAATGATGCTAGTGACATCGACTTCACTTGATAGTGACACCCAGTGTTCATATTACGAGTTTCATTTATTTCACAAAAATGAGACAATTTTTGCACTTCAGATTGTTTTTAAAATATCTTGTAGGCTGCACAGAGCATGTAGTTTAGACACTCCTGCTTTAAAATCATTTGTCAGGTATAATTATAGAAAGTCCAAAAGACTAGAAGAACCTCAACATGTATTTTATTTTATTTATAAGATAATTTCTGTTCTAACAGTATTTTTTCCGTTTTCCCAAATAATGTCAGAGCCATGCAAACGAATGCTAACAAGAGTCCCTTGGACCTTTCTTCTGTAAGTCTTGTGAGAATAAGCCCTTGATTGTTTGCTACATTTTTAACTCAAACAACTGGCATGACAGTGGCTCTGTGAGCCACCTCAGTGGTTGACATTTTCAAAGGATCTGTAATCCATCAAAAGGCAATAAATAGTAAGGATGGTGCCCCATGACGTCCAGCAGGAGATGTTACTCTCACCAAGGGCGAAGAGCTTGCTCTTAGACTGCAATATTTTCTCCTGATTGACGGCTGTAAGAATAGCACACAAACTTAAACACCTGGGTACACACACACACACACAAACAAGTTGTGTTTTCATGTTTTATGGGGACTTTCCAAATAGACATAATGATTTATATACTGTACAAACTGTACATTCTATCCCCTTACACCAGGGGTAGGCAAGTTTGGTTAGAGAGCCGCTGTCCTGCAGAGTTTAGCTCCAGCCCTAATCAAACACCCGAACAAGCTAATCAATGTCTTCAGGAGTACTAAGGCTACAGGCAGGTGAGGTTTTTTTTTTTCAGGATTGGAGCCAAACTCTGCAGGACAGCAGCTCTAGGACTGAACTTGCCTACCCCTGCCTTACAATAACTCTACCCCTAAACCTACCCACCACAAAAAAAACTTTCTGTATTTTGACATTTTCAAAAAATATCACTTAGTATGATTTATAAGCTGTTTTCCTTAATGGGCACCAAAAAATGTCCCCACAAGGATTTTGGATATTGCCATCTTTGTGGGGACATTTTATCCCTGTAATGTAGCGTTTACCTTTTTTTACAAAAAAAAAAAAAACCCATAATGATCTTAATTTTGATGATTAATTATTTTAAAACGTTGCACTTTTTACAGTATATGCACTTATGTGTACTTACAGTGTACTTACCTAATAAAGTACTGGGTGATATAAGGTAACTACATGGGCTAAGGTTAATGGGTAGGTTTAGGGTTAGTATCTAGTTATTACCCAGTTATTGTAATTACTATAAGTAAATAGTATGTACATGGGGAACAGAACTGTAAAATAAAGTGCAACCTTTTAACCTTTTGACAGCATTAATATTTTTTTAATTTAAGTTCTTCTTGCAGATGATTTCCAAGTACTGTAGGACCTTATTGGGACCCCCTTGTCCCCCAATGACAGTCCTGTGTATAGTAATGCCATTTCCCCCCCATCAACAGAAGCAGCCAACAAGAAAACAAAGGGATCCAGTCAGATCCAGCGCAGTCAGGAGACGGGAATGGCAGTGGAGTATCCCCGTAACGCCATGGCCCGCCAAGCCAGCCGAGAGTCCACTGACGGCAGCATGAACAGCTATAGCTCTGAGGGCAAGTTAGTATCCAGTGCAGTTTGACTCCTCCTTTCTTTCGCTGTTATAAACCATATATTGATCTATCACAGGTATTTTTCTCACAATTTCACATTGGTACTTCTATCTATCATTTGTCTGTCTGTCTGTCTATCTGTCCATTTATTGTATTTGCTACCGTTCAATCTTAGGCCATCATCTATAGCATAAACTCAGTGTTGTCAGAGCCTCTTTAATGAGATGTGGTACTGAAATTGTGATGCAACGTGATATATTGAATTGATATACTACCGTTCAAAAGTTTAGGCTTATTTTTATATATATAAATTAATAAAATTGTATATATATATATATATATATATATATATATATACATTTATACAGCAAGGATGCATTAAATTGATCAAAAGTGACAGTAAAGAAAGACATTTATAATGTATACTAACCAATTTCTGCTATTTTACCCTATGTTGACCTCCTCCCCAGCTCTCTCTCCCTTAAAATGTCCCATCTCTGGTGTTTTTTATGTATTCGCTGCAAACCCATCACTCATACATAAATGGACTCTCAACAGGCTGCGTGTCATGTACACATGAGCTTCTCTCGTCTAGATTTATTTGGAAAAACCATAAGGATAAGCTAATAGAGAACAGTCTGATTTACAGAGCTAATACTGTGTCCACTACTGTCTAAGCTCCATTTTTGGAGCCAGATGGCAAGCAGTACTCCCCTATAATAATTAAAATATCCATCATCTGTGGAGAGGGGCCTTGGCAGGGTCTGTAGCGGCGCAGAAAACACCATGCACGATTCTCTTTGCGGCTTCAGAGAGCCGGGGTCGTTCGGTCGGTTGGCCTGTCCGTCGTGACAAACAGAGTGTGACACGGCAAAATGAGCAGCAACCCCATGATTTAAGGTTGAACGTGTTTTAAATGGTCTGAAATCACATAAAGCCATTCATATGGTAGCACGACATGGGCTGGCACGTCCCTCAGACATTCCTGCAGGAGTTAGGTCATGGAAATTGCACTGGTCTCAAAGGAAATATTGAGTGTATTAAGAGGGGCCTTAACGCAGGACAGGGTTTACATACCATACTCAGCGTTACAGCATTACAGCAGCCTTTGAACGCTATATGAGGGCAGTTGGCTCATTCTGCAGTAGTTGATTTCATATGTTGGTCAGAAGATACATTTTGGGATTTTTATTGATTTATGACAACAAAGTATATAAGAATGCATAAACATAACAAGAAATTTACTATAAGCTGTATTTAAATTGCTTCTTTTTATCCATCCATCTGATGACTGGTGCATGTGTGTGTGTCAGTCTGATCTTCTCAGGGATGAGGTTAGGGGCTGACAGCCAGTTCAGTGATTTCCTGGACGGTCTTGGCCCTGCTCAGTTGGTGGGTAGACAAACACTTGCCACGCCCGCAATGGGTAAGTAAATATTTTTGTTAGATTTGCTTCAATGGAAAACTTTGAAACATTTAATTTCTTGAAACGTTTTTGTTTTTTTCTTTTAATTGGTTTTGTTTTGTAGGAGATGTTCAGATTGGACTGACAAATAAGAAAGGGCAGCTAGAGGTGGAGGTTATCAGGGCCCGTGGTCTTACACCTAAACCAGGTTCCAAATCGCTGCCGGGTGAGAGTGTGCCCACACACAACTAGTTTTCATAGGGATTAGGGATTCATTATGTGTATCCTATTCATTGTAAAAGATTTTACATGCATGACTAAATTGGTCTGTGTTAAGCACATTTTTTTTTTTTCATGTAAGCATTAGGTAGAGTTTAAAAGTTTGGGTCAGTACGATTTTTTTTTAAAAGAAATGAATACATTTATTCAACAAGAATGCATTAATTAAATTGATCAAAAGTGATAGTAAAGACATTTACAATGTTACAAGATTATTATTTCAAATAAATGCTGTTCTTTTTAACTTTCCATTCATCAAATAATCCTGAAAAATTGTGGTTTCCACAATAATATTAAGCAGGACAGCTGTTTTTTAAATTGATAACAATTAGGAAATGTTTCTTGAGCACCAGATCAGCATATTAGAATAATTTTTGAAGAATCGTGTTACACTGAAGACTGTGAATATTTCACAATATAAAAATTTTTCTGTATTTTTGATCAGACAAATGCAGCCTTGGTAATCATTAGAAACCTTTTTACAAAAGCGACTCCAAACTTCTGAACAATAGTGTATTTGTAGTTGCTTTAATTAGTAGTTCAATTTTAGTCATTTAGCACATGTACTTTGGACTAACAGAAATGTGATTTAAAGGAGCTTAATGGAGTGATTACAGAAGGACAATTTGAAGTTTAATACATTGTACTAAATGTTAATATGACGTGCCACAGGCATGCACTATAAATGCTTGAACAAGCCTTTTTGAACTATGTCTGCTCTTCACAGCTCCCTACGTCAAGGTCTATTTGCTGGAAAACGGAGCGTGCAAAGCCAAAAAGAAAACCAAGATTGCACGGAAGACGCTCGATCCTTTGTATCAGCAAGCGCTGTTGTTTGAGGAAAGTCCGCAGGGTAAAGTCCTCCAGGTAGGAAGCGAGTTTCATTCGTTTGTTTTCGGTATACCTCCATAGTCCACATTAGTGTGTACTGACCACTGAATGTGTCTTCAGGTAATAGTCTGGGGAGATTACGGCCGCATGGACCACAAATGTTTCATGGGAGTCGCACAGATTCTTTTAGAGGAGCTGGATCTTTCCAGCACAGTGATTGGTTGGTACAAACTGTTTCCCCCCTCATCTTTGGTCGACCCGACCTTAGCTCCTCTCGCTCGTCGCGCTTCCCAGTCATCGCTGGACTCTTCAGGGCCACCGGGCATCATCAGGTCCTAGTGAATGGACAGGAGCGAGATGCGAAACAAACACACGGACCAAGGACCCGAGGCAACAATCAGAACCGGAGCGGCAGATAAAGAGACAGATGGACAGAATCATGATCAAAGCTTTGCTGAAGCCTGACAATCACTTCTCTTTTACTTTTGATCTTTGGGTTGTAGAGATTTCCTTTGATCCACTCTGCTCCTTTACTGCATGTTTTGTTGCTGAGATGACAATTCGACCCAAATAAAAAGAGAAGGAAGGGAGAGGCTCCCGAAACACGACCCCCCTTCGTTTGACAGGAAGCAGAGCCCACAGTGGTTCCGGTAGCCTAGATGGTTCTGGTCGGTCAGCGTATTTTTTTCTCACGTGTATGCATTTCAGAGTTGGTGAGAGTGAGAGGACAGCACTGCCCCTCCTCTATATTGCACTTACAGGAAGCCCCAGAGGTCGAGGGTTAAAGGTCAAGATTTAGTCTTCTCAGAGAGTTTCCTCTCTGCTTCACGGATGCTGCATCCGAGACCCCGCCGTGTGCCAGTCTGGCACGAACTCAGACTCAGATTGTGTGACTGCAGTGTGTGTGTGTGTGTGAGTGTGCGTTTGCGTCTAATAAGGCAGGGATGCCTGAGAACCTTTTAAGTCTGTTTACAGCAGTCGCCACCGACTGCTTTGCCTTTTCACGTTACTGTTGATTTGGTAAATAGGCACACTTTGTAGAATGTGAAAACATGCTTCATGTTTTCTGACATTTGTGTCATACGAGCTTCATGAAAGACACAAAACCAATTGTATTTGATTCACTGGGACTATAAGAAGCTGCCACTATCATTTAGGTTTCTTCAACCCTAAAAGGAAACTCCAGAAACAGTCACTACATGCATTTGCTCACTAAAACGTTCGACTTTGCAATCACAAAACATATCGTACTGGCATTTCAGAGCATTTTGAATTCTATTCCGTTTGGTAAAGGACCTGTACATACCGATATTTGAATTTCTACCCGACTAGAGTTTACATTATTTTAATGCGAGCACAATTGCTTGATTTTTGAACAAAACAAGAGAAAAGTTTAAGCTTTGGGGGATTGATAATATTAATGAAAAAAATCAGAAGAGGCCAAAATCGTAAGCTTCCTATTTTTAGCTGTTTGTCATCGGTTTTGGGTTTACTTTATTATAAAACGAATCTCACATACAACCCCCCCTCCCCCCCTCCACCCCTCCCCCCTGAGCATTTTGAATGTGACAGTGAGAAGTGGTCTCTGAAGAAGACCGCTCGCCACCAACACGGGGAACAGCATGAATCTGGAACTGTTCCAAGTTGCATGCACATTTTGTAAAACAAGACAGATGAGAAAAAAAGAGACTACAATAAGTGTGTGTTAGTTCCACAAACTGTAGGCCAGCTTGTATGTTGCATGTACTTGTACAGTTTGCTTGTACTTGATATATAGATTATCAAATAAAACAAAGCCATTCATTCCATGTGTGGGCATTTGGCCGGGTTCAGCCATACACACAGGCCTTATTTTGGGGCTGAATGTCTATACGATTTTTAAATCGTTTTAATACCCCCCCCCCCCTTATCTTCTTTACCCTGGATGGATAAATAAGCGCTGTACTGTAGTACTCAGCAAACTCAAGTCCCTATTTTATTGAAGATGTTGCTGTTCACTGTAGTCTGTACTACTGTGGGGCTAAAACTAAGGTAGAAAGCCTGTATAAAAACTAGAGCTATATGTATATGGAATATAATTATGAAAATCACAATGACTTAGAGATATATCGATATTGAAACAGAGTGTATCAAGTAAACATCACTTACGTACATGCATATATTGTAAATATGAGTCTGCAAAGAAGTTTACTTATATTTACAAAGCGGCCCCATTCAAGTTAATGGATCAGTGCGCTGTCTCTTGGTTCTGCTGAGCGGAAGAAGGGATGCCTCCAAAGTTTTATTTTAGTGATGCCCAATCTAACGAGAGAAATTTGGACCTCTACCACCCTGTTGCTTTCTAATAAATGCTCATGAATCCTCGTTTCAAAGAGAAGTTTACTTTATATGCCTTGTTTTGGCAGACTTATTTACTTTGTCAGTATTATTCAAGGATACTGATTGTTTACAGCTCATGTGTTCCACTGAAACAAAATTGAAAGTATTCACTGCAACATTTCTTGTTTGTACAGCAGACGTGGCTCAAATAATGTGTATGTTTTATATTCAAGAGTTCATTTTTATTATTTACAAATAAAAGACTGTGTGGAAGAAATTGTGGACTGATTTTTTTATTTGCTTTTTTCAAATTCTAGCTTTTTTTATTGTTTTATTTTTGTATCTTTATTTATAATCTATGATCATTTAAAAAGTGGAAGAAAATATCGGCACTAAATTTTGAAAATTTTCGCTTTTCAAATATGTAATACTAGCTTTTTTCATTTTATATATACAATATATATTTTTAGAAATATTAAACATTTATTATGTAATTTTGATAATTAAAAAATGTCTTAAGATCACATTTTGTCTATGCCCTCAAACCAAATAGAGGTCCCCCCAGTAACGTCGTCCATCAATGCATTATGCTGTAGTTAATGGTAATCTAATCTCTCCACCAGGTGGAGGAAAATAGCACTACACAGTTCCTTGCTTTTGTTTATGGTTAACTTGCATTTGTTTAATCAGTAACTTTCAATAATTGTGCAAGGTCACTGCTTAACAATTGCTAAAAATACCTCTTCTGTCAGTGCTTCAGATATCTGGAAATGCGACATTAGACTCAGTCTTGTGTGATTATGTAACCACTGAGCAGCTGTTCAGAATCTAATTCATAATTCAATTATCCAGCTAATTGTAATTTAATGTCTGTTTAGGTGGGCTATAAAAGTAGCCACTCTGAAGTCTAGTGAAACATTGCCGTAAAGATAAAGCAGCTGTTTTCCTAGAAATGCTTAGCCTTGCACTAAATTTCTTGGATGATGTTATGTTTTTAAAATTATTAGTGACAGATTTGGTGTTGCTTCAACATTTACTCACTGCTGCTATAGTAATGCTGGGGCATCGGTTAGCAAGACAGAACAAGAACCAAATTTGTTATTAGGGCATTGTTACACATGCTTCACCACTGAAAAATCAAATCGAGCATCGGCATGTCTGGAAATCATGACGTCATTGCACATTTAGTTGGATTGTAACAAAATATTGCTGTTTTTTTTTTCCATAAACTGAATCACAACTTTGAACTGAAATCAAAAACAGGTAATGATTAAACAGTAATGAGGCAACATTTTACACAAAGATTATATAAAGTGCTATACATTACAAAGAGAAAGAGATAAAATACAAAAGTGTAAACATTAAAGGTTTTAAAACATCAAAATAAAATAATAAAAAGAAGAATTTAGAAATAGGTACACCAGCAGAACTAAAGGTATAAGGGGAATTGTATGTATAAATATTGACTGAAATAAGACTTATAAACGTATAAAATATCAAAAAAAGATTCAAAAAGGTGCTGGAAACATTCCTCAGAGTCCACCGCATCCCAAAGGTGCTCTATTGAATTGAGATCTGGTGACTGTGGAGTCAGTTTCAGTAAAGTGAACTCATTGTCATGTTCAAGAAACCAGTTTGAGATCATTTGAGCTTTGTAACGGTGCATTATCCTGCTCGAAGGAGCCATCAGAAGTGGCCATAAAGGGATGGACATGGTCAGCAACAATACTCAGGTTGGCTGTGGTGTTTAAATTACATATCACCACCACCACCATCAGCCTGAACCGTTCATACAAGGCAGGATGGATCCATGCTTTCATGTTCTTTACACCAAATTCTGACCCTACCATTTGAATGTCGCAGCAGAAATTGAGACTCATCAGACCAGGCAATGTTTTTCCAATCTTCTATTGTTCAATTTTAGTGAGCTCATGCGAATTGTAGCCTCAGTTACGTGTTCTTAGCTGACAGGATTGGCACCCGGTGTATCTTCTGCTGCTGTTGCCCATCTGCTTCAAGGTTCAATGCTGCCATGTGATTGGCTGATTAGATATTTGCATTAACTTTAAGTTAAACTTTAAATTAAGTTTTAGCTTTAATTGACATTAATAGCACTGATCTACTTTGGACCAATGGTAAGTACAAACAAACACTAACAAAGGAATGCGCATTGATTATCAAGCAGAACCCTCGGAGCAGGGCACTCTCAATGCCCCTGATGTTTTTTTGGGCGAAGAAAAAGGGTCAAGAATGTCAGCAGCTGGAACCCAGGTGTATTTTTCGAGAACAAATTTTTGTCCACCATGTACTGCAGACGGCCCACCTGATGCAGAGAATTCAATGGTAGGTGAACAACACAAGCCGTACCACCGACCAGGTCAAACAATGCCTTCAACAGGAAGAAATAACAAGACAGTAAATTACAAGGTGCTATAGAGATTTGATACAGAGAGATTTAGGTATAAGGAACGCTAATTGTGAAGAAAGTGCAGAAAGTTGCGCTGGAGTTTCAGATGTTACTTGGAAACATTTATGCTGTCAGTTGCAAATTTAGTTTAATCATACAGAAAATATCTGCAACATATCTGTACTTTGCTGTAATATCTTGCTACTCTAAAATGACTGAAATATCTGCATGTTTAGCAATAAATTGGATGTAATTGCATCAAGAAAAACAATGGCTATGTTCATAATGGAAAATGTCTCAGGTTACGACTTTAACCATAGTTCCCTGAGGAAGGGAACTAGATGATGCGTCGATGACGAAGCCATACTCCTAGTAGAATGAGCCCTGGCCACCAAATGGCTGGCCAGAGGACTCACAAGCAAGAAAAATAGTCTTGACTATCCATTTGCTTAATTGGTCGGATTTTCTCCATGGAGAAGTCCGATGAACATAAGTGTCCAGTGCTCGCACTGGGCACAAGAGGTTCTGCTTTTCCTGGTCCAATAAACAGGGGAGGACAGAAACCTGCAGCACAATATGCCTCAGAATAATGGCACCTTATCCATGTTTGGGGTAAGAATGCCTTGACCATCCCCGGTGCACTCAAGGCAGGTGGGGACCGAAAGGGCCTGAAGGTCTCAGACTCTTTGAGGGATGAAAATAGCTAGCAGAAAATGGTCTTAAAAGAAAGAAACTTCTCTGAGACCAAATCTAAGGGAGCCCCAGATAGGCCTTCTAGAACTATTGCATTCATAATGCATTCAGTTTAAACGTGAATACATCTGTGAAAGAGTGTAGACCTATACTGTGTACAAATAGAATGGCAATGCTGAAACTTTTTTGTATTTAATAAATGTCGCTGATAATAAAAATATTGATTTGAAATAAAAAATTGAGAATAAATGTTGGGATTGTAGTACAGTCGTAGATCAGTTGCGCACTGCAAACGCAGCATATGTGAAAGCACAATAGCGCGTGCTGCTCCTGCATACACACCGCAACACGCACGGCATACTCTGTTACGAACTACTCTGAGAAGAGGGTTGAGATCCAAACGCAGCTTTATTTGAGGGCAATCCATAGGTGTAATCCAATGTACAGGCAAGGGTCATACACAGACAGGCAGTCCAAAACAGATAAACAAAGAAACAAACAAAACAGGCAGGGACCAGAGGCAAGAGAGTAATCCAGGGAACAGGGCAAGATACCCAAAACCAAGAGACAAGAAAACCATAAGAATGCTCAGAAATGCAGGGTAACACTTAAACAAGACTTCGCGGTGAGTGAATGAATGAACATGGTATAAATAGACAGACTAACAGGATGAGACACAGGTGAATGCAATCAGTGAATGAGGTACAGGTGAATGTGATCAGTGATAAGTGATGGTGAGTCCGGGCAGTGAGTTATGGGAAATGTAGTTTGTGAGTGATAATAGTCCTATCTGGAGTGCCCTCTGGTGGCTCTCAAGGGCACTCCAGCTGGTGACCGTTACATACGCACTGCACACAGAGTATGTGTGAAACCATAGACATCATATAGGTAGACGCCCTATCGACCGCTACTGCCTATTGGCACGGACGAGAATTGGAGCCGCCATCTTAAACCGGTCATCCGCTCCGCTCAGTGTAATCTGAATGGCAGGTGAAATGAGCTGTCAGCGCATTAAATTATCTCTCACTGAATACTGAACTGATTTTCACGCGTTTTTTTTTTTTTTTTTTGCTGCAAAGGTCATTCATGTAGCTATGATACAGGACACATGGTTCGGCATATTTTAATATCCATAGTAGGCTTAACAGTAATATAATATTCTGATATAAGATATAAAGTGACCAGACACATTATGTGTGATGAAGGATATAATGTATTTTATAAATCACACACTATAAATATAATAAAGAAGCAGAAACAGATAGTTGCAGTAAAGTAAGATATTTTAAAAAGTTGAAGAAACAATTTATGATTTGTGACACGCACATACACATACACAAACACGAACAGTCTCTCTCTCTCTCTCTCTCTCTCTCCTCTCTCTCTCTCTCTCTCTCTCTCTCTCTCTCACACACACACACACACACACTTTCACACACAGAACGCAGCCACCGAATCCACCGTACGCAGCCACCTGTAATAAAAATTGAGAAGAAGCTTTTCAACGTGTTTGCATCAGTAATTTCTAAAAATTTAATTCGGACAACATTAAGCCTATACCTTTTTTATTGTATGTGGATGTGGGAGGGGAAAATGTCGAGACTAAAGCCCTATTCGGATTAACTTTACAAGGGTAGATGGAGTAAGTTAATAATGTAATTTTACCACAGGACTTCTGTAATATCAATAGCCAAATCGCATGTGTTAAGATATAGGTTATCAATAAGAAGTTGGAGGGGTAACTCAATTTGCGCATCGCTGTCATGCGTGTATTACATTGCTTCCTGATATCATGTGCGCAAACACAAATAACCTATACAACAGGGCAGTTGAATGCTTATCTGATAACCTAGAAGTTCTTGTAATTATTACTTTAACAGTCACCCCCACCTTTCCATGCCGGGTGAACACCGGCTGATGCAGTAAACAGCATTTCACAACGATTTCAGTACAGTAATAGCAAATATCCTTGCTCCTTCTCGATTATCTGGTAATATTCTATTCACAAAATACAACCAATAGTACGGTAATGTTAAGACTTACTTGTGAAAAGCCCTATTTTCGATGGTCCGGCGATTAGAACAGGAAAATGCTCCACAATGCTCTGGCATCTTATCTGCTGCCACGCAACGAAACTAGGAATACGACCGGTTCAAGATGGCGGCCGGATTTCTCGGTTTCCAGCGGCCAATAGGGCATCTACTCTCTATATGATATCTATGTGTGAAACAGCCGTAACTCACGCAGCTGCATCTTCTAAATAATGCAGCGAGGGAGGCTTGAGGAAGTGACGTCGCCTGCGTCTTCACAGTGCAATCTGATGCAGCCCCTGAAGTGAGACACAGGAAACAGAAATAGGCCTACTGCAAAATAATAATAATAACGGGACTAAACGAGACGAAATAACGTTATAACATTTCATCTCGTCTCGTTTTGGTCAACAAAAATGAAGAGAAATTTTAGCATAGATTTTATTTTGTAAACCACATTTAGTCTAGTTTTTATTCGTCAACAATATTGCATTATACATTTAATTATAGTTATCGTCACATGACCAGCATTTACGTTGCTTCTCGTCTCGTTTTCGTCACGTGATAAAGGTTCGTTGATGATGATATTTAGTCATAATTTTCGTTGACGAAAGCAACACTACCTCAAAGTGCCATGAAGGAAACGAGTGATCAGGGGGTCTCGACCCAAAAATTTACCACCCACCAGGGCGTGGACAGCCGCAATGGCCGCCATGTATACCTTAAGCGTGGAAGGACATAGACCTGATGCAAAGCATTCTTGCAGAAACACGAATACTGTGTTTACTGCACAGTTAAACGGATCCCACTGACGCTGGTAACACCAAGAAGTGAAAAAACTCTCCAAGTGAATATAGTTTCCTCGTAGCGGGAGCTCTGGAGCTTAGAATGGTCTCAACAACCTTGGTTCGCTGAGACGCGAACAGATCCACTTCTGCCTGGCTGTAAAACTCCCATATTTGCTCCACCGCCTCGGGGTGGAGTCTCCATTCCCCTGGCCTCAGCCCCTGCCTCGACAGGGTGTCTGCTCCAATATTCTGGCCCCCTGGAATATACACTGCCCTCAGAAAGAGTATTTTCCCCAGGGACCACAGGAGGATCTGGTGCGCCAGTTTGCAAAGCAGACGCGAACGAAGACCCCCCTGACGGTTTAAATAAGAGACCACCGATGTGTAGTCTGTCCGGACAAGCACATGATGGCCCCTCAGGTCTGGGA
The DNA here is from genome assembly GCA_026230005.1 of Gila orcuttii. Lineage (NCBI taxonomy): Eukaryota > Metazoa > Chordata > Actinopteri > Cypriniformes > Leuciscidae > Gila > Gila orcuttii. The sequence goes on along the minus strand of JAPDVR010000019.1, from coordinate 17,872,836 downwards.
GGAAATGTCTCAACGTATTGAAGACAGCCATCATCTCCAGGCAATTTATGTGCCAAGAGAGATGATGACACCTCCACAGACCCTGAGCTGAGCGGCCTTCCATTACCCCTCCCCAGCCGGTGAGGCCTAACAGTCTCTCGAACTGTTTCACAGTGCGTGACTGGCCTAGCTTAGCTCTTTTGTGGCTGTAAGGACAGCAGCTACACGAGCGGGTGATAGAACGGCTCGCATCGTAACTTAATCCCAGACCACACCAAGAAAAGTGGTCCTCTGTACTGGAGAAAGCACGCTCTTTTTGGCATTGAGCCTCAAACCCAACATTTGCATATGAGCGAGGACGACATCTCAATGCCGAACCGCTAACTCTTCTGATTCCGCTAGAATCAGCCAGTCGTCTATGTAATTCAGAATGCGTATGCCCTGCAGCCTAAGCGGGGCTAGAGCTGCATCTACACACTTCGTGAATGTGCAGGGTGATAAAGCTAGACCGAAAGGAAGTACCCGATACTGATATTCTTTGCCCCCAAAAGAAAACCTCAGGAACCTCCTGTGCTGAGGGAGGATGGAGACATGGAAGTAAGCGTCTTTCAGATCTATCGTGACAAACCAGTCCTCGGATCTGATTTGAGTCACGATCTGTTTGAGTGTTAGCATCTTGAACTTGAGTTTCTGTACTGAACGATTCAACAGATGAAGATCTAAGAGACCAGAGACCAGAAGGATCAATCAAGGCTCTGTTCTTCTCCTTGATCTCCGCTAGATTCAGCCAGAGGTGTCTCTCAGTGGCTACAAGGGCTGCCATAGACCGCCCAATTGCTCTGGTGGTCTCCTTAGTAGCCCTGAGAGACAGATCTGTGGCCCAACAAAGTTCTTGAACCTCCTCGGGCCTCACTCCTGTCTAAATCCCCCAGCAGATCAGCTTACAAGATCCATCGTGTGAAGGCAGGCTCCAGCTTGATCTGCTGCCGTATATGCTTTGCCCACCAGGTTAGATGTTGTTTTTAATGGCTTGGTGGGCAAAGCCAAGGCCTTCAGAGATGATGCTGGACCAGGCGACAGATAACTCGCGAGCCCGGGGCATCGACTCATAACCATACTCTTTCAACCCGCTTATTCCCGAATAAACATGAACTTGAGGGGTGAATAATCGTCAAGAGTATGGCTTATTTCACGATCTGGACAGCTCACTGTGCAGATCGGGGGAAAAAGGAAGGGCCCGTGGTGGAGGTGAAATACTAAATGTAAGGAAGCGCTTGTCTAATTTGCTTTTGGGACGAGCGCCCCTTTTCTCGGCTGGCCATTCAATATGTAATTTATCAGCCCGAGTAATCACCTCCACCAGCTCCTCATATGCTAAGGAAAGAGGTGGTGAATCTCCTTCCCCAATGTGTGTGCTTTCACTACCAATGGGCTCTCTGCCCGGGCGGAAGAAGCCGCTGGGCGGGCTTCCGACACCGCAAAGAGAGCGCTGGATCTTCCAGAAAAGGAAGGAGATAAGGCCCTTGGACCCGTCTCCAACCCCTCTGAAAGATCCTTTTGCGATCCCCAGGAATGCATTCTCTGTGCTGCCTCGGCAACAGTGGGTCCTGCACCCTGAGGAACACGAGCCTGGCCACTTTCCTCAAAAACTGACAGGCGGGAGCGGAGCATGCGAAGCGGAAGCTTCTCAGAATGTTGGCAATCAGCCCCCTCAAAGGCTGATACCGCATGCTCCACTCCCAAACAAATCACACAAAGCTTGTGTGTGTCCCCACCCGTTAAATAACGCAGGCAGGGAGAAGCAGAGAGCTTGTAGATTTGTTTCGCCATCTTTCCAAATATATATATATATATATATATATATATATATATATATATATATATACAGACAACAGTAAATAGACAGAGACAGATTGACACAGATCGCTTGCTGAGGCAACAGAAGCTAATGCCGGTTGCACCGGATGCGCTCTTATCTCTTCCTGGTCATGACGTCACCCGCCCGTGACGTTCATTCTTTCCATTGGACTAGTTGACACAGATGCTTCAGACGCATTCACGCTGGGGGCGTTCCCAAAGCGTCATCAACGCATCGCGAGTTCCCTCGAAAGGGAACTAGCTTACTACTTCATGAATACTGATCATTATACACTGTATGCTGTCTATACTATAAGTGAAACAGTAGCATTATGCAACATTTCAAACAGTATGCTACATAAAAATTATAGTTTGTGTAAATAATATTTCAACTTTATAATAATATGTCAAAAATGAGGAGAAATACAGTTGTAATTGCTTTCAGTGTTATTTTAGTGTCAGTGAGATACTAGTTTTATTTTAATATTTTACACTTTTTAATAATTGTATTGTGTTTTTAAGTCATTTTTATTGTTTTATAGTGAGCAAATGCAGTCTATATCCTAGTTATTATTATTATTTATTTCCATTTTAGTTATTTTAGTAGCTTACATCAAGTTAAACTAAATGAAAATAAGAAATGATGCCTTGGCAACTAACTGTCATGTTCTGCTCTGAGACAAGAAGGTTGAGGATCCAAACGCAGTATTTATTGAACAGAGTAATCCAAAGACATAATCCAAACCGGGCAAGGGTCATACACAAAAAAGCAATCCAAACAATAACAGAAAAGGGCTGAGGCAAGGAGAGAAACCCGAGTGAACAGGCAGAGAATCAAGAGAACCAGGACACGGGAGAAACAGGATACAAACACGCTCAGAAATGCAGTAGAGACACTAAACAAGACTTTGCAGGTAATGACAGAAAGAACCAGGCTTATATAGGGTGAGCAAAAAGGAAGATGAGACACAGGTGAAAACAATGAGTGCTATTGAGTCCAGGCAGAGAATTATGGGAGATGTAGTTTGTGAGGGAATGACAATGGTCTGTTCAATCTCAAGGGCACTCCAGCTGGTGACAGTAACTAGCTGAAATAAAATGAGTTAATTGTTTTTAATATATAAATAAATGTTTACATATTCTGAAAAATGTTTCTGTATTAGATTTAGTTTTAGTTAACTAGGCTATAATTTCCTTGCTTACAGGTCAAATTGTCACGTTATATTCAGCAGCACGTTGCATTGTTGGATACATTTTTCTGTGGTGTGTGCTCTGTTGTGAACGTATTAGGCTAAGTCATCTGAGTACTCTACATAATTTTGTATAATAAAGTTGATACCGCAGAAATAGTAGGAGTTAGTATCCTGTCCCGAACGTTACTTTCCAATTCACCCCGCGAATAGCCTATAGCCTATCCAGTGGCGGATTCAGCGAAGGTATGTATGGGGCCCCCCCATCCGATCTTTAAAAGAGAACGAAAAAAATAATGTACCGACTGAATGGTGGATAGGCAGGTAAAGCTAATCTACGGGGAAGTAAAGATTGGAGAGGAGAAAAAAAACTTCCCCTTAAAACCCTGCATACACTTCTTTACTCCAAAATGAAGATGGAAAGCAAAGAACACACAAAGTACACAAACTAATTGTCACAATGGAACCCAACAGAGAATAAGGTTTCAGATAACACCTGTCTTTGCCAAAATGCCAGGAAAACCAGCACGGTTTATTCTTTTTTTAAGATCAAATCAATGTCAATATAACCAGCAAGACATGTAGTAGTTAGGGTAAACCCCCACAAACAGTCATATACCTAGCAAAACATCACAAACAGTCATATATCTAGCAAAACATCGCAAACAGCCATGTACTTAGCAAATATTGCCAAGATGAATAATTGATGTGAGTGGGTGAATGAGTGAGTGAGAGAGAGTCTTTGAGAGAGAAAAGAGAGATTGTTCTCCACATCGCACGCTTCTGACACAGAGAGAGTCCTACTTGTTGACTTCTTCTCACAGTAGCTGTAAAAAAGTATGTCATCTTTGGTAGCGTTGCCAAAATACTTATTGGTGTCTTTTCGCTTTTTTCTTTTATTTAAGCAGCTTGGGTAATTTCGTTTCATTTTCACGTTTAGACTCGTCTTGCTTCATCTCTGTTTGTGTACTTCCCAGTCCTCCAGTCACTGTGTGTTTATCTTTCGCGCCGTGCACCGTTACTGAATAGTCCATTTCATCGTGAAAGTAAGGGGTTGTATGTGTAGGGACAGATAACCATGAACTGGACATTTTACCTACTACTTCAACGTTTCAACGTATTTCTTAAGAATGTGAATAAAATTTACCATGCTTTTGAAGTGTTCATGATGATAAGGGGCTTTTTCTTTTCTTTTTCTTTGAGGTTGGTTGGGGTTGGGGTTAGGGTTACCTATGCCTCTATATTAAAGGGGCATTCGGCAACTCTAGCTATTTCTTCGCTGATTTTCACTTTTGTTGTCACATGTTTTCTCAACGAGCTCCCCCTACAGCTGTGAGGCCTATATTTCACAACAATGTCGTAAAAAAAACTCACTTGCGGCACCCTCCTCCCCCTTTCTACCGCTGCTTGTGTGCATTTGTTATTATTGGAGCCGGCCAACTTTATCAGGTGGAGCTATGTCTACCGAGGTGGGTAATACATCATACACATTGAGGGCGGCGTGTGTGTTTATGTTGAATTGCCGTAAAGCAGTTTGTGTTTCTCGCTCGTTCTCGCTTCTCACGAGACTTCCTATTTCCAATTTACCGGGACGTTATCCTCATGTTGCAAGGTTGATTTTCCGCCTGGGAACGCTGGGGGGAGCGGGGAAAGTCACCATTCTCACCAGAACAGGTTATTAAACCATCCAAATGATTTCTAAACGGTTTTATTAAGTTGAAATAGTTGCCGAATGCCCCTTTAAGACTGCCACTGAGCCTATCTCCACCTGTCCAAAAGAGGGCAAAGCTCTGAGGAGACACCTGCACCGCTCAAATCTGTATTGTAGCAAAGGATTTAGTGTGGGTTTCCAGTCTGAATTAAATGTGGTGATATAAAAGGATTGTAGGCCAAGGCTACTGCAAAATGGTAAGAAATCGCTTTTTCTTTGTGAGTTGTACCCATAAATAAACATGCGATCATCTTCTGACTCAATTATGGAAATGCAAGTTATCGTTTAGTGATATGATATCCGTCTCAAATTGTTTGTGAGTTGAAGGATTTGAACAATAGCTGAAAAAATATCATCATTTAAAAAAAGTAGTAGGCCTAATCTATTGAAATCAAATAATCTGCAATGGTTCGCGTTTTATCCTACAGTAGCCTACATTCATAAACTCAGTGCTGTTGCATTGCCAGTCAGCTGTTTAATGGAAAGTGTCTGTTTTTGTCTGCCTGGGAAATGAAACCAGTGCCGTGAAAGATTTCAAACATTTTTTAAACAGGGGTTGATTTATTGCCACTCTTTCAAATATGTAAAAAAGCATATCTTGCGCTCCATTCTTCAAATGAATCTATTGCTAATATTTTAAGACTCGTTACTCATTTCACTTTGCCTTGATCCCGATGGCCATATAAAACTCATAGCTTTTTTATGACAGGGGTTATTGGAGAGCTTGTCTGGGTTCTCACTGCTTCTCATCACAGTGCCATGTAGGCTACTTTCATGGTCGGTCGGGTCAAGTAGCCTACATTCTGCAGAAATGTGTTTTAGGCCAATGGATATTTAGACATTTACATGGATATTTATTAGGCCTTAATATTTAGGGCCTTTAAACTATCTGTTAATTCACAATGCTTACAATTATGGCCAAACCAGGCTTGGTTTTTACAGTGCAATCTAACCTCTAAATCAGTGAAACTGATTTGATTGTGATGATTATGTTACATGATATTAAACGACTGCAGTCCTGATGCGAGCTAGGCCTACGTCCCTATATCATTAAGCTTTTAGGGTACAACACTCTTAGTAGAATAGTAGCGGTATAGTTTTATTATTTATTAATTCATTTATTTTTGCTTTTATGGTGTTAAGCTTAAAGTAAGGTTTACTTATACTTTCATGTTAAATCAATAGGGGCCTAATTTTTTTAATGAGTAATATTCAAGTTTTATTTAGCTGTATTTACAGACTCGCACCACTAGAGGGTGTTGTTGTTAGCTGTGCATGAATCCTTCATGGATACATTCCTGGAGTTGTCATTAGAAAAATACTTATACACATAATACACATTTTTATGGTCATCATAGTAATGTGTGAATGTCAAAAAAGCAGTAACAGAAAACCCTCCCTCATCAGCACAATGATTTTACCATTGCAGTACAGCAAGACATTTGAGCTTTGCATACAATACATAAAAATAAATTGCTTTTTTTTTTATAATAATGTGCACTTCTAAATTCTAAATTACATTGACTTACTAAAAACTCAGGTCTGCACTGCCAGGATTGCTAAATAAACTAAAAATAGGCCTATATAACATTTGTTTGTAAACACAAGGTGTTCTTGTTCATTTGGCTTATTTATTTGCCTTTCTGCTACTCCCTTGGCAGTTTTGTTAATGAAAGCTTGAACAGCTTTTGCACAGCTGTAAGAAAAGCCCATATGGCATAATTATGCATTATATAAATCTATTCTTATTATGAGTAATTTTTTTAATCCACTCTATTTGCACACTGTGCACAAAAAAATCAGACATGTGAAAGTAAGGCCTACTTTAAAGAAGAAAAAACATGCCAAACTATTATGCATGTAAACCATAAAAAAAAAAAAAAAAAGACTCATGAAAAACAGACACATGGCTGTAGCCTATGTCCCAAACCTGATATGACCCATAGGATAATTTTGTCATCATATGCTGATTTATTAAATGTATTTCTTTAGATGTTGTTACTGTCAGATCTGCTTCTGTGTCTTGTGCTCTGTGGGACTTTTATGTTGTAGTTTCTGTGTTCTTTCCTGTGTCCTGTTTCCTGTGGCCAGGTTGTAGTTTTGTAGTCTTTTTCATTTTCATTAGTCTGCTTCAGGTGTGTCATTTTCAACATACAAAGACATACCATGACCAACAAAGACGATTCAGCCACAAAGGAGGACTTAGCAAAGATGGGTATCTTCCTCTTCCCGTCTCCCAGTTCCAGGGGCGCAGAGGATGATACTGCAAAAATGGGGACTCAGCAGAGAAGGGGCTCACTCCATCTGCCAGCCTCCACTGCCTGCAACCCCATATACCAGCGCATGTTCCAGGTCACTGCACTAAGGCCCCTCCGTCAACGGGGGACTGACCTGAGGGAGTTTGGCCGGGAGTTCAGGAGTGTTGCTGAGGGGCTGGAATACAACCTGGCCACAGGAAACAGGACACAGGAACACAGAAACTAGACACAGAGAAGCTACAACATAAAAGTCCCACATAGCACAAGACACTGAAGCAGATCTGACAGTTACCTAGTATGAGATGTGCTTAGATGGAAGCAGTGACAGGTTTCGATGATGATACTACAATTTAAGGTTTCAATGATAATGTTATCCTGGAAGATTGCCCTGAATTACATAGACAGATGGCAGTCAGTTGAGCTGAACAGCTGCATTTGACGTCTCACTTTATCACACACACACACACACACACACACACACACACACACACACACACACACACACACACACACACACACACACACACACACACACACACACACACACACACACACACACACACACACACACACACACACACACACACAGAGAGAGAGAGAGAGAGAGAGAGAGAGAGAGAGAGAGAGATACAGTGCTGCTCAATTGCCAGTCTCTTTATGTCATCTAATGTTTTTGTGTTTTTCTATATATTCAGCATTTTGTCACTAAGACACTGTGACAGATTATGCTGTAATACTTTCTGCCTTATTCTGTGCTGTCTATTAATATGATTTATTGGTTTATATCATTGTGCAAAAGTATTTGAATTATGCATAATGAAAAAGATCTAACAATGCAACTTCGTAAGCATACAACTGATAACATTAAAATAATAAAACTTGTGATAGAGAGACACAGGTGGAAGAGAACTCAGTGTGCATCAGCTTCCCCTGCTTCCCTCTGTTGAACCTCTGAGTGAAAAAGACACTAACATTAAAAATACCAGAATATAAAATAAAAAAACGTTAAAGAGTAATAGTTAAAAAGTTTGTAGAATGCAATAAAATATCGTTCACATCTTTGAAATACGAACCGTTTACTTGCTAATTCAACTGTATACCGCTCACCGGGGTTTTACGTGCATTTGATTTCTTTTCGGATCACGTGGTCTGTCTGCAGCTGCTCCGCTAGATCTGCTGTCTCCGTGATTACCGGATCAGACTGAAGCGATTTCAATTGAGCCTCGATCAGGAACCCAGAAAGACTCAGTTATGAACTTAAGTCTTGTTTTTTGGCGTTTATATAAAGTGTCTATTGAGGAGAATCTGTTCTGCCACCACAGTGAGTAGAAAACTATTGTAGTAGCCTAGTTAATTCATACACTTTTGTAAGTCGATTCAAGTCAAGATGATGCGGGGCGGGCACAGGGGTGTTTGTATCAATAAGGACAGAGATCTCTCAGATTGTCTCAGTATATTTTCTAGGACATTGTCAGAGTCTTTAGAGACAAAAATTGTACGCATAAATGTGTTGTTTTCTCTGAGCCGCTCGGCAGAGAATGAACGCGCAGTTCTCTCTCAGCTCGACATAAATGGGCATTTTCAGAAAGAGCGAATGGCGATGCCAGAGCACTAGGAAAATCATATTTTTAATCTTAATCGCGAATTATTATTATGAATTATGAAATTACTAAATTTCGCAGACAATTTCATTTTTTGTTTTTATTCCGGACATAGGCCTACATAAACTAACATAAAATCAGAAGCGAGCCAGGCTGCGATTTATGCGGTTGTGTGACAATAAAGGCTTTAACCTCCACTAGGCAGGGGCGTGTATTTTATCTACTTTTTATAATAGGTCTAACGTTACATAAATAAATATAAAATACATAAAAACATAAACAGAGTAGCCTACAACATTAGCCTATGTTTTGACCGGTTAAAAAAATAATAATAGTAATAAAAAAAAACATGTCAGTAACCACAAAAGTTATGCTATAGAAAACAAGTGAGCACTCGATAGACGCTGGTGAAAAGATGTCAAGCCAAGGTAATTCGATAGGCCTATCGCAAGTAGCATAATGGCCAAACAATTTGTTTAAAAACTTGGCTACTTTAAAAAGTATTTTTAACCTACTTGGGTGATTGGAGCGCCAAATTTCTCAGAAGCGGAAGTCATAGTTGGGTAAACTTCGGTGAATGAGAGACTACATTAAATATATTTTTGTGTTCCCATTTGTTCAAATAACAAAACTCCACAATAGTGTTTTCACAACTTTCAAAAAGAGGGATTGATACTCCAGTCAGAAGAGAGAAAAGACGTCACTTTTACCGCCACTCCCACATCCGTTCACAGAGGCATTAACTAGTTTCTTGTTATTTGACGCAAAGGTAGGCTAATATAATACAAAGTACAGTGTTATAAATATAAACATAGGCTACATTAAAAAGAAATGAAAATATAAAAAAACTTTGCAGGATTTACCATGTTGAATCACTGGCTGTGAAAAGGGTCCAAAAAATACGTTCAGAAGTCAGTTTGGCGCCAGGATGTAACCATAGCAACAGTATTCGGCATAAACCCTTCGAACGGTAAACTCTACGGTCGTTCTTTATCACCTTTCTGCACTTTTACTGTAGTTTTAGTTAAAGTATATCATGAAAACTTTTGTATTTTAGTAGCCTATATTAGTTTGTAGTTAAACAAATCATATTTATTGAAATTATCTTAAAAAGACGACCACTATGTTCGCACACTGAAGCGAAAGCTTCATAAAGCTACATTAAGATCTTGTCAGCACATTTTAACTGGAATAGAGTAGCCTGGTTTACACTTACAGAGGGAGAGAGAGAGAGAGAGAGAGAGAGAGAGAGAGAGAGAGAGAGAGAGAGAGAGAGAGAGAGAGAGCGCGCGAGTGAGTGAGTGTTGCGTTTAATGTCGAGTGATGCCCTCCCCTCGCCACATCTCCTCCACTGAGATGGTGACGCTCCTTCAAAACTCCAGTCTCACGGCGGCGAGCGCAGATTGCTTGAGTCATCTGAAGGTTCATAACTTTACCAAATCTTTCATAGCTTATCTGCAAATGAGCTGGATGCCTGCACTTGTCAGTAGGCGATCCTGTTATATATAATCTTAAAGAGAAGAACATTAAAAAATATTATGTTTTTACACAGGAAACTGTAACGTTCGTCTACAGACTCTTTATATGCGCGCACCGCTGGTGCCAGACGCGCGTTTCCAGCCTGCGCTGATGATGCGATGCCCCGTAACCACAGTGGCGATGAGGGCGGTACTGGTCTCTGGATGAAGACCTCTCAGCCCTATGGCATGAAAGATGTTGAAGCCGGTTGTGGGACGATGAACAACGCGACCAGGGCAGTCGACAGTTTGCTGTCGACGCCGGGCACAACAGGTGCAGTAGGCTCGGAGAACCAGAGGAGAAAGCAGGGCGCCCGGCTGAGCCTGCTGGGGAAACCGCTCATCTACAGCGCGCAAAGCGGCCGGAGAAACGCGCGCTACAGGAAGCTCCAGAACTACCTCTACAATGTCCTGGAGCGACCGCGAGCCTGGGCATTTATTTACCATGCCTTTGTGTAAGTCAAAAAATCTCACTCTTTTTGTTGATAATATCATGAATGTTCACAACTGAAGTTCACCTGTTAAGTTGTTTTATATAGCCTACTGCATATGACATGTATTCATTTTATTTTAAATGTCTCATTTTCTTTCAGAGAGTGAATCCTAATTGATTTTGAAATGCTTAGCATTGTCTGAAAGTTGTATTAAAGAAATGTAGGGAGGCAGAGAATTGTAATCTGCTGTATGCTAATAAATTCATAATCCAGTCTCTTTTCAAATAGAACAGTTTAACATAACCTAATGGCTTGTTCTATTAGAGTAAGGGATTTTAAAATGTCTCTACTAGGTACAGTGTGGCCTTTGATTGACTAGGTTTGTCATTTAAACGCACCAGTGAGGTTTGCGTTATGGTGTGTATTTGCTATTAATGTTACTGGGAAATTTATGATTATGGATTTTCAGAGATTTTCTGTAAGGTCCCTGAAAGAGATGCCCCCTATATGACCCCAATTTAAAGGGAAATGCAGGCACTGTAACGTACCTATTTTGCTCAGATTGTTGCGTCTGTTGGGATGTTGTTGAGCGTTTTTAAGGAGGAAGCTGAGCTGTCAGATGGTGGGACTGGAGCGCTGCGCTGTGCATCAAGACAGGATGTTGTTGTTTTATTTGTGCTCAGAGGACAGCTGAGGTCATAGAGGTTAAGTTGTTACATCTGCAACGACGCATTGTCCCACACTAGTCAGAAACATCACAGAATCAGCACACTTGGACTGGGCTGCATGCTTCATAAAATAATCAAGAGAGGAATGAAGTAGCTTTTACATGAGTTGCTACTTAGATGTTATCAGTAATTCGTTTTTTTAACAAGTTTTAGAACATATTTCTTAAGCATTTGTTTTGTAGCCAACGATTCGCATAATTATACATTATGGATATTGCATATAGCTTTTGAGGGTTTAAATCAAACTCAGATTGTGTGTGTGTAAATAAAAAAGAAATGCTGTAAACAGTGTTGAATGCGGTGAGAGGTTTTGTCATGAGAACAAAGTTAATGAAGAAAATCCTTTGAGACTATTGGTTTTAAAAGACTGTGTGAAAGAAGACATGTGGGACTGTTTGAAGACAATGAACAATCAATCACAACACAATCTTGCCTTATCACCATCACCATGTGCCCTTAAGCAAACCATATGCTGCTTCTGCTGTTTCCATCATGTACTCAAATCCTTTGTAATGAATAATCTACTAAATGTCATATTATTAAGTAATAGTCATTTTGCCTCTTGTGCCAGTATGCTTGAGGGTCAGACGTACAGTAGAAGCATATGTCCCATATGAACACATGCTTGATTGATTTCATTATTAATTATGAAGTCGTCATTTAGAGCTTGAACTTGATCTCAGTTGAAATATGTTATAACTTATATTTGAGTGAAGAGGTCATTATATGTCACGCTTGCTGTTCCGTGAGACATAAGTAAGTTAAAATGCTATGCTGCAGTTTTTAAGATAAGATTCTCAAAAATACCCTCTTAAATGCTATTCTATTCTAAATTCTATTCTAAAATGGATTTGTGCTTGATAATTTGTTACTGTAAATTATATGACATTTAATGAAAATAACGAGCTGTAAACAGATAATATAAAAATATATAAATTATAAAAATTAGAACAAACAAAATGATAGAGGTTATTTGCTCATATGATGCTTTCACCGCTATTTCCAATAGAGCCTATATCTCTAGACAAATAAGTGTTTGGAGTTAAGATGTGCGCTATATTCATTTTTGAGAACATTTTTAATGATTCATATGATTTTCAGTTTGTTTCAATTGCTTTTATGAATTGATTAGAGACTGGCTGAGTCTGAAATTCTGAATTTTTAAAATCTTCCCTTGTTGTTTGTGTGTTGGATTACAAATGCTAGAATTCTGACTTTTGTGGCAAGGCACCCATACCAATATACAGTATAGACTAGCATTTATTATAGTACTATACTGTATGCCACACGTGAGACTATTATGCACTAGTCTTTTATGAAGGCGACTTTCTGTTTAATAGGTTCTTTAAATGGGATGGATTTTCAATAATTTGCAGTTGTCTGCTCACCCAGCAAATGTTTTTACAGCTCATCAAAGCAAGCTCTATTATCTCTTTGTGATGAGCAGATTACAGAACTGCAGCTGAGCACATTTCACCAAATTTAAAGCTCCGCTCCACCTCAAAGCCACACCTCAGTATCAACATCAATAAAACTCTCTCTGATAATCATATTTGACACTCAGATAATATAACGAGGGAATTTTTCTACTTTCATTAAAAAACCTACCTGTTTCCTTTCCGTATATGCATTAATACATGCGGTTTCACCAACACAAATACACATTATGCTGCCATCATGAACACTTACATCATTAAAGCCACATTCAGTTTCCTTTATCCCTTCAGAAATCACATACTTTCTTTAAGAATGAAAAAGGAAATTGCACAGTAGGTGAACACTGCCATAATCATCTGTGTCGGTACGTCATGCTATAGTTAGATTCAAGCCTACTTTATATTACTGAGAATTCATCTGGTTTGAGGTAGAAGTTCATTGAGTTCCTTATTCACATTTCCTAACTCTGTTCCATTTCATGGTTTAGAGAACTGGGTATTCTACTTACAGTAGATGGTTTATATTGACTTAATGCTGAGTTATTGAGGGTGATTTGTGTCACACACTGGGGCAGTGGCTTTTATATCGTAACAAAATATTTCAAAATTCCCACCTGTAATGATGTCCTGGACTCAACTGTGACAAAAAGAGCAACAGAGGGCCTCTTGTTCTCTGTGCACTCAGAAAGGTGCTCTAGTTTGCCACTGACCTGGTAAGACAGTCAGAATGTCATCTATACAAGAGCCAGCCAACTAACATTAGAGATTTTTCTACTTCGGCTTAAGATGTCAGGTTGGATTTAATCTTATTTCCTTACACCCGAATTCGGACGGGAAATTAGGAGATAAGATTTTTTTTAAGTTTTGTTTTGAGAGAGAGAGACAAAAAAAAGTTCTTCTTGAGCAGTTATTGTGTTTATATTTAAGATTATTGCACCTGTTTGATGGAGAAGACCATTGACCCACTGGCCACAGACGTGGACCAGTCACTTTCATTCCCATCATTGTCGTAATCGAAATGCAAGCTGTTGTTGCTCACATTGGAAGGTATATGGAAACAGAGTTGGCTCTCGCTAAATGGAAAAAAAGATTTTAGACCGGTTACAGTTGCAAAAAAGTGCAAAAAGAAGGCAATAAACAGGGTGTCAATTCTGTGTTCCAGTGGGAGTATGAATGGTAGTGGGAAAGGCCTTTGAAAAGGACACTGTTTGATCACGTCAGGGACTCTTGACACAAGACAGACCTCGAGGAAGAGCTGCAGCCCTCAGACAGGGCACTGCTTGAGCATGTTGAGTTGCCAGCCGTGTCGAGAGAAAACTAGCAGCGTGGAACATGAATCTAAGAATTTGGACAGTTCTGTCCTTCTGTGTATCATCACTGCAGATTAACTAATCTATCATTAAAACTTTCTGTCTTTTTAAATAAAGAACTCAAGAAACATATCTTATTATTATCAAACGGTTGCTTACATTTAAGCATTTTGTTTTAGGATTCTTTGATGAAATATAAATCTTACGTAACATTATAAATGTCTTTACTGTCGCTTTTGTTCAATTTAATGCACGATTGCTGAATAAAAGTATTAATTTCTTAAAAAAACAGAAAATATAAGACACCAAACCTTTGTACAGTATTGTACAGTATGTGCCAGCAGAATTTTACAGAATTGAATCTGACCCTGTTAAAATGAACTTTTCCTGAAAATCAGTGCAGAAAGTGCGAAAAAAGCTGCAGATTCTGTTCGAACCTGGCTTTACAAGCTACCGCTGCTCGAAACTTTCATTAAAATTAATGTTGGCATTAAGTTTAATAACAGGAAGGCCATTAGCCAATAACAGTTTCTCAAAGCAACAGTACTGCTTTGTCTTTGTAATGGTTTTTCATGATATGGATGACGAATCAATAGAAAGCCTCATTCGCTATAGTTAACACAAGGACTTTGTGATTCCGTTCTGCTGATTGAATCATTTTAAGTCAAGTCAAGTCAAGTCAAATATATTTATATAGTGCTTTTCACAATACAGATTGTATCAAAGCTGCTTCACAGTATCAATCAAACAACTTAACAATGTTTGTTTATTACTGGAAAAAAAGACATCCAAGTTTGGTAGAGCTGATCAATGGTATGATTGGTTAATTAATTTGAATATCCCCAAATGAGCAAGCCAAAGGCAACAGTGGCAAGGAACCGAAAAACTCCATCCAGTGACCTAATGGTGTCCTAACACCCCATCAGATGACCCAATGGAGAAAAAAAACCTTGGGAGAACCCAGGCTCAGTCGGGGGCCAGTTCTCCTCTGGCGTTTATGAACTAGAGGCCGAAATTACAGTAACTGTAAGATAAAAAATTTATATGAATGCCTGGCTAAATAGATGCGTCTTCAGTCTAGTTTTAAACTGGGAGAGCGAGTCTGAGCTACGAACAATATCAGGATGGCTATTCCAGAGCTTCGGAGCTAAATGTGAAAATGCTCTGCCTCCTTTGGTGGATCTGGATATCCTAGGAATGACCAGAAGCCTTGAATTTAGTGATCTTAAAGAGCGCGATGGATTGTAAGGCGATAGAAGATCCGTTAAATAGACTGGAGCTAAACCATTTAGAGCTTTATAAGTCAAAAGCAATACCTTGTATTTAATACGGAACTTTATAGGTAACCAATGAAGTGATGATAAAATAGGTGTTATATGATCATACTTTCTTGATCTAGTAAGAACTCTAGCAGCTGCATTTTGGACTGACTGTAGCTTGTTTATTGAAGATGCAGGACAACCAGCTAATAAAGCATTACAGTAATCTAGTCTCGAGGTCATGAATGCATGAACTAACTTTTCTGCATCAGAGACTGATAGCATATTACGTAGCTTAGCAATGTTTCTAAGGTGGAAAAAGGCAGTTTTTGTAACATATGAAATATGCTTTTCAAAAGACAGGTTGCAGTCTAATGTAACACCCAGGTCTTTTACTGTAGCGGATAAAGTAACAGGGCATCCTACTATGTTAAAGTCGTGCTGTGAAAGGTTTTGTGGATGGTTTTTAGAACCAATAAGTATTACCTCTGTCTTGTTTGGATTTAATAAAAGAAAATTACGTGTCATCCAATCTTTTATATCTTTAACACAATCTGTCAGTTTGGATAATTTAGCGTATTCATCTGGCCGTGACGAAATATATATTTGAGTGTCATCAGCATAACAATGGAAACTAATTCCATGTTTCCTTAGAATATTACCAAGTGGCAGCATATATATTGAGAATAATAAAGGGCCTAACACAGATCCCTGCGGCACTCCATAGTTTGCCGAAGTTATAATCGATTTTTAAGTAGACGAAATGGTAGCGGTCAGATAAGTATGACCTGAACCAGCTTAATGCTTGTCCTTGAACACCAGTGTAATTTTGTAGTCGATCTAAGAGTATTGTGTGATCTATAGTATTGAACGCAGCACTAAGATCAAGTAAAACTAGTACTGAGATACAGCCTTGGTCCGAAGCTAAAAGTAAATCATTTGTGATTCTAACAAGCGCAGTGTCAGTGCTATGATGTGGCCTGAATCCAGACTGAAACTTTTCATAGATGTCGTTTTCTTGCAAGAAAGAGCCGAGTTGAGCGGACACAACTTTTTCTAATATTTTTGACATAAATGGAAGATTCGAAATGGGTCTGTAATTTGCTAGGTTATTTGGATCTAATTGTGGTTTCTTAATAAGAGGTTTTATAAATGCCAGCTTGAACGTTCTTGGAACATGACCTAAAGATAAAGATGAGTTAATTGAAAAGAGGCTCTTCCACTATAGGTAACACTTCTTTCAGTAGTTCAGTTGGTATAGGATCTAATAAACATGTTGTTTTAGATGAAGTGATAAGTTTATTTAACTCTTTTTGTTCTATGGTTGTAAAGCATTGTAATTGTTCTTGCGGGGTGATAATTGCGGCCGAATTATAAGGCGCGAGCAAAGATCGAACGGTTACGATTTTGATTCTGATGCTTTCAATTTTCTCGGTGAAGAAGTTCATGAAATCATTACTACTAAACTGTAACGAGGTATTTTGTTCAGACGACGTCTGTTTATTTGTTAGTCTAGCCACAGGATTAAATAAAAACCTTGAATTATTTCGGTTATTTTCTATTAATTTGCTGAGGTGCTCAGCCCTGGCCGTTTTAAGTGCCTTTTAATAAAGTGACATACTGTCTTTCCAAGCGATTCTAAAGACCTCTAAATTATTTTTTTTCCATTTTTTTTCCAAAATTTTTCCATTTTAACCGGGTGGTATGTAGTAAAACATCAGAAAGTGGTCTTATATTAGTTGCCCTTGCTGACAAGGGGCTGACTGATGGAGGCAGCCGTCTTCTCTTAATAGCAAACCCTTGCAACAAAAGTAGTCTGTGTGGCTTAGCATAACCCAGAGGGGCTTCCCTGCCCAGCAGTGTCCAAGCAAACTGGGCTAAAGAGTAATTGCCTTGCTGGGAAATACATTGGGGGTCTTCCATCACTCACTATTCCTTGTTTTTGATCTTGCCTGTCTGCCTGAAGTGGTTCCCCTGATAATGCAGCATTTTGGTATGAAGACAGGTGTGCACTGGGATCTGGGTTGACAGCTCTCTGTCTGATTGGATTGATTGCAACAACTTATGAATTATAACAACTAGTCTGCACACAGGTCCTTCTAAAAAAATTAGCATATTGTGATAAAGTTAATTATTTTCCATAATGTAATTATAAAAATTAAACTTTCATATATTTTAGATTCATTGCACACCAACTGAAATATTTCAGGTCTTTTATTGTTTTAATACTGATGATTTTGGCATACAGCTCATGAAAACCCAAAATTCCTATCTCAAAAAATTAGCATATTTCATCCGACCAATAAAAGAAGTGTTTTTAATACAAAAAAAGTCAACCTTCAAATAATTATGTTCAGTTATGCACTCAATACTTGGTCGGGAATCCTTTTGCAGAAATGACTGCTTCAATGCGGCGTGGCATGGAGGCAATCAGCCTGTGGCACTGCTGAGGTGTTATGGAGGCCCAGGATGCTTCGATAGCGGCCTTAAGCTCATCCAGAGTGTTGGGTCTTGCGTCTCTCAACTTTCTCTTGACAATATCCCACAGATTCTCTATGGGTTTCAGGTCAGGAGAGTTGGCAGGCCAATTGAGCACAGTAATACCATGGTCAGTAAACCATTTACCAGTGGTTTTGGCACTGTGAGCAGGTGCCAGGTCGTGCTGAAAAATGAAATCAGATGGAAGCATGAAGTGCTCCAAAATCTCCTGATAGCTAGCTGCATTGACCCTGCCCTTGATAAAACACAGTGGACCAACACCAGCAGCTGACATGGCACCCCAGACCATCACTGACTGTGGGTACTTGACACTGGACTTCAGGCATTTTGGCATTTCCTTCTCCCCAGTCTTCCTCCAGACTCTGGCACCTTTTTTTCCGAATGACATGCAAAATTTGCTTTCATCCGAAAAAAGTACTTTGGACCACTGAGCAACAGTCCAGTGCTGCTTCTCTGTAGCCCAGGTCAGGCGCTTCTGCCGCTGTTTCTGGTTCAAAAGTGGCTTGACCTGGGGAATGCGGCACCTGTAGCCCATTTCCTGCACACGCCTGTGCACGGTGGCTCTGGATGTTTCTACTCCAGACTCAGTCCACTGCTTCCGCAGGTCCCCCAAGGTCTGGAATCGGTCCTTCTACACAATTTTCCTCAGGGTCCGGTCACCTCTTCTCGTTGTGCAGCATTTTTTGCCACACTTTTTCCTTCCCACAGACTTCCCACTGAGGTGCCTTGATACAGCACTCTGGGAACAGCCTATTTGTTCAGAAATTTCTTTCTGTGTCTTACCCTCTTGCTTGAGGGTGTCAATGATGGCCTTCTGGACAGCAGTCAGGTCGGCAGTCTTACCCATGATTGCGGTTTTGAGTAATGAAACAGGCTGGGAGTTTTTAAAAGCCTCAGGAATCTTTTGCAGGTGTTTAGAGTTAATTAGTTGATTCAGATGATTAGGTTAATAGCTCGTTTAGAGACCCTTTTCATGATATGCTAATTTTTTGAGATAGGAATTTTGGGTTTTCATGAGCTGTATGCCAAAATCATCAGTATTAAAACAATAAAAGACCTGAAATATTTCAGTTGGTGTGCAATGAATCTAAAATATATGAAAGTTTAATTTTTATCATTACATTATGGAAAATAATGAACTTTATCACAATATGCTAATTTTTTTAGAAGGACCTGTATATTCCTTAAGGTTTTCTGAATCATTTCTACTGTTTGCTTCCCATACACATTAGCAAGTAATTTCTATCTGCGTCGGAATTGGCACACATTCAGGGTAGAGTATGTGCTGAACTTCTAAACTTGATGAAGAACATTTTTAGGAATGCATTTGTGTAGTGTGACTACATTCTTAGACATATTACATCCATCATGCTGTCATTGACCTTTGACCCGTGTGGTCTTTGATATTTGATCTATGACATACCAACAACAACTGTGGCAATGTCTAGTACAATTTAAAAATTAGGAACTTTCTTGCTTCCTATAGCATTTACAATTGAAAAGAGCCTACCTACCTACATTTTCTGCCCTTTATATATATTTATTTTAAATCTGCCAATTAGCTCAACTGATATTGTTTGGCTATACTGTTTTTTCTATATACTACCATTTTAAGAGTTTTGGGTAGTAATAATGATATTTCACAATATTACTGATTTAACTGTATTTTTTACCAAATAAATGAAGTCTTGGTGAGCATAAGAGACTTCTTTCAAAAGCAAAAAAAAAAAAAAAAAAAGTGACCACATACTTTTGTATGGTATATTGTATAGCAGAGAAGTATAGCAGGGGGTCTGTCTTCTCTCTGCTTTAGCATCTCCTCAGATGCCTGTAAACAACCATTAAACAGCATGATTAGGTAGAGTAGATTTAGCCTTAATAGAATCAAATTTAAACAAAATAATAGTGTTTTTTTCATGCTCTCTATGGTCTAATGACCATCACACTCTGTTTCACTTGGATGAATGTACAACATGTTGTGCCAGTAATTTAATTTTACCATTAGCGCATTGATAAGTTAAGTGTTAATGGGCTTCTTTTTTTTTTTTACCTGCTGATAAAGTACAATAGAGGGAATGCATTAACGTCACTTTCCCGCCGGAACACGCCCCCTCAGGCAGACTGAGTGGCAGAAGAGCAGCTGCGTGACTGGATTTAATAGGGGAAACTGCGAAAACGCAAGTAAAACAAACGATTATCAGTTTAAACTAAAGATTGGACTCAATATAGTGTTCCTTACAACTTACTAAAGATCAAGTGATCCATGGATATTGACATGCAGCCAGGAATCGTGTTTCCTGACATTTATATGTGCCTGATTTTGACACCGGGCAAATACATACAGCAAATTTGCCTGTGAACGCTTTATATAAATACAATATAGGCAGGTCTAAATCCAGGTGATCACTTATATCAATGTTATATATATCATCATATCGTCTAGACTTAAAACTGGTAAATATTTGATTGATGAGTTGTCACTGCAATATATAACAATACAATATATAGAGAATGATTTTACCACTAAATTCAGCATATTGACACAAAAATGATAACTGCAAATCCACCTTTCGCTGCCTGGAGTCCAGTTGTTTCTATGAATTGCAGCGATCTATTTGCTTCTCTTTTCTGTAGCTTTAGGTAGTCTGTAAAAATATACCTCATATTTCTTGTCAAATCTAGTTGTACAGTCAGTCTCAAAGCTCTTTCCCATTTTAGACGCGTTTTGTGTGTTTTTCCGCAGCATTCACGCTGAAAACCAATGCTGCCGCTCAGTCTTTTTGCCACTTAGTGGGCGTAACCGCAGTCACTCTGGCCAACGGTGACGTCACGTGCATACCCTCTATACTAATATTTAGCAAATAGTATTGTGCTCACAGCAAATTAGCTGACTGGAGTTTGTAACTCTGTTGAATCAAAGGTCAAAATCTCTGTTGCTGCAGCAAGCTCGGAAGAATAAAAAGCCGTCTCAGCATCATGCACTAAGCCTCTTTAATTGGACTTGAAAGATTCTGCTTTTGTTTTGGCAATTTTGCATGTACCCCTTTAAAATTATGCAACAGTGGTATATTTACACTTGTGTTAGTGGCTAATGAAATGCATAACTATGCTAATTTTCTCATATGTCATCAGGCACATGAGAGATGACTCATTAGAGCCATGTCTTATTCGCGTGTGTGATCCATTTGGTCTGCTGTCGGATAATATGAGGCAGTCAAAGTTGGATTAGATTGTGTATTCCTGAAGGATTCCTCACTTTTTTTAAGTTAAGTCAACTGATCACTTTTTACAGTGTGGTGTGTTAAACCAAATAGTTCATTAGAGAAAAACGAATACCTTAAGTGTGGGACACACTTAGCGACTGTAAGGCCGATTATGAATGTAATTTGATACCGCATGACTGATCATGCCCAAACATGCCAAGTCAGAGACAGTTGCTTTCAAGTTGTTCACAGTTTGTTCACAGTTTCTGCAGTCATTGGAAACAGTCTGTAAGTGTGTTCAGTTCAGTCTTAGAATGTTTCAGCTAGTCGTTAAATGTGTCCCTGGCATTAGAGGACTTTTTACCCTAAATGTCACAGAGATGTTTGCAGTCACTCTCAGGCTTGTTCTTTAGAAAAATCACCTTACTTGGTCTAGATCTTTGACAGAGGAGTAACCGTGTGACATAATCCCCTCTGGACCTTGACCTTCTGTTTACACAAAATATTTCCCTTTAATTGACCCTTCAAACTTGTCTGTACTACCTTGGAGAGCTGGAAGATTATCAAGCCCTTACTAATCCTGTAAAACAGTCTTGAGAGGGTAGATTGTCATTTTTCAATGGCAACAAATGTTCAAGCTATAGAGGCCAGAGACTTCATTACTGTTTGAAATGAAAAGCATCTTTTGAGACTGAAAGCCAACATAGAGAAGTACTTAACTATAAATACGCCTGCTGAAGTTTCTTAATGAACTATGTCTGCCTTGTCAAAAGATCTCAAGGCTCTGGAGGAACTAGTTATTAGCTAGTTCTTGGCTATTTGATTGGTTTGTCTGCAGTGTATGGTAAATATTTAGATTATGCCCTAAATATTTTTATTCAATTATAAGAATCTGATTTACATGGAGGTAGGTGGATGTGTATTCCTTTAAAGGCCCACTGAAGTGCCTTAAATACATGCAGCGTTTTTCAATGGGTTGTAATTTTCACTAAAACAGAAAGACAGGATGGGACATATCGAGCAGCTGCTCCCCTTTTTAAAAACCGATGTAGCAAGGTTAGATGTTGTGGGAAGGAAGTGGGAAACGGCAAACGTTCAACAATTTTAATAATAAACAAAAACGAAAATGAAAGTGAACACGGCAGTCCCTCACTGTCGACTGCCGCCACACATAATAAAAAAAAACATTAAATAAAATAGTCCAGGCCTGGCCTCTCTCGATCTCCACTGTCGTCGCTTCTCCTTTATGCTTCCGCTCCTCCGTGAGAGATACGAGACCGGTGCGTCTCGCAGGTGTCCCTCATTATCAAACATTCCACTGGCCTCGCGCCGTTCTCTCACGGCCCTCGGCCTCGTCCTGCTCGCCACAACCCCCAATAGCTCTTTGTTTATATCACAGCTCAGACAGAGCTGTTATGCTCGGCAAAGCCGCATTTGACAGCCACAGTCATGTCACCTTTATTTATATAACGCTTTTTACAATACAGATAGTTTCAAAGCAGCTTTACAGAGATAACAGGAAAATAATGCAGCAAAGTTTGTTTCCAGAAGAAAATAGCGTCATAGTCCAGCTTAAGTAAGTTCAGTGATGTTTCAGTTTTGTTGTAAAAAAGTTTTTAAGTTTAAAGTTCATTTATATACAGTATATAGCCGCTCTGGAGAAAACCTTGATGTCATCATCCAGCTCAGTTCAGTTCTCATATAATGGTGTCAATGCAGGCAGATCAATAATATTGTTGAATATTCAATTTAATGTCCCCAACTTAGCAAGCCAAAAGCCAAAGGTGAAAAACGCGACAGTGGCAAGGATCCAAAACTCCATCAGATGACAGAATAGAGGAAAAAAACCTTGGGAGAAACCAGGCTCAGTCGGGGGGGCAGTTCTCCTCTGACCAACTGAACCATCAGTGTATGATTATGATTCAGGCAGCATTACAGATCAGAAGGCAGATTGGATTCCCAGTCTAAGTGTAATAGATTCCCCTTTTAGATTTTACTGTATATGAAACTGTTACTAAAGCGAAACAGTGAATGTAATCATGCTGAGGATGTCAGGATCAGGGGGGGATATTTATTAACAAAAGACAAAACACAAGATCGCTGAGGCAGGAACACAGTCCATACAATAGGGCAGGAGAACAGGGTGGTCAGGGACGAGACAACTCCAGGCTCTATGGCAACGGTGGAAACTTGACAGCGGCTCAAGGAACCAGAGGCTTAGCATAAGTGAGAGGTAACCAGCACTAGACTGGCTGCCAGGACAGGAGAGTCAGCGACCAGGGTGGAACAGGAAGCAGGGCAGGGCAGGAGGCAACACAAGACACACACATGACAAGACAACAAGAGATAAAAGCAAAATAGCTACTAAGACTAGAGAAAACCAAATAAAGAAACTAAATAATAACTGGAGCTAGCAAAATAAATAAATAAAATAAATCAAAAAGTCTAAAAATAAATAACTGGAACCTGGGCAGAGCATGTGTAGTTTGAAAAGTGTGTAATTTATGTTGGTTCATTGCACTGATTAGGGCTGGGACAATAAATCTATGCATCGCCATTCGTGGATTAATTCTGAGATTTTCGGTATGCATCGCGATTCTCTCTCCAATCGATTCTGAGCTTAGTTTTTAACAGCAGATGGCGCTGTAGGCTAGTTTTTAACCACATGCTCAAATGCTCACGAAGAAGAGCGCTTGGCCATTCGGCTGTGTGCGAGATGAGTCCACGTAAGTGGTTAAATGTACTTGCACCTCAGAATGCTTTTATGATGCGAAATTAATGTAAACACATCCCACTGCAAACACCCTTGCAATTTGCTTCAACCTTTTCAAACTGTATGAAAGATTATTTTATGGAAGATCTAAGCAGTGTGTGTAAGGAATTGGAAGCAAGCAGAGTACGGCTGTTTCTAAAGCACTTAGCGTCATCTTCTGTTAAAAGCTAAGCTCAGAATCTCTCAGAGAGAGAATCGCGATGCATACTGAAAATGTCAAAATTGATCCAAAATCGTTTGAAGAATCGCGATGCATCGATTTCTTGTTCCAGCCCTAGCACTGATGTTTTTTCTTCTACTCGTCAGTGGTGTTTCTAATGCCGAGTCTGTCTAACCTTTTCTCCTCCTTATCTCCTCCATATCGCTTTAAAATACTGCATTCTGTGTAGAATTCAAAGGGGTCTGAGTCCTATACGGTTTGTGGTCTTGCGCGTATGTTCCGCTCTGTAATATCGTGTCGCTGATTGGACAGAAAATTTGATGAGAAGCTAAAGTGCAGTGATGTCATCAAAATTGTTGATCCATATTGGCGGAAGTGAGAGACTAAGTTTTGAATGCTTTTATCTTCTAAATGTGAATTTTGTCATTGTTTTTTTTTAGCACACTAGGGTGACTAGGAACGTGAAATTGTCTAGCTGTGACTTCTTGTTTCACAGGAGTTTAATATGAGGAAACACAAATGCCAAATTCCCTTAATCATCCTTCAGAAGGAGTAAAACCAAAGAATATAGTTCTGATGTGCATCAAAAGTTTGTTGAGCTTCACAAAATAGAAAGTGGCTGTATGAAAATAGCTAAAGAATTGAAAATTCCAATTTTGACCATCAGAGCAATAATTAAGAAGTTTCAAACAACTAAAGATGTTACGAATCTGCCAGGAAGAGGAAGTGTGTCTATATTGTCTTAATGCACGGTGAGGAGGAGCGTTTGAGTGGCCAAAGACTCTTCAAGGATCACAGATGGACAATTACAGAGATCAGTTGAGTCTTGGGATCAGAAGCCCACCAAAAAAAAAAAAAAAAAAATCAAACAACCCCTACCTCCCCACATGTTGTTTGGGAGAGTTTCAAGAAAAATCCTCCTCGCTCATCCAAAAACAAACTCCAGCAAATTCAGTTGTCAGACACAACTGGAACTTCAAATGGCACAGGGTTCTATGGTCAGATGAAACTAAAAAAAGAGCTTTTTGGCAGCAAACACGCTAGATGGGTTTGGTACACACAAGGATAAAAAGTACCCCACCGTTCAATCTTTAATGTTTTGGGCATATTTTTCTGCTGGAGGTCCTGGACATCTTGTTCAGATACATGGCATCGTGGATTCTATCAAATATCAACAGATAAAGTTGGATCTTCCATCAGGACAACGATCCATTACATTACATTTACATTTATTCATTTAGCAGACACTTTTATCCAAAGCGACTTACAAATGAGAACAATAGAAGCAGTTAAACTAACAGTAGGACAACAATACGTAAGTGCTATAACCCCTCTCAGTTTAATTTTAGTGCAGTTTTTTTTTTTTTTTTTCATAGAATAGAAGAGAAGAGAAAGTGTTAATACTACTGAATCAAGTGCTGCCGAAAAAGATACGTCTTCAGCAGTTTCTTGAAAGTGGCTACTGACTCAGAAGCTCTGGTTGAGTTAGGCAGATCATTCCACCAACAGGGAACAGTCATGGTAAAGGTCCGAGAAAGAAATTTTGTGCCTCTTTGAGATGGTACCACAAGACGACATTCGCTAGCAGAGCGCAGGTTTCTGGATGGCACATAAGTCTGAAGTAATGAGTTTAGGTAAGAGGGAGCAGTGCCAGTGGTTGTTCTGTAGGCAAACGTCAGTGCCTTGAATTTAATGCGAGCGGCAACTGGCAACCAGTGCAATTTTGTGAGGAGAGGAGTGACGTGTGCTCTCTTTGGCTCATTAAAGACTACTCTGGCTGCAGCATTCTGGATCAATTGTAGAGGTTTGACAGAGAAAGCTGGAAGACCAGCCAGGAGAGCATTACAATAGTCCAGTCTGGATAAAACAAGTGCTTGGACAAGGAGTTGTGTAGCATGCTCTGTAAGGAAGGGCCTGATCCTCCTAATGTTGTGCAAGGCAAATCTGCAGGACCGGGCAGTTCTAGCAATGTGGTCTGTGAATTTCAACTGATCATCAATTACAACCCCAAGGTTCCTAGCTGACCTTGATGGAGTTATGGAACCCGATCCAAAACAAACATCAAAATCAACACAAAAATGTGTTACGGAGCACAAAATGAAGCTTCTGCCATGACCGTCCCAGTTCCCTGACCTGATGAGTTGAGTGAACTGAAGAGAAGAAGCACCAACATGGATCTGGGAATCTGAAGGATCTGGAGAGATTCTGTATGGAAGAATGGTCTCTGATCTCTTGTCAGGTGTTCTCTAAACTCATCAGGAATCATAAGAGAAAACTCAGAACTGTTATCTTGGCAAAAGGAGATTTCAAAAAGTATTTAATAAAAGGGTGCCAATAATTGTGGGCAACTCGTTTTGGAGAAAAACATTTTTTTCTTAATGTGACCCCTCACCCCACTTTCAATTCTTTTGCTTTAATGAAAGGTTAGGTTTGTGCATTTTTTTTTTGAATGAAAGATCAAAAGGATAAACAATGCAGATTTATTTTTTACAGCCATTTTTGATCATATTTAGCAGGGATGCCATTAATTCTGACCACAACTGTATATGTGAAATAATTGGTGCTTACTTTTGGAAGAACAGAAATTCAATTAGACTAACATTTTCCATTATTTCCTTCAGTGATGCCTGTTCAAATTTGACATTTATTATTTGAATTCATTTTCCATTTTTTTCTATGGCAGTGTATTATTGTTGTATTTCCTTTTTCAGATTTACCAATTTGGCATGTAAACAAACTGAACTGTGATTGATAATTTTACATGTCCATTAGACTGTCCTTTTCCATAAAAGTGGGTCACAATAAGCTGCGATGTTGACCAGATTTTTAGCTGATAGTTAAATAACGAGTCTCTCATGTTCAATATTTTCTATTTGAATATACAGAACATTTGAAGTGGATCAAACAAATTAATCAAAGTTGTCCTAAGACAAGAATGGGTATTGTTCAAAATTCATGTATAACTTTGATGAAAGGTTTTGATCCACTTCAAATGTTGACTACTGTATTTTATCTATGAAATCATTCTAATTTGCTGATTTGATGCTCAAGATACATATTTTTTTTTTAGCAATGTTGAAAACAGTTGTGCTGCTTAATATTTTTGTGGAAACCATGATACTTTTTTTCAGGATTCTTTGATCAATTTAATAGAAAGTACAAAAGAAAAGCATTTGAAATAAATCTTTTTTAACATTATACTAACCCAAAACTGTTGAACAGTAGTGTACATTATATATAGAGAGGAGCAGATACTGAAATGCACAATTTGTACATAAGTCTAAAATCAAATAAGTCAAAAAAGCATTTTTGGGAGTTCAAGTTTAATTTCTGTGCCCTGTGTGTAGAGTGTCCATGCTAGAACTCCCACACTAACACTCAAAAGCTCTCTTACTGCGGATCTCAGTTCTGAAGAACACCAGGCATTCCTCAAGCTGATAATCTCATACGCCACAGGCCAAACAAAACTAACTCGTATTTGTCTTCTAAAAATGTGGAAGGTTGGGATGACCAAATTCTTCATTTGATAAGATTTGACCTCTTCCAGCAAGACTGTGAAATCCTTCACAGCCTTTTTTTCTGGGGTCTGGTCAGAAATCTAGCCAACTTCACTGCTCCCGGTGAATGTATAACAGCAGCCCAAAACATTTGTGCAAAATTCACTTTAGCCGTTGTGCATGTACTGTAGATCCTCAAAGGAAGAGGTGTGTGTGTGTGTGTGTGTGTGTGTGTGTGTTTGTGTGTTCTGCCAGTGCCATTGCACCTCTGTCTTGACAGCCCAAGTCTTCTTGATTCCAGGTAAACCTATTGAATTATTAAAATTAAATGTATAAATTTAATTTAAAAAATATAAACAATTAAAAATTAAATTAATTTAATATTTGTATGCAGTATATTGATAGCCCTACTATATAGAAAACACTTTTTTTTTTCTGAAAGAAGCATTACATTGACATCAAAGCATGCAGTATACAATACTGGAAGATTTGAGAGGTTCTTCAATTTTTACCTGATATTAAAACATACAAAAGACAAGGGTTTTAAACTAGACCCCCCCCCACCCCCCTCTCAGGTTCAGTCAAAAGATGAGCCTTTTCCGTTGTGTGCTCAAAGAAAGCCTAATGTTAGCTGATAAATGAAGTTTGAGTATCTGCTTTCTAGCGAAGAGCTTCATCCCAGGCTGGTGGCCAGGCAGCATTGACAAAACCTGACAGCTGTTTTTTGTCATGACAACAGTGTCCTGCCATATGCATGTGTGTGAGAGTTGTTTGTTGGCCCCATGGGGCAAAAAGCTGTTAAATGTCAGATGAGTACAGTATCCTACATATCAAGCATATCAAGCTGTACATATACCAGAGAGCCATTTTCATCTCCTAGATGCCAGTTACACTCCAGTCTGATCAAATGAATGCTCTTTCAGTGATGCTTTCAGTCTCTCGACTCTAGTCACAATTAGTTCTTTTGCACTTTCCAAGCCACATTGTTTTGGAGACAAACGAAATAGCATTTTGGAGATTTGGATTTGTTGAAATAATTTATGTTTGCCTCTGTTGTGGATTGTGAAAAATAATTATTGTTTTTGGCAGTTTCATGGGAACTGGAAAAAACAGAGCATCGTAATATGTTTATTGGAATATTTCTCTAATTATTTTATATGAGATATTTATATGTAACTATTATTTACTCATAATGCCTGCAGTTTTAGGTACTTCATATCTGCTTTCTAAATATTGCTGGGCCCGGGTGCTCTCATTGTACCAGAGGAACTTCACATTCCTCCTGCTGTTTGTGTTGGGACAGCGTTAGGTTCTGCGAGGAGCTCGCCATGCACTCAAATCCTTATTTGTGGTTCCCAGCCTGATTGACGGACCACCCAGTCCACCCGAGAAAGCCTTCAGTTAAGGACACAGTCATGACCCCAGGCCTGGTTCCAGTCCCCGGTGCAAGGCGATGAGTTTCCATGAGGAAAATGCAATTTAAACTTAGGAAAATAGTAAAAACCTGGGATTGCTGACTAGTTGAAATGAATGCAAATAACAAAGCTGTTTATAAAAATGTTTTATAAACAACGTTTGAGTTACAATTATTAACAAAAGATCTGCACTGATTCAGACGGAATTGGGATGGGATCTTTGTAGGTTTTTTTTACTTAGGAGTTTCTTTTGTTTGAATGTGGGCATTTGTTTGGATGAATTGCATCACATTTTTATAATATATATATATTTTTTTATAAATAATTAACTATTTTTATAATATTTGTATGCATAACATTGACAGCCCTAATATAGAACATGGATAGAACAGTCTATCAATACAGTCAGATTAAAATTCAATTCATACATATAATTTTTTTTGTTCCAGAAGATGAATTTTATCTGACATCAACATTAAAGATGGGAATAATGTAAATCTAATAAATCTACACTACAGTTCAAAAGTTTGAGGTTGGTACTTTTTAAAATATATTTCAAAGTGTAATTTATTCTTGTGTTTATCAATGTTGAAAACAGTTGTGCTGCTTAATATTTTACTTTAATGCATCCTTGCTGAATAAATGCATTAATTTCATAAAAAAAAAAAAATCTGACCCCAAACTTTTGAATGACAGTGTAAATGTAAAAAAAAAATATTTCAGATGGGTGTCACAAAACCCAACAAGGCTTATGATATAAAATTATGATTTTATGTAAATAATTTAGAGAGGGAATCAAGAGCATTATATGTGACTCTGCTGCTACAGTGTTCGTTCTGTCACTTAACTTTCTTGAATGAATTTATTTTCTTTTTAAATTGGATGGCATGCCAGCGGTCAGTGGCGGCTCCAGGATTTTTCTCTTGGGTGGGTTGTGGCTTAACAGTTCAAAGGGGGTGCTAAGAATAAACAATCCCTACTGAAAAAAAGTATACTTTATTGTATTTGAAATATATTCCCTTTTTCAATAGTACATGGCAAATATAGGCTATATTAGCACCATGCTTTTACCTATTTTCACAATTCAACTTTTAACACACTTTAAAATAATTGTACTTTAGTATATTTTCTAAAAAATATATTTTAGAAAAATATACTTGAAGTGAAAATTCTGTTTATTTGCACTTTACTTAAAATATGTATTTTAGGTATATTTTTAACTGTGTGATGAAAATGATCATTGTAACAATGCATTGAAGTATACTTTAAAAATCCATTATAGTATACAATAGTATATTGTACAAAGTATAGCTAGGTAATATTTGTTTATTAATGTGCATTTGTTATTGAAGACAAAGTGTGCAATTTGTAGAATTTGGAATTTAAGCCTGAGCATTAATTACTGAGCACAGCCTATACTTTTTACTCAAATATAATACACTTATGGTGTATGTAATTATGGTATATATAACTCATTAATCTATGTGTCTAGATCTAAAACAACCTTTTCTCTTTATTTTTTTCATCACCAGGCTAGCTAGGGCGAACAACGTGCAATAATTTATATTAAAATGTATATTATTTGACGTTTATAACGTGAGTGAATCTTCAAAAAGATCAGGGTAGCCTACGTTAGATACTCACCAATAGCAAATTACAAGAGGACAATTTGTCTATTATCTTCTGAACTATTCTGAGATGTGTCAAAAGTCTGCAGTCGTTTTCTTCATATTTTATAGCTCTCCAATATGATCGTTGTTGATGAGCTTATGATCACCATTCGTAAATGCGTGCACCGTACCTGCGCGTGCAATTGTCTCATTCCCCATTAAAACCATTGTAGGCACATTTACAACATATATTACCCCCCTTTTTTTCGTTTTTTTTTTTTTTTTAAATGGAAGTGATACTGAGAGTAAAAAATCTTAGCTGCGTCGTAGCTAAGCTCATTTTTGGTGGGGCTAAAGCCCCAGCAAGCCCCGGTCTAGCGCCACCACTGACAACAGTATTACAATCTTCAATTGTTATTTTACCCAAAAAAGGTCCATAATAAAGCACCAGGCAGCACAATGATACATATAGCTTTATTTAGGATATTTTTTCAAGAAGGTCAAGATAAATGAGAAGCATTGTGAAAAATGATATACCACAGTTACAGATGTTTCCATCCAGACGGGATTAGATTTCTCTGGGGACGCCCGACGCAGGTAATTTACTCTGTAATTTTAGGTTGTATGAGAAAAAAACACTGAGGAGTTTGATTCGGACGGGATTAAAATCACAAAGAACATCTGTAGAACACAAATTTACCTCACCTCCTTAAGGAAAATGAGTCACTCCTCCTTCCATCCTTGTTCTCAGAAACAACACTGTTTACTTAGATATGTAGGAAAGACACTTAGAAAAGAAAAGGAGAGTCCCACATTTAATGGGACAGAGGAAATGATAAATCCCTTAAAGCAGGTAACTCAGCAGATAAATCATATAAAAGCCAAAGCCAGGTGAGAGGATGTGTAACTTTGACTGAGTTTGTGCCATCTTTCCTGACTCTACCCCTGCAGGCCAACTGGAAGCCAGGAGACACTGTCCAGCAATGGCATCTTTGTCATCTTTGTGACACGTCACTCATTTGTTTATTGCTTTTGTAACAGGTTGAACAGGTATCCATGCACTAGAGTTCAAAAAAGCACTTTCACATCAACCAAATGAACTGAATTCTGACATCAAATGGACTAGAGTCTGTACCAAAAGCTCTAGTGAGAGAGTTTTATTTTATAAATTATGATATAATAGAGTTATATCATATTATTTTAGTAATAGACTTTATACCCATCTTTTTCTTGCTTGTTTGGACATGCATTTCTTTTTTTAAGTTTTCTTCTGTCATTCAATTTTGAATACTCATATCCATGATTCACCTGAAAATAGGAATGTACAGTATTGGTTATTGTCCACATTTTTAAATTATTATTGGATATTTTATTGTGCATGCTCATTTACCCAATTTTTACATTCAGATTACCTTTGCTGTCATCTAATGCTCAAAGTTAATCAAAAACACTAATTATTTAAGAACGCTTAAATGTAATCTTTAGCAAATCTCAAAATTAATATCCATTCTTCATACTGTACATCATAGTGTTGTATTGCCTAAATACACTTGGATTTTTTTGGAGAATTATTTTTAATTTAGACAAAATTGTTTAGATTTTTAATATCAACCATTTATTGGTTATATTACGCAAGCAAGTTTTTTTACATTTCATACCCAGCGGTAGACTGTAATCTTTTAGTTCAATGAAGTGCACATGATCTGAAGGATGAACTTTGTTGATGTTATGCATTTTCCAGCGATACAGATGTTGAAATCACCTCTTTAAATAAGCACTTCTCTAGTAGTGTTTACTGTTACATGCTTTTTATCCTCCATGAATCAACGTTTAATGCTGCTCTTGCGGGATGTCATTAATATTGACAGTTCTTTCTAATTCAAAGTGTTTTACATAAAAGTGTTTAATAATAAAAGGAATATAAGAAGTAAAAAAAAAACTAATTATAAAAACCAAAAAATAATAAAAAATGTTTTAAAACATTACATAAATAAACTGATACTGTGCGATTAGTATGATTAGCCATTAGAAAATAAGGATCTTTTTTTTTCCTTCAGAATTTTAATATTAGTGCATTCTTATCTAAAATCCACATTTGTCTTTAAAGTGCTGAAGTTGTGGCCTGTAGTGAGATATATTTCACTATAGTAAAAAAAAAAGAAAAAGAAAAAAGCACAAAATAGTGATAAAGCACTCATGCTGCATTGATGTTTATAGTTAGAATGTTGTCATGACATACGAGTAAAACTGGGAAATATCTGTTATATATGCGTATGCATTTTATATATTTTGCATATGATATCTATTAGAGAGAGTCACTGGTGACTCATAAACCAGCGTGTGTAAACATAAATTACTGAAAAAAGAAATTGGGCCGGACCACCTTAAGCGCTGTTGTGTTAATTAGGATGGCAGATGGGATGATTCACAGGGTGGCCCGTTTTATGTGTGAACCTCAGATTTCTAATCCTGTTATCTCTTCCCAATAGTAGCCTCATTATGTTATCAAAACTCTGCTAAAGCACATTAATACCTGTTGCATCAGTACACAGAACAGTGTTACTGTAGTGTTTCAAAACATTGACTAGGATCAAAGGCAAAGCTCCAGGGCTGTATTTGCTCTGGCGGAGAAGTTCTCCAGCCGAAGGATTCTTGCGCTGTTCACTGCACTTGTTATGACACCTAACTTCACAAGATGTGAGTTTTATATAAATTATTATTTTTACAGCTCCTAAGGGCTCTTCAATAAGCTGTGAAGCTTGAAATTTAGGACTGATGATTACGGGTATGTTTTGCTGGTCTCTGTAGAATAAACAGCAGAATGGCTGTTTAGTTGCTGGCCACCCTTACGAAAAAGAAGTGTAATTAAGTATACTTCATAAAATGAACTTGATGTAGTAAGTATACTATACAATATCATTATTATAATATAATCATATCAATGTGTACTTTAAGTAAACTTGTAAGTGTACTATTTCAATACTGCTTGGGACTAAATTGGCCCACTTTTAGTATATAAAAGTATACTTTTAAGTGTACTATAAGTGTAACAGTAGTAAACTTTAAGTACACAACTAGGTTTCTCATTTGTAATGCATCTGTACTACAAGTGAACTTATAAGTATACTAGTAGTTTATTTTAAGACAAGTAGTTCATTTTTTAGTTAATGAAAGTACACACTGAAGTGTACTCGCAGTATAAACTACTATACTAGTAGTTTACTGAAAGTATACTTGTAAGTGAACATAACATTATACTTATAGTTTACTATTTATATATTATTTTTGCACTTGCAGTATACTACTATGTTCAAAAGTAGATATTTTTTACACTTGAAAAATACCTTTAAAGGGGTCATGAACTAGCTTTTTAAAAAATGTTATATTGTTGTCTGAGGTCAACTTATGACATTCGCTTGGTTTTTACATTCAAAAACATCAAAATGAATAAGTAATAGGCTATTTTCTACCCTAGTTTTGAGCCTAGCTCAAAAACGCTCGGTTTTTATGGGCGTCTCGCATTGAAGACTTGGAAGTAAACGCCCACTGCTGTGAGTGGATAACAGCTTTGCATATTATAAGTGAGTTTCAACTCACTCGTCAGTAACGATTAGACTGATACACATGTACACATAATTATTAGATATCAAACGATCTGTAACAATGCAATACTAGCCTATCAGATTATTATTATTTAAAAAAAAAATAATTTTACTCACATAAGTGTGTTGCACCATTCCTGTCGGATCCAATATAGAAGGCACAGCACCGTTTTCTAATCTTAATCGGTCTGCAAATCCAGTCTCGACCTGTGTCTCGTTTACAAAACAATCCTCAGTGAAATGAAGCGAACAAACGGACAATGTTTTACCCACATCAGCTGGAACGTCATAAAAAATAAAGTTTAACCAAGCATTCCTATTGGAATCCAGAGGAAGCTTATGCAGCAAATGTCTTCTTCCACAACGAGGCACTGCACAATATTTTGTAAATGTCATGTTTATTGCTCGGTAGCTCGATCCGGTTTGTCATCACGAGGTAGGCCCCTGTTATTTAGCTATGCGTGTAATGCGCGAATCGGTGGGCGGGGCTAAAGTAGCCGTGTTGAAGTAGGCGTTGATCTTCTTCAGCGGGGGTGGTGTTTTATCCTCTTTGACGTCATAGTTCCCCACTTTGAAAAGGAGGGAGAGGAGGGAACGAGTATTGCGTAAGTAGCTAACGCTATGGGAAAACTCCTTTTCTCGAGAATATTGAAGTCTTAATGTAAAACGCATTGCAGCTGCACAGCTGACAGCAATGAACGAAGGAGCTCGGTCATTGGCTGTGCTGCGGCAACTTGCTCGAACCAATGACGGGGCGACTCTGAATGCGCGACCAATGAGCGCGCTTCGCGCCCGCGCGAAGGTGGAGTGTGCTTTGACTCCCCAGGGGCATTGAAGTCCCTTAGCTTCATAAGCCAGCGCTATAGCTTCAACTATCCAGTGAGAGATTCTCTGCTTTGAAACGGCGGAACCTTTCGTACGGCCGCCAAAGCATACAAACAGTTGTTCTGTCTGTCTGAATAGGGCAGAACGCTCCAAATACACTCTGAGAGCCCTAACGGGGCAGAGTAGATTAGCGTCTATTTCGTCTGCTGGAGACGATAGCGCAGTTAGGGAGATAACCTGTGCTCTGAAGGGAGTGGTGAGCACTTTAGGAATATACCCATGTTTCGGTCTAAGGACGACCCTGCAGTCGTTAGGTCCGAATTCTAGGCAGGCAGCGCTTGTCGAAAGCGCGTGCAGGTCGCCCACTCTCTTGACCGAGGCGAGTGCCAGCAAGAGCGCAGTCTTGAGCGAGAGCTGTTTAAGGTGCACGGTTCGGAGTGGTTTGAATGGGGGCCCTTTAAGAGCGTCTAGGACAGTAGCTAGGTTCCAGATCGGCCCTGAGGGGGGGCGTGAAGGGTTCATCCTCCTAGCGCCCCTTAGGAAACGAATAATTAGCCCGTTTCTTCCCAATGGACGTTCCATCAGCGTCGTGTGACGCTGTGATGGCCGCCACATATACTTTGAGCGTGGAGGGGTTGCGGCCCGCCTCCAGAAGCCTTTGTAGAAAAGCGAGTACGTTCGTAATCTCGCATGTTTCAGGGTTCAGGCCCTTGGCATTACACCAGTCACTGAACACTTTCCATTTCTGGGCATATAAGCGTCTCGTGGAGGGCGCCCACGCCTCAGCGATGGTTTTTAGTGCTCCGCTCGTGAGGTTCCTGGGAACCCATTGAGGGGCCATGCATGAAGGGCCCACAGATCGGGGCGGGGATGAAATATCATCCCGCTGGCCTGACTGAGGAGGTCTGGCCTCAGTGGAATCGGCCGTGGTGCAGATTGCATTTGCATCAGATCTGGAAACCATGTTTGGTTCTTCCAGAGTGGGGCTATCAGCAGCACTGCGTTTTTCTCCTCTCTGACCCGACTGATGACCTGTGGCAGCATCGTGATCGGGGGAAAGGCATATAAGGGGTGGCTCAGCCAGCTCTGGGCGAGCGCGTCCGTGCTTTTCGTGAAGAAAAGAGAGCAGTGCGCGTTCTCCTTGGAGGCGAAGAGGTCGATCTCCGCTTTGCCAAAGGTTTTCCATAACCACTGAATCGTCAGCGGGTTGAGAGCCCATTCTCCTGGGGGAATCTTGTCTCTGGATAGCATGTCTGCCCCCTGGTTCAGGGCGCCTGGCACATGCGCTGCTCTCAGCGAGCGCAAGTTGTGCTGGGACCATAAAATGAGTCTCCTGGGCATTGAATGCATGGAGCCCGACCTGAGTCCACCCTGGCGATTTATGTACGACACTACTGTCATGTTGTCCGTTCGGACCAGGACATGTTCGTTTTTTAGATGTGGGAGCAGGGCTCTGAGAGCCAAAGCGACCGCTTTCATTTCCAGACAGTTTATGTGTAGGCGCTTCTCCGGGTTTGACCAAAAGCCGGAGACAGGCCTGCCCTCGTAAAGGGCCCCCCAACCTATTTTGGAGGCATCTGTCGTTATCATCTTTCTCCTTGTGTTCACACCCAGACTCACGCCTGACTGGTACCAGTCGGCGGCTTTCCAGTGCGTCAGGGCTTTTAAACAGCCGTGGTTCGCTCTGATTAAAAAGTGGCCCGAACGCCACGCGTGAGTAGGGACGCGGCTCTTGAGCCAGCGTTGGAGAGGGCGCATATGCAACAATCCTAGCTGGAGTACAGCCGATGCTGAGGCCATGAGACCGAGCATCCTCTGAAACCGCTTGACGGGGGCGCGCGCGCCCGCCCTGAATGATGTTGCAAGGCGCCGGATGGTGAGCGCGTGCTCTGATGAGAGACGCGCTGTCATTTGCATCGAGTCTAGAACTATTCCCAGGAAAGAAATCCTCTGGCTGGGAGATAGTATGCTTTTTGCAAAATTGATTCTTAGACCCAGGCATTCTAAATGACTGATAATCCAAGATCTGTGTGTTATTAACTGACTTTCTGATTGAGCTAGAACCAGCCAATCGTCGAGATAATTCAGTATTCGCACTCCCCTTCGCCTTAGGGGGGAAAGTGCTGCATCCATACATTTCGTGAATGAACGGGGAGCCAGGGACAGGCCGAACGGAAGTACTGTGTACTGGTATGACTGTCCCTC
Organism: Gila orcuttii; assembly: GCA_026230005.1. Taxonomy (NCBI): domain Eukaryota; kingdom Metazoa; phylum Chordata; class Actinopteri; order Cypriniformes; family Leuciscidae; genus Gila; species Gila orcuttii. The sequence goes on along the minus strand of JAPDVR010000019.1, from coordinate 17,835,767 downwards.
GAAAGCGAATCTCAGAAACGGCCTGTGATGAGGCGCTATTGGAATGTGAAAGTAAGCATCTTTCAGATCCACTGAGAGAAACCAATCTCCTGGGCGTACTTGCGCGAGGATATGCTTGGTTGTTAACATTCTGAACGAGCGAATCATTAGTGCTTTGTTCAGGTGTCTGAGATCTAGGATGGGGCGGAGACCGCCATCCTTTTTCGGGACGAGAAAATACAGTTGTAAAAACCTGCCTCGCTCAGAGAGGGGGAAACAGTTTCCACAGCGCCCTTTTCTATTAGTTTGCGCACCTCGGTGCGTAGAACATGTGAACACTCCTTTCTCACTTTCGTCTCGACCACAGTCGTAAAACGTGGTGGTCTGCGACCGAACTGGAGCGAGTATCAGTGCTTTACTATATTCAATACCCATTTCGGCATATCTGGAATGTTTTCCCATGCCGCTGCGTGTACAGATATGGGCTGAATACAGGCTAGGGGCGGGCCGCTGTGACGTAGGGACCCGGCCAGCGAATCGCCTGCGCTCGTAGCTCTCAGAGGCGCGGGCGCGCGCGCGCGCTGAGCAGCTGAGTGAATGGGCGCGTGTGTGATTACAACAGCGCGCGCTGTGTCTGTAAAACTCGCAGCCTGAGCTGGGGTTGTGTTTGACACTGTAAGGACAGTGTTTATAAGTGGGGGTGCATAAACAGTGGTAGGCACACGCGTCACTTTTATAATGTTTCCCGCTTTTACTGGGGATGAATTTATAACTGTGTGAACAGTGCTTGTGTGTAGTGGTGCGTACATGACCGTAGGCACGTGATCTACATTCATGGGGCGCGCAGCCTGAGCTGGGAATGAATTTGGCACTGTTTTGACAGTATCTGGGAATGCACACTTTGTGGACATGTGAACCCTTAGTGACACAGGCAGAAAAAGACTCTTTTTGTGTTTTCTGTGCGTCGCCGTAAAAACGGCGTTTGTTTGCAGGTGAGCGAGCTCTGTGACTGGCCCATTGACTGCTGTATGGACATATCCAGCCGCCTGTAAGGGGACTGGGTAATGTTTGAGCTTTTGCAGAGAGAGTGGTACGGCTTTTGCGAGACACGCACTCTCTCTTCTCATTCCTGTGGCTAGGACGGCTTTCGAGGCTCAGGGTTCAGCACAATCTTGGGCCGAGGACCCCGTCGCTCAGAAGGCGGCTTGCGGTTGTGAGAGCGCGAGCGGCGTCGAGCGTCAGCCTGAGGCGCGGGCTGAGAGGCGGTGGGAACTGTTCTAGCCCGCTGCGGCTGTGGCGGTCTCTGTCTGCTCTGTGATGAGCTGGAGCGCTTGGGCAGGAAATGACGCATAGCTTGTGAAGCGTTCTGGGCCTCAGTGAAGCGTTCGGCGAAACCCTTAACCGCCGGTCCAAACAGCCCGCTGGTGGAGATAGGCGCGTCGAGAAATGGCGCCTTATCCGCGTCCTTCATCTCCGTCAGAGTTAACCACAGATGGCGCTCGAGAACAGTCAAATTAGCCATGGCACGGCCAATAGACTGGGCGGTGGCCTCCGTGGCTCGCAGAGCTATATCAGTTGCGCTGCGTAGGTCCCTAAAGGCTTCGGGTTCGGGGCCAGACTCGTCCATAGAGCGGAGAAGCTTGGCTTGGAACACTTGAAGTGTTTGAGTGAAGCGCTGATACAGCTTGGCCGGCGGCGGCGTAGGCGTGAGAAGTAGTGCGGCAGGGCTTCGAGGGGTGGGAAGCTTTGGCTTTCCATCCGGTGGTGGGGGGCGGGCAGAGATGATTGGCCACGGCCTCCTCGAGGGGCGGCGTTCCCTCATAGCCTCTTTCCTTCGCGCCGTCCACAGAGGAGACCGAAGAAGAAAAAGAAGGCTTTAGGCGCGCAGAGTGGGGGGCTTTCCACGACTTAGTGAGTTTGTTGTGAACTTCCGGGAAGAAGGGAGAAGGCCTTTGCCGAGGGGCCTGCTGGCGCCCCTGCAGAAACCACTCATCCAGTCGGCTCCGGGTTGGTTCTTCGGGAGAAGACCAATCGAGCCCGAGTTCTTCCACGGCCTTAGAGAGGACACGGATAATCTCGGTATCCATGGTGGAGCCCCCGCTCGTGCTAGCTAGCGTCGACGGGGCGGGGTCGAGAGTGGAGCCCGGCCAGTCGTCCGATGCAGCGTCGATGGACAAGCTGTCATCCATTCCCCCGTCGTCCTCGGACGCGCCGAAAGTCACAAGGCCCACCGCTCTGCTAGAGGGGTGTGGGTCCGGCTGGGTGAACTGAACCCGCGGTGGGGAAGGCAAGAGCGGCGGTGAAGCACGCGGAGACTGGCTCGGCGTGACGTCACTGAGCTCAGGTTCAGGAAGCCTCTGTGAGCGGCGCTTTTTCTTAGTGCGCGGCTCAAACAGAGGGGTGGCGGCGATGGGCTCGCTCGCGGCGAAAGCGGCGAGGCGAGCCCGTAGTGTGGAGAGACCCAGGTCATCACATTCCGGGCATCCGCCCTTGGTCAAAGCAGCTTCTGCGTGGTCCCGGCCCAGGCAGCGAGCGCAGATGATGTGACGATCCCCGTCCGGGAGAAGGTCTCTGCACGACGCGCATGAAGGCATTTGAAACAACGCCTCAGAAAATTGCTCTTTTACAAGTGTCGCGGGGCGAACAGATGTAAAAATACTTGCGTGTGTAGCACGCCGGATGGCTCAGTAGGATGGCGTTCGAAGGCGGCTGAAGGTGCCGACGTCCTCGTAGCAATCCCGCTGGTATGCTTTTCGACGGCGGCGAAGCTTCAATAATCCGGAGGATCCAGCGAAGAAGGTGTTCGCTGAAGGAGATTAAATCTAAAGAACTCTCATGACGGGGCGCCCAATATATAGCTCTTGGCCACGCCCATCTTGGCGGGCTCTGACGCGCGCGGGCGCGAAGCACGCTCATTGGTCGCGCATTCAGAGTCGCCCCGTCATTGGTTCGAGCAAGTTGCCGCAGCACAGCCAATGACCGAGCTCCTTCGTTCATTGCTGTCAGCTGTGCAGCTGCAATGCGTTTTACTTAAAGACTTCAATATTCTCGAGAAAAGGAGTTTTCCCATAGCTACTTACGCAATAGGAGAGACCTCTCGAAAGGGAACGAGTCGTTTGCTGAGCCTGGTGTCAATAAAAGTATTTATTGGACTAACAAGGACGTTTTCAGTTCTGAAATTTACAGGATATTCTTATAATATGATGACCTCTTAGATGTCAAAAGCTCAAGGAAAATTTGATTTCCTAGTTCATCACCCCTTTAACTGTACTTTTAACTAATTTCAAAAACATTTTATTAGCTTCATGCATCCTTTTTATCAACACTTGAATGTCTGTGAGTTTCATAAAAAAAGGCTACATTTTAAACAAAAAAGTTGAGAAAATTACAATTTTGTCAAAGACTAAGTTAAGTTACGCCTTGATCAGATTCAGAACGATGATCAAAACACAGATGGAGTAGATCGAGTCCAGCACCCCCAAAGCTTCACAGTCGTTTTCTCTTCATGGGTTACGCTTCATTTCATTTGGTAACATTAAGCAGTTTTGATTTACACGCTGTTTAATGTTTGATGATCACGTTATTTTACATTTGAGTGAGCAATCGTCTATCACTTGTTTCAGCTTCTTCTTCTCCTGTATTTTGATCCAGAGATTCTGTACTTGAAGATGTGTCATAGCACCCCCTACAGTATAACGGTGAAAACATGAATAGCTGGAAAGAGTAAAGTAGAATTAAAGAAAATTCCTATGTACACTTTCAGTGGACTACTAGCCTACACAAAAATTCAGATACGCAGAATTAGAAACATCTGTTTTATATCAATATTCTAATCAATATTTTCAATGTAAGTTTCGTAAGACTGTATGAAAAACGATGTAAAACGAGTATATTTAATAGGCTACTCGATCAAAAGAGTTAACACAACTACAAGTCAAGTATACTTTCAATACTTAATTATACTTTTAAGTATATCTTGATCAAAAGATTGAGTACAAGTCCAGGCCAAATATACTTGGACTTTTCTCTCAGTATAAGTCGTATATTTCTGAGAAGTACATAAAGTATATTTTTTGAGAAGTATATAAAATGTAGACTGAAAGTATACTTTCTTATTTTTTAGTTTAAAAGAAGTATACTAAGAGAACACTTGAATAAACTTCTTTTTCGTAAGGGCACTTTCTGAAGCGGCACGATGGTTCGGTGTTATTAGGCACCTGCCACGTCTAGCTCATCCTCTCAGGTCTGTATGATTAGCCTCCTCCAATAGTGCAAACAAACTCTTCACTGTTTATGATATGTTAGTGTAATATTTGTGAGCATATGCGTGCACAACTGATGGGTCTTAAGTATTGCCACATCATCACAAAATGTTTATACCCTTATATTTATATTTCCTTGATTGATTGAATTTCAATTTGCACCAGCACTGGGTGCTTCGGCTATAAGCACCTTATATACATGCTTCATGCTTATACACACGCATTCTCTCTCTGTAGTTATTCAGCCACATTGACATTGGCATTTGTAAACCAAATTGGCATCACTGGCTTCTGCCAGTGTGCCAGAGGCTGGGAGAGGAATATTAAACTAAAATTTTGATTATGAATAGTGAGCAATTGAAACTTTATGGATCAGTGTTTTCATAACTGACATGTTGTTTTTTTACTTATTTGACAGTATGACAGAGTGACTCGTTTTCTTTCACTCCTTCAAGTGAACAGTATTAGTGGACTAACGCAGGGAATAGTGAATCAGGGTTTAGGGGGTGATTTCGGATTCAACCGTATTAACATATATACTGATGATAATGAGTGTAAGACAGCTGGACAGAGTGACAATCACATTAGTTACTATGACAACAAAAGACTAGTCTGAACTGAACGAAGGCAAACAGGAACCAATGAATACAAACTAGAAGTCCATGAAAGTAAAACTAAGATGACACAAGCAGACAAGTGTGACAATATTGAACACTATTCTTAGAGAATGAAAATAAAAAAAAATTCTATGTGTGTTTTCGTAGTTATCATGTAGCAGTTCCCAGAGCAGATCATCTACAGGATCATGGAAAGTTCAAAGCTTAAAGCACATCAGCACTGTGTTCATTCATTTTTTAATGAAAAGCAATCTGAGATGTACCGCAAGGGAATATGTTAAAGTTAGCAGTGAAGAGAAAATATAATATACCCTCCAAAGGGTCTTGTTTTAAGGCCTTGTAAGTGATCCAGAGGGTTCAATTAGAGTGTTAGTAATACAGTATGTCACACATTCAGATTACTTTGATAAATGATCAGCCTCTTGAGAATCAAATTGCAGATTGTGGAAGGACGTGGTCATGTGATGAATTTATCCTGAAGTTAAACACCTCACACGGGTCCTAACTGGTAGGCCAGATGTTTTACCCTTTTAAATTTTAACGATTTGAGTGCTCGCCTATGAATTGAATCAGTAACTTAATGTCTGATTAAAGATTGCAGCTTCCAAATGTTTTTTTTTAATACCTCTCAAACCTCTCATTCCTTTCCCCTCTCAGTATGTTCCTGCTATCTTTTTTCTTCTTCTTCATGTTTGTGGGTGTTTCAGGTCCATATGTGGTGTTTTCTAGCCAGCATATATTACTCTGCCATCTGGATTAGAGATACAAGCCTGTTAAACCTTCTTATGAACACTTCTTCATCAGCTAACAAGCTTTCACAATTAGTCATGTCATTATAGAAAGAAGGGGGGGGGGGGGGGGTATTCCAAATATGTCTTGTCTGCTTTTCTCATAACTAACAGAGAGCAAAGCCCAAAAATAGCATTTTGTTTTGATATGCAACACTTGACATATTTTACAGTTTGTGGTTCTATTAAAGGATTTCCTGAAGCACTGTAAATTGTCACTCATTTGCTGACAATCATTTTTGAGATCAACACATCTGAAAGGCATAAAACAGGCATTTTTGTGGGTGATACTTCAAGTGAAACTCTTTGGTGAGATTATACCAGCCATTATCAAAGTCACTGATCTATATAATGACTGGATAGCTCATGACGTTCTAAACTGCCATCAGGCAGTGAAGCCACCGGAAGTGTTCGAGCGGCCATCTTACGATTCCCTACCAGCAGAGGGCTCCAACGCCCGTTATAGACCCTTTTACTGTTTGTACACAATGATGACGTGGCAACGTATGCGCGTGCATGTTGGCAATGGAAGTATGGCGAGAATCAGCAGCGTGTCAAGCTACGCTGCAGACGCGAGCATTTTTTATTATGTCCTCGCTCCAATCAACACGTTTAATCACCTGCAGCCACAGGCGCCGCCGGTTCTTCTGAAACGGCCGTGATCCTGTCGGAATCCTATAAAACTTAAGCCCCTCGGTGGAATATCGATTAGTGCAACCGTAAACGCAACAACCAGACATTTTGATGCTGGGAAACCATTTTGATAAACTTTCGGAGTTGCTAACACGTTAGAGCCAGTGGGAAATAACACCACTTCCGTTGCCAAAATGCGCGCGCAACTATTTGATCACGTGGGCTGTAAAAGGGTCTATACAGAGATTGGTAGGCCCGACGGCACTTTAAAGATGAACCAACCGCTGAGCAGCATACAAGTGTAAAACGACGTTCACAAAAGGACGTAGAAAAACTGCCACAGGTTGTAATTCAAGCCCTATAAGTAGTTATTTATATGCAAAATTGTCGCTATGTCCGTGTTGTTTTCTCCGAGGCAAGAGTAACGGTAATGCTGCTGCTTCTTTAACAAGCAACGATAAAACAGTCAACAGTAAGTTAGCCTATAAGAAACACCAGAGCAGGAATAATCACAATTAAGTGTCCAATAGCGACACCATTTAACAGCTTCAAAACAGCTTTGTGCAGAGTCTGTTTACCGTTACATTAACCCATACAATTTGTAATTTGCATTTCCTGAACATGTACTTGCTAAGCAAACACTTTATATTAACAAACTACTAATCCATGGGCGTAGGTTTGGTCTCAGCTTTGGTGGGGACATCCCCCCTCCCCCATCCCCCGGGAATTATTTTGTTGTAAGATAAGTAACAGTGCTTTAATGGCGATTTCCTTTGTCATTTCAGACTGCTGGCAATACAGAATATCACAATACAGAAGTGAATCTACTTCATCTCATTATATTGTATCCTATATTGTATTCTATATCAAATTCTATTGATATATTCTATTCTTAAAAAAAAAAAAGTCCATTAGATTAAACTGGGAAGGGTCATAAAACTTGCATATTGTTATCCTAGGTTTACTGCTTCTATTGTTCTCAATTGTAAGTCGCTTTGGATAAAAAGTGTCTGCTAAATGAATAAATGTAAATCTGTTGTGGTTTGATGCTGTCTTTCCTGCATACAAAATGGTTAATTAATTTTGTAGTCTATCCTATGGCTAGCAAGTTTAACCCTCCAACCAGATATTGTTATTTGGATATTATCAATCAAATAATGATTCATTATATTTGAATAGCCTTTTTAATTTTAACATTGCCAACATGTTTTTCCAGCACATGTGTCTAGCAAGTAGGCTACACTCACAAATACATTACATAACCAGAATGTAGAAACGAAAAATGTCTCAGATGATCCACTGTTTATGACTGCAAGATTCTAAGTTGAGGCAGGCTAATTAACATTCAGTGACTTGATAACGTAGCATTCTATCATGATAGCACGACGAGTCTATCCGTGCTGCACACCCCTAACTTAATTAATGCTCCTAACCTTGAAAGATTGCAGAAGCTAGGTTTAACTGTAACAATATCCTGGGTAACCAGGATCACCAGTTAATACTATTTTCCACAGTAGAATCTGCATTTGAAAGCCTGGTCAGTCACTACTACTGCTAGTTATTTGTGTGGCTAGTTATTTTTGCCTACTTACACTCTGCTTTATGAAAAAGCTTCGTATGTCCCCTTTCTTCTTCTTGGGTGACATAGCTGATCTACAAAGTACAAAATGGGGCAAAAAAGCGGAATATTAAAATGTCTCACTCTGGCCTTTTGTATATGGCAGGCAGAGAGACAGCCCTGGTAACTTACCGTCGGCGTCGTCACGCGCGCGCGCGCGCACACACACACACACACACACACACACACCACCCGCTCGCTGCCAGAGAGTGCAAGCACAAAAAGTAGTCCCGGCCCGCGCGTGTAGCCTGCCTGTCAGATACCCCGCCGCCAATCAAATTACGGCGTATCTTGTACTGTCGTCGTCCTGGCCGTTGGAATCGATCCAAATAGCAGCGCAAAGATCCAAATGCAGCGCAAATATCAAAATAGCAGTTCAAAGGAGCTTGCTAAATATTGGTGGGGACAAATTTGTCATCTCAAAATATTGATTGGGACTAGTACCTAGCGTCCCCCCCTAAACCTACGCCCTTGTACTAATCTATAAAATACAATCGGTCTTCCGACCTCGTTGAAGGCGGTGAGAGAGTGCGCGCGCGGCCGGGCCTCTCTTTCTCTGCTCGTTCTTATGCGCCCTGTCCACTGATCTAAATAATTCGTTGTTAAGACGACTTTGTTCCCTCGTTTTAATAAATCTTGGACACGTTGAACTAATTCCCTCCCTCAGTTTGATTTAACGAATTACAACGTGGCCACAATATAGTAAAACGAGGGAACAAATTAGTATAACGTGCTGAGGTATTATTAATTTGTGGCCACTAAACAATATTCACCTGAATATTCACCAATTCACAAAAATATAGGTCTTTAGCATTCACTATATAATTAATAGTATCAAACTGTTTTTCTTACCTGTGAAGATAGCTTTTCAGTGAAGGCCGACAAGTGTTCTCATACAGCTTTTTATTACTTTTGCAAAGAAATTGCCGTTTTTTAATAAGCTGGAAAAATTTTCGACTTTAAACAAATACCCATTTAAATACTTAGGATGTTTGCGTTGTGAGAATGTACATGGATACTTTAGATTTAAAAACTGTGTCTCGTTAGGCAATGTTTTTCAGTCAAATCATAAAATTTCCTATTGATTCAATAGAACGCGTGAGCTCACTAGGGAATACCAATATGGCGGCGCGGTGGCTTCACTGTTTATGACGTCATGAGCTATCCAGTCATTCTATATAGATCAGTGATCAAAGTGAAAACCAGTTACACTCTCTTGGCAATTCAGAACTTTTTTTTACGTTTTGGCAAATTGGTGGCCATTTCCAGTGAATTTGTACAATCTCATTCATACATTTTGTATGATCGTCTTATTCCCAATTGATGGTTAGGGTTATGGATGGACCTTCATGCTTATTTTCAAAAAAAAAGTACACATTCATATAAATCACCACTTGATGGTTGCGTTTTCTCATGAGAATGGGTTGGTTAGTTGGTTGAAGACACAAGAGTTTAAAACAGATTACACCATTTAATATAGTTTCAGTCTCTCCACATGTTCGTTTTCATAATAGAGTGTAGATCACAGATTTGTCTTCCTTTTTTTGTGGCGTTTTTGTCTTCATAAAATGTTTTATCATTCTCTTTTGTAGAACTCGAACAATGACAAATGTATGTTTGACAGCATTAAAGAAAATGAAGTCAGAAGGTTTTTTTTTCTCCGTCTTGAAGTAATTGCTGGATTTTGTGTGTGGTGGCCAGGCCATAAAACTGCAATGCTTTTATCCCCTTCTCTTTGGCAGCCAGAGACTAACTGTGTCATGTTCTCATTCTCTCTTTCCATTATAAATCACATCTTTTATTTTCATAATTAAGAAAAGGGCACAAGTTAATAGTATAAAGTAAACAGAAAGCGCCACATTGCCTTTAGCGCAGCTGTCTTCTAATCCTGTCTTTAATTGAAATTCAATTGCAGAAAGAGATCTATACCACCCCTGTTGAAAGCAGCCCTTTGCACTTTGTCTTGTCAGTATTAACAGTGCCTTTCAAGCAGTCAGAAGAGTGAATCTGAGCCACAGGCCTGGTGTTAGCACCACCACCCTGATTAAATGCTTAAATTCTGTGCTGTCTGAAGTACAAGATTCATCTAGTTTAGTTTTATGTGCATCTCTGTGCAGAATATGTTGTCATGTTCTAGATTAACAAAAGGCATTTTTAGGGCATTAAGGCATTTTTCATTTCTCAATACACAGAAAACATCTAGTTACATATCATCTTGGTTCCCTGAGAAGGGGGATGAGACGCTGCGTCAATGATGACGCTGGAGGCGTTCCCATATAGCTAAAAACCAAACCAAACCTTTTTTTATACGTTTTTAAAAGTTAAAAGAGTTCTTCAAAAAAAGTTCCCAGTTATGTTAGTTTTTTCAGTTCACAATTTTTTTCTTACAGATTTTATTATATATCAGTTCTGATTGCCTACAGTACATAACGCTGAAACAAATAATTATCTTAACCCTAACTTTAACGTAGGCCTAAGTGTAGTGTTTGTAGAATATCCTGATAGATAGTTTGTTTTTCTGAACTCCTGTATCCATGAATTCTGAACTTTTCTTGACGGGGTTTACTCTAAAAATGTTTAATTTAGTTTTCATCTTTCATCATTAAGGCTCAATCCCAATTCACCCCTTGCCCCTACCCCTTGTTTTCGAGTGTACCCCATGGCCCTTAACCCTCTGAGGTTAAGGGCCCTTCTCTACCCTTCTCTCTGTCAGTTAAGTCCATTCTGAAACGCGTCCGAAAATGAACGGTAATTCCGCGAATACTTGTCATACAGGCACAAGTGTTTTTCCATAATGAAGCTTGAACTCTCTTCTTTTAAATGAATTAATTTATATAAAAAAACAAATGTTCTCAGTTTATGTAATCTGTATGAAAAGAGAGGGATGTCAGTCTTTTTCTTTCCAGCTCATTATCCTGATTACGCGTTAATGTGCCACGCCCACGGAGAGTGCGCGCCGTATTCAAAACGCAAGCCATTCAAACATGCCAACGCCCACCAGCTGGATTATAACACATCGTGTTCAGTAGTATCTTACTACAGCTGTATACACAGCATATCCCTACGCTGTCAGGAATAATACAATCTAATAACCCTGGAAAATGTACCAGATCGAAGTGCTGGTATAGTTTCATTTTCGAGGAGCAACAGATCCAGTGATGTAGTAAATCATTTATTCTTAAGTGCTTTGTTCTAATCGCGATATTGAATAGTGTCTGTGTAAACCGCAAAAAGACTGTTTAAATATGAATTGCGTGTCTGTGTGTAGGCTAAATGATGAATGAACGGCACAGGCGCGTGCGCTGTGTTTACTACAGTTATAGAGCGCGTGTCTGTGCTGTTCATTCACACTCGCACCTACATTAAACGTTATTTTCACATAAACACATCCAAGTGCTTTGTTCTAATCGCGATATTGAATAGTGTCTGTGTAAACTGCAAAAAGACTGTTTAAATATGAATTGCGTGTCTGTGTGTAGGCTAAATGATGAATGAACGGCACAGGCGTGTGCGCTTTGTTTACTAAAGTTATACAGCGCGTGTCTGTGCCGTTCATTAACTCTAGCAAAAATAAAGTAGGTATATTGAATTATCAACTAAGATGTTATTATAGTGTTTGCTCCAATATTTAAACTAATTAATCCTAATACGTTTTTTTAATACGTAAGATAAAATGTATACTTTTTACAAAGAAAGAATACACTTGAAATATTGTTAGAATTGTAATTGTTGTTGTAATTGTAACCTATTTGTAATTGGTTACAATTTCTAATTGTAAAATATGTATATATATATAATTTATTTTGTCCTTGCATTCTTTGGGACCCTGTGACACACCTGTGTGAAAGGCTAATTAGTATGTAGCTCATTATATATGTGGCACATTATCCGGCCTTTGTCTTCTCAGGTGTGAACACGCCTCCACGCATATTGCCTTTCCAAACAAAAGGTGTCTTATAAAATTTAAATCAATGTATTGTTTTGTGTAAAAAATTAGGCAGGGTGATTTTCAGATCATTTTGAAGCAAAAACTCTAGGCAACAACACCCATTAGTCAAAAGTCTTGTGGACACATATTTAGTATGTGTTTTGTGGCCTTATTTCAGACACTTTAAGTTTTAGTTTTTTCAATAACCACGCATAAACAATATTCTCTCAAAAATACAAACATGTACATACATGTTGCTCACATATTACGGTAGCCCTGTTTGTGCTATACAGAGTGAATTTACACCTTTGCCATTAACATGTTTATAAATAACTGAAAAAAGCACAAATGTCAGAGCATGTCAGAACACCTCCAGGACCCAGAAAAAGCCTCGGACCCCAGAGGGTTAAAACAGAGTTACAATGGCCAAGGGGTTGAAATATTCCCCTACGAAATGGAACAACCCTTCATGAACCCGATACGTCATCAGTCGTCGATGATGGCTCTGACATTACGGAAGCGATGAGTTTTTACAGGATTTCTCCATGACAATGACTGACAATGAGCGCCGCTGCTCTTACCTCTGAGGAAACATGATGATTATAACGTTCCTTCCTCGAAATGTATGTCTTTTCTGTTTTGGAAAGGTAATTTATTATACAATTTCTTAATTTAAATGACTATTATTATTATAAGAGTAAATTAAGTGCATGGTGATGTCATCTGGGGCTAAATTTAAATGTTTAACCGTTTGCGAAGCCATCTCGCCGGTGAATCGCAATGTCTTCTAGGAACTTTCTCGTAGTCTTCCGTTCGGAGTGTTCCTCTGAAAAATCTCCATTTCGAGGGCTATGTAGCCCTACCCCTTCGCCCTACCCCTCTATCGCAACAAGAATCGGGACACCCAACCCCTAGACGTGAACGCGCAAAACGGAGGGGTAGGGCCAAGGGGTGAATTGGGATTGAGCCTTAGTGTTAGCAACATCTCTCATCCCCAGCTCTCTTTTGGTGTGGTTATGGTATCTTGATGTTTGATATGACATCCTAATTTAATATCCAGAGATAACTATAAATCAGCCAACTGTAAGTAAGGCTAAACTCAGTCTAACATTCTTCAGATAATTTGTTTATCTGTATATTGTATATTAGTTTAAGCTTCAGCCCGACACAACAGCAGTGACTTAACCATTGGTGTGAGATTTGTGCTGGATCATCTGTTTCCTCCACCAGTGAAGGAAGGGGGAAGGTGTACGTGTACGGGGAAGGTGCTGCTTGTGATTTTCTGAATAACGCACTAAATCACTAAATCTTTTATTTTTTTTATTTGATAAAGGACACATTCTGTGTTTAAATTGCCCTGCATTCAAGCATTTCAATTCAGTGGTGTACTGCAGTGTAATTTGTCAAGGATAAAGTGTTCACTGTGATGCCCTTTGGCCACTCTCCTATACATGCCACATTCATGGCTTCATCCTTGTACAATCCACATGAACATCTTCACTGTCCTGGTTGTCTTGGAAACAGGATATTAAAGTCTGTATATTAGTAATAAAGCAGTTCCCTATCGCCATGAATACATGCCAGCGCCCCACGCTTACTTGATGTACTGAAATGACTTTGATTGGAAACACATTTTTTCCATTTGTAGCACACTCAATTCATGCTTTTCCTCCTCCACCCATTCAGTGCAGAGAAAACAACATCAGTCAACAACCTGGATCCTTCATCATACCTTTTGATAACATAATCAGACAGGCTTTAAGTCCTGTAATACAGTAGCCGTATCTGTTACGCCCAACCCATTCTCACGTCACACCTGCTGACGACAGCACACATTGCTGGGTGTGTCCATGGAAAATGATCCCGTCACATCTATTTAGAGGGCAGCAACGGGCACAGAGGTGTCTGACTATTTCTGACTGAGATTCTAGAAAGTTCTAGTCATTTTGTCCCCTTTGTATTCTTACTTGGAACGTAATGTTAGTCTTAAGGACTTTTTTATCCCTAGGGTGTCTCCTCTGCTTTTCTCATAACTTATTTGTAGAGAGCAAAGCCCCAAAATAGCATTTTGTTTTGCGACAATTGTGACGTTTTACAGTTTGTGATCAAATTAAATCATTTCCTGAAGCATGCTTGATTTGTACTTATTTGCTAAGCTGACTATCTTGTTTTGAGGCATAAAACCAGGCCTTTTTGTGCAGCTTTTAAAAAAAAAGACAAAACAGAGTTGTCTGGCACTGCCAGCAATCTTGATCTTTTTCACAACATTCATGGCCCCCACAGAGAATTTTGTTGTATGAATATCTGAACATGCAAAATGTCAAAAAAAATAACAGAGCCTCTGCTATAAAAAACAACACCACAGTTTTATTCTAGCTTTATGCATTATTTTTTTATCAAGACTTGAATGTGGGTAAGTTTCATAAAAAAAGCAACATTTTGAACAAAAAGCTGAGAAAATTGTGTTTTTGTCAAAGACAAAAAATGCTATTATAATGGTATTATCGCTTGTTTCCGCTTCCTTTTTTGCTTGTGTTTTGATCCAGAGATTCATATTCTTTTCGGAGATGTATAGTAGAGATCTATAGCATTAAAAACATGGATTGCCGGAAAATTGTCAGTGGCAGAAAAAGAGTCAATATTCTCGACTGTCATGTGATTTATAGTTTGTCAGTGAGTCTGGTATGATCTCACTATTTGTCATGCCATTTAACGTTGTAAACACTTGTGTCTGCCCTCTGGCAAACTTGGGTCTCCTCTTAGTGGGTTTTAGGAATCTTAATGTTTTTGTGAGTTTAAATGTTTAATCAGTTTTAATATTTATGCATTCTTGCCTAGAACAAAATGTTCGTGTTAAAAAATGTTCGGTCCCCAGGGTGTCTCATTTGCTGATCGTGTGGTTGTTCTGGCTTCTAGTGTAGTGTTGCCATTCATGTATGTCACATCTGTGCTTCTAGATCAATAACTGACACACTTTTGGGTTTGTCCCTCATTACTCTTGCGCCCATTACCTACACGTGGCAACAGTAAGATCTTTGCCAGCAATTTCTGTGGTGGATATCTCCCACCCTGTCATAACTCGCATAACTTGGAGGAGAGTGTGCCAGTGGGTAAGCTGTGTCAGTCCTTTAAATGTAGTGCAAAATTATTGTCACATGATCATACATTTAGAAAGAACCCATCAGATTGAGAGATATGCATATGAGAAAAGGGATCATTTTGTGGCTCTTTGTCATATTTATTTAGTTTCATAATCAATTTTTTTACAAGCCAAGTAAAGCAATTTTTATGTAAAAGAAGATGTAACTTAAAATGTAAATTATACATTTTGGTAAATTGCTAATGTGTATATATAACCAACCGTTTTGTTGTTGTTGTTGTTGTTTTTATACAGGTACTATTACCATTACGATGACAAATTGTTAAAAATTGCTTCACTACATTTAAATATTCTGATTATTTACCCTATTTATGGCTGGTTCATGACAATGTGAATTATGTGGAGAAAAAAATAATGGGATTTGGGAATGGTTTTTATCCATTTTTTTCTCATTTATGTTCATATTTGTGTTTGAATTAGAAATTAGACTCAACATAACCCTTGCCATGATGACACACTTTACCCCTAAGTTGGGACATGTTTTTCATATTCTAGTCATCATAGCCTATTTCTAAATTTTATGTCTCTGTTATAGCTTTTCTTGTTTCAGATGAAAGCAGACATCCTGAAATAGAATCATCTGCATTAGTTTCACTTACAGTACATCTCATTTATCCTTGCCTAGAGGAAAACTTAAGTGGCACATCTTACCTCACATCATAATTTCTTGTGTCAGAACCTGCTTATAAAATTCACACCAAATAAATGCGTTTCAAGAGGTCTAATCGGATTCAGGTTACAGCCTTTAGTTGCACTTTCAAATGAAGCTCAAAACAGAGATTGTTTCAAATAAAATATGAGCACATTATTCTATTTAAAATAATTACTAAATCAACAAGGGGCAAATTATTTTCCTTTCAGAACTGTGTATATGCTCTTTTTTGTTTGGGTTGTATGTGTTGGCAAACCAAGCTTGAAATTTAATAAAGCAATTGGAAATAAACTCTTTCACTCTACAATGATTTCTGTGTGGAAATATGCTGATCTGTTGTGTGTGGCTAATCTACTGTCTGTCAACAAAGAGTGGAAAAGTATGAGTGTGCCATTCAGTGTTTCCCTTATAGAGTGGTGTGAAATAATGCTAATAGCAAATTGTCGTAGTGCCATTGATGATTATTAGGACACATTAAGTTAACGAAGGATGTTTGCTGTGCATAATTTATAGTGCCTTCAATGTTTTGAGGTAAAAATATTCACTTCTGTGCATAGATCATATGTTTTGTGTGAGATGGATTAAGTAACCTGTGACCAGCCATACAGAAAGCAGCCGCACTCTTTCAGCTGTGGCTTTCTGAAAAGCTTGCTGGTGTTTGGTGTGTTTGGAGCGGTCGTCCACTCTCTGCTCTTATTTGAAGATCTGGCTAAATGTTTTATTTACTCTGATAGCTCTGCATCTGCGTGAATTTATGTAGTTGAAAGATAAGTGTGCTTGGTGTAAGGCTCAAAGCTGCCATAACTTCAGTTTGCAAGCACTGCTTTGGTTCCATACGTCAGCAAATTTTTTTTAGCGTTTCTTTTTTTTTTTTTTTTTACCTGATGTCACATCTCTGAAAATTTGGTCACAGTCGTTGGATATAGTCTATTATTCATAACCACAATTGGCTTCTTTCAGATAAGGTCTTTAATATTTTCACTTGACGGTTGTTATGAACATATTATCTGATATTTTGTTGCCATGTCTTGCTCCTTGGGGCAGATCTCGATTTAATTAGACCGGTAATGTATTTCCCTAGCATGAGTTAATTGTTGTACTTAATCACTGCAAAGCTTATAAAGTGCTGAGCTACAAGGAAATTGCAGTCTCTGAACAGAGACCCCACAGCAGTGCTGAGTAGCGACGCATTCATAGAGATGATTAATAACCTCATATGAAGCATGTATTCATTATTTCAGCAACTTGTAAGCTTTACTCTGCAAAAAGTCATTTTTTTTAATCATTATCTTATGCAGTTTTGCTTCTCATATAAATTAATGAATGTGTGAATATTTTTACTGGATAACAAGACAAAAATACTAATGAAGTAAATGATTTTTTGTAGTTTAAATAAAAATATAGACGAAATATTTCCTTGCATCCTTCCCTGCTGAGTATTGTAAACAAAAAGCCATTATAATGGAGACATTTGTTACAGTTCTTCCGTGATTTATAACTTCCATGCTAATATGCACATCTTTCTTTTGGGTTTAAGCTATTTTAAAATGAGACATCTGCTCAGGCTGAGTTGTCTGTTTAATGCAAAAATGCATGCTGAGATAAACTCTAAAATGCTAACATGCCAGCATAAAGCTCTGTGACGTTTGCAGTGTTTGATGGAGATTGTGACACTTTGTATGTTTCAGATTACATTTTAGTAGCAGAGACTGTCTGAGAGCTCAGATAATTTCTATAGCTGTGTGTGTGTGCATAACAAGCTTTATGTTAACTGTACGTGTAGCACTATTGGCCTTTATTTCCAGCGTACCATGAGCATTTGCTGTTGCTGTTAACACGTCAGTCACACATGAAATGACAGCATTATTATTGTAATCGTTGTCTGTGATTGTGGACCTTGACTGTGTGTGGGATCTAAGTACAGTAGAAAGAGTTTTTGTTTTTTCTGATTAAAGTCAATAGTTAATAATGAAAGTCTTAGTATTTTATGCATTTTTACTGTATATATACTGTGTATATACACACACACATTTTAATGCATACATTTTCTAAATGCTGTAAATTTTTTATATATTTTTTTACAGTTTTGTGTTACTCTACGTAAGTTGAGCCATTATGCTATGGATGCCACAGTAAGAAACAAGTGAGCGAATTTATGGTTGTCACCATTTGATGTGTTGATTGCGTTTATAGAGCCACTCATGTCATGTCACTTTTCAAACTTAGTCATGAGTGAACAGCCTACACTTGCCAGGTTTTCCCCCCATGTAGCTCATACAGTATATATTGCTTTTGATGACTGTACTGAACCATGTGTTTAGGCAAAGAAAATTTGACCAGCAAGTCATTCAAGTGATTCAAGTATCAGCCAAAGAGATCACAGCACAGCTCTGTTCAACAAAATGTTTTAACTTTTTCGTTTACACTACTAATTTGGAGAAGCACTAGTTTATACAGCAAGTCAACACTGTTTAGGTCCATTTGAAAGAACCAGTGCCAGCAAGAAGCTCAAAGCTAAAGATGGCAACTTGTTACATGATGTGAGTGTGTGTTTTTAAAGGCACTCTAATGAGATGGGGTGTGACATGAGATATTGTTGACTCTGAAGGTCGACGTGTGTTGTGCTGCTTACTCCTCTGTGCTGCTTGGCAAACAGGCTGATCTCAGGTTCCAGAAGATTTCCAAGGGCCTTAAACCAATAGTCAGCCTATGAAATTGTTTCTTTACACAACCATTGTGTGTGTGTGTGTGTGTGTGTGTTTGAGTTTGTGTGTGTGTGTGTGTGTGTTTGTTTAATAAATGAATACTTTAATTCAGCAAGAATACAATTAAATTGATCAAAAGTGACAGACAGTAAAGGCATAATACTACAAATGATTGCTATTTCCTTTGAACTTTCTATTTATTAATGAATCCCAAAAAAAGGATCATGTTTTTTTTACACAAAAACATTAAGCAGCACAACGGTTTTTAACACTGATAAAAAGAAAACATATTTCTTGAGCAGCAAATCAGCATACTTTAATGATTTATGAAGGATGTGACATTGAAGACTGGAGTAATGATGCTGAAGATTTAGCTTTGCCATCACAGGAATAAGTTACATTTTAAAAACATATATTAAAATCAAAATAGTTATTTTAAATTGTAATAATATTTCACCATATTACTAATTTTACTGTATTTTTGATCAAATAAATTCAGCCCTGGTGAGCATAATAGACAAAAACATAAAAAAAAAATCTTACGGTTGTGTAGGCTATGTTTCATTGTTTTTACGCAGCTGTTGAAGTGTGATATTTGGGTATTTGCACACTGAGTCCTTGCCCCTAAAATATTCAACTGAAAATAGATTAGCATTCTTTGATTCCAGCATGTATATGCACATGCTTGTGTGCTTTGTTTTTACTGTGAGTGTAAATGTCTGACGTGCACGTCTGTGGTGTGTGTGTGTGTGTGTGTGTGTGTGTGTGTGTGGCATGCTATTCCTCTGTGGTTCTTACATTTTCTGGATCTATCCACTTCATTTTTAAAGATGCCCTCAATATTTCTTACGTTTTGCTTGCTGCTATGGTCAAAATTTTAATTGTGCTGATCATACATTACCAAACTATCATGGAATGAGAATGTCATTTACTGAAAAGTCATCATTCATCTTTGGATAAATAATAACCATTTGAGGGAAACTGTCTGCTTCTTAAATACCCCAGTATTCCCATCATACCATGATTATCATTTAAATAATGCTGCTCAGTGTGCTGTAAGTTATCTGCACATAACATATGTTTGCGAGGAAGTGGGGATATACATGGTGTGTTACAGTAAAGCTTGGTGTATGAGCTCAGCTGGCTTGTTTCTGTTCTGCATCTTTGATACTTTCTCTATTTCCCTTTCTAACTATCTCACTCTCTTTAGTCATTAATGTTCTCTTTCATCATCTCGTGTTCGAGATCCACCTATGGGAAGGGCATCCGTACCTGACCTCTGCAGAAGCATCCAATTGCACCAAGTCTGGCTAGACAGACAGAAGCGCGCAGCCAATGCCAGGTGAGGCCACACCCCCTCACCTACGGGCATATAACATCTGGGCGCGCTGCTATGCCTCAGTTGACATTCGCTTCTCGCGATCTCTGCATCTCACAGCTCGGTTGATTTTTACACTGCTCACCTCGTGTCTTCAGGAGGACATATCGACCAGATCAGCCTCCGCCGGACGTGACAGTTGTTTATATTTCAACGACTCCTGCTTTGCATTCGGAGCCGCCCACGCTCTCGCTATTTTCACCGTTTCTCCTCACGGCTGCCCGCCACGGATTTCTCCGTTTTCTTCGCTGGTATGTCACTGTCTAAGCCTGCAGCCTCTCCAGGGGATAGCATATCACGGGCCTGCCTTGCCGCGTGTGGTGCCCTTATCGCAGCTAAGGATCTTCAGCAGCTTTGCGTGGTCTGTTTGGGTCTTAAGCACGCTCGGGAAGCCCTGGAGAACCCGGAGAATTGCAGTTTCTGCCTCATGCTGCCTATGAAGCTGCTTAAACGCCGTCTTAAGGTGGCAGTGACACGGTGCACCGGGCTCAGCCCTTCTGACTCGGACGGGGGTCACGGTGATGACGACGCGCTACCGGGGGCCTCCCGGGGCGCAACGTCTCTCATCTGGGCTGACCAGCCCAATCCCGCCTTCCCCGAGGAGGACATCTTCGGGGACAACCTCACTCTCGTCCACGAACCGCCCGGTTCTGGCGAAGAGGAGGATGCGGCCATTCTTGGTGTTTCAGAGGACGAGGAGGCCATCCCGCCCTCTGGTGTTCCCGAGGCTACCGCCCACGCGGTTCTGCCTCAAGCCGTCCTCCTGGAAGTGTGTGAGCGAGCGGCCGCTCGTCTCAACATTGAATGGCCGGCACCACAGAGCGCCACCGACCAGGAGAGGGATATTTATGATGGGAAAGTGCTGGGACCCCCTCCCGGCCCGAGGAAACAACTCTTCCCCATCCTCCCGGCGTGCGCGAAGCACATGAGGAATTATTGAAGTGACCCGCTCGACTTCAGACAAGGTCTCACGGGACTCGAGGTTAAGGACATGGCGGCGCACGGTATGGGCGAACCTCCCGCCGTTGAGCCTTCCATTGCCAGGCACCTTAACCCCGCTCAGGGCGGGCTGCTCGCTCCCCCTAAGCCGGTCTTGCCCAACAAGATGGACCGTTTTGCTGCCTCCGTTCACCAGGCAGCTTATAAGTCCTTGGCCGTGGCTGTCAGGGCCCTTAACGTTTCTTCGCTCCTCTCCGCCTACCAGGCGGAGATCCTCGAAGAGTTAGGGCAACAATTGGAAAAGGGAAATCCTTCTGAAACCCTGTGGAAGGAGATCCTCACGGTGAACGACCTCGTCCTCCGTAACGCTCGGCAGGCTGTCCAAGCTTGCGGGCGCTCCATGGCGCTTTCCGTGGTTGGAGAGCGCGCGCTCTGGCTGAACCTGTCAGGACTCCCTGACAGTGAGAAACGGCGGATCGCGGGCGCGCCGGTGGAGCCCGACCGGGCTCTCTTCGGCCCCGCCGTCGCACTGATGCAACAACGGTGTGACGATAAGAAGGAGGATGAGGCTTTCAAGCTTTGCCTTCCCAGGAAGTCAGTCCCACGCCAGGCGCCCCCTGTGCGTTTGCCTAACCCACCGGCCACGGGACGACAGTTTCATCAGGGCAAGGAAAAGCCCCGCAACAAACCACCCCCTCGGAGGCGCACTCGCCCGTGCCATAAAACAGAACGACTGGTTCACATCAGTCGATCTGAAAGATGCTTTCTTTCACATAAGCATCTATCCTCTGCACAGGAAGTTTCTTCGTTTCGCCTACCAGGGCATATGTTACGAATTCACAGTTCTTCCGTTTGGACTCAGTTTGAGTCCCCGGTCTTTCTGTCTGTGCGCGGAGGCGGGCTTAGCACCTCTGAGAATATCAGGTCTGAGAATCCTGACTTACATAGACGATTGGCTCATCATAGCCGAATCAAAGGAGAAGGTGTTGCAGGACACCGGCCGTGTGCTCGCGCACATCACATCGCTCGGGTTCCAAGTGAATGTGAGCAAGAGCAATTTCACGCCCAGTCAGAATGTCATTTTCCTGGGCTTGGAGTTGAATTCGGTCTCCATGCGAGCGCGTCTCTCTCAAGAGCGGGTTCGCTCTCTGATGAACTGTCTGACGCAGTTCAGAGAAGGGGCGAAAGTGCAGTATCGCACATGTCTCAGGCTGCAGGGTCTCATGGCTTCATCCACCCAAGTTGTGCCGTTGGGACTCCTGAGGATGAGGGCGTTCATGAAATGGGTTTTGTCACTACATTTCAGCCCGATTCGCGACCTTTGCCGCTCGGTAACAGTGACACGCGCCTGCTCGGCAGCCTTGCGCCACTGGGAGAGCGAGGACTTTTACGCACGGGGAACCCCTCTGGGGGCGGTTACGATGCGGAAAGTTGTGACGACAGATGCGTCCTTGACAGGCTGGGGTGCCACCGAGGAGGGCAGAACGGTGAACGGTCTGTGGCCAAACAGACTACGTTCAGCGCACATAAACTATTTAGAGCTTTTAACCATTTGGAAAGCTCTAAATCATTTTCTGCCTCGCCTGCAGGGACATCACGTTCTAGTACGGTGCGACAATACCACGGCTGTGACTTATATCAACCGTCAGGGCGGCATGCGCTCGTCGAAACTCTACGCTCTAGCTTACAAGCTTTTTGTGTGGAGCAGACGGGTTTTCCTGTCGTTACGCGCAACTCACGTTCCGGGCATTCTGAACAGAGGTGCGGATCTGCTATCAAGGGGAAACCCAATCTACGGAGATTGGCGTCTTCACCCTCAGATAGTGGAAATGCTATGGATGAGATTCGGACGGGCGAGCGTAGATCTATTCGCCTCGCGCGAAAACTACCATTGTCCTATGTTCTTCTCTCTAAGGGACATGGACGCGCCCCTCGGGGTAGACGCACTGGCCCACCCATGGCCCAGAGGGCTCCTGTATGCTTTTCCTCCCCTGTGCCTGATAATTCCCACATTGGCCAGGGTGAGAGAGCAGGGCCTGTCTCTCATTCTGATAGCACCCAGGTGGCCCAAGGCACCATGGCTGGCGGAGATAATTCCTCTGTTGTACGCCGAGCCGTGGCGCCTTCCCGTTCGCACGGATCTATTGTCCCAAGCCAACGGGGAGATTCACCACCCCCACCCGGACAGGGTGGCTCTCTGGGCCTGGCCCGTGAGAGGACGAACCTGAACGCACTTGGGCTTTCGCCGCGTGTGGTCGCCACTATTTAGAATGCCAGGGCCGTCTCTACACGGTCCTTATATGGCTGTAAGTGGCAAGTGTTCGAAGGGTGGTGCGATGGGCGCGGTCTCACATCTTATCATTGCTCAGTTCCTGATATTTTGTGTTTCCTTAAAGACCTCATGGAAAAAGGGAGCTCTTTTTCCACCATTAAGGTCTACTTGGCTGCGATTTCAGCCTGTCATGTGGGTTTTGAGGGCTCTACTGTCGGGCAGCACCCTCTAATCCGCAGATTTATGAAGGGTGCACGCCGCTCTTTGCCAGTCATCAGGAGAACTGTTCCGGAATGGGACCTCTCCATGGTGCTGGAAGCACTGTCTCAACATCCTTTTGAGCCTCTGGGGAGTATTTCCCTTAAGCTGCTGTCCTTCAAGACAGCTTTGCTCTTGGCCTTGGCATCTGCTAAACGTGTCAGTGAGCTACATGCACTCTCGATTCACCCCTCGTGCACTAAGTTCTCCCTCAGTGGAGATAAGGTTTCCCTTAAGCCTAACCCGGCCTTCATGCCGAAGTGCTTCCCTGTGTTCACTTCGGAGGTGTTGGAGCTGTCCGCTTTTCACCCTCCACCTTTTACCTCTCTGGAGGATCAGAGGCTGAATGCTTTGTGTCCAGTCCATGCTTTACAGGCCTATATGACCAGGACCAACGCTTTCCGGAAGAGCGACCAGCTCTTTGTTTCATGGGCCCCCCCGCACAGAGGGAGTCCCATATCGAAGCAACGCCTCTCACATTGGGTTGTGGACGCTATAACTATGGCTTATGAAGCAAAGGGAGTGCAGCCCCCAAGGGGCATCAGAGCTCATTCCACAAGGGGCTTAGCCGCCTCTTGGGCTTTGTTTAGGGGAGTGTCACTGCAGGACATCTGCTCCGCTGCCAGTTGGGCTTCTCCTCATACCTTTGTGCGTTACTACCGGCTGGAGTCACCAGAACCTCGGTAGCACATTCGGTTTTAGGGGTGGGGTCTTCTTAGCTCTTCCCTGTACCCTGTTGAAACCAATAAGAGTGAATGGGCCGGCTGGCCATGTTCATTCCTGCCACCAAACATTTACTTCCCGTTATGGGTATAGTTTATGTGCCTTGGTGGGTTGGGGTTACTATCATGTATGTGTCTCATGCATGTTTCATGTCCTGCTTGTCCACAGCAGTTTGGTGTGGCATCACCTTTGCAGGTTCATGATTAATGGACGTGTCAGGCACCGCCTCCCCGAGGTGACCGTCTTTCTTTGGCTTTCAGAACCTCACTGTGAGTGTATTGGGCAATCGGGGAGCTGTCCATGTCTCTCCCATAGGTGGATCTCGAACACGAGATGATGAAAGAGAACAATAGGTTACTATCGTAACCCCGGTTCTCTGAAATATCGAGTGGAGAGATCCACCAGCTTTGCCCCGCTTGCCGCACGAGAAGCGAATATACTTACTGAGGAATAGCAGCGCGCCCAGATGTTATATGCCCGTAGGTGAGGGGGTGTGGCCTCACCTGGCATTGGCTGCGCGCTTCTGTCTGTCTAGCCAGACTTGGTGCAATTGGATACTTTTGCAGAGGTCAGGTACGGATACCCTTCCCATAGGTGGATCTCTCCACTCGATGTTTCAGAGAACCGGGGTTACGATAGTAACCTATTGTTTTTTCATTTGGTGATCACTTTTAACAGCTGATCAAAGCAGTGAAGTAGCCCCAAAACATGACCCATCTTCACACCACGCAATCTGACAAATTACCCCAGAAAAGAGTCTGGAGTTTTGACATTTACCGCTCTAAGATAAATGGCTTTCATTTCTTGCTCAGCTCTTTCAGGGATCAAAAATTGTTTGCAAGTTAATATTCAGTGAAAAGTAGGTTAGCAGGGAATGAGAAATTGTTATTTTGGAGAAAGAGAGTGGCATTGGTGATGGCTGTATTGATTAGATTTCAGTGTAAACAATACTGTACCTGTAGTGAAAATACAGTAAAACTGTACCTAGAGATTTAACATTTGCTCTACACTTGCATATAAGTGTTTATTTTTTTAGTTTTATGTAGCTCTCTGTAATGTGAACTTTTTTTTGTAAAGATTTTTTCTACAGTGTTTATGGGTTTCAGAGAAACAACCAAGATCAAATGGTGTGTTTGTGTAGGCTACATCTTGGTTCCAAAATTTCGTGAGCTGCCTGCTGCCTTCATAGGCATCCTATTGAATATTGGTTACACAAATTACTTATAGAATATTGTTTATGCATGGTTATTGAAAAAACTAAAACTTAAAGTTTCTGAAATAAGGCCACAAAACACAATAAATATGTGTCCACAAGACTTTTGACTAATGGATGTTGTCGCCTAGAGTTTTTGCTTCAAAATGATCTGAAAATCATCCTGCCTAATCATTTACACTTTGTTTTTATTGTGAGTATACACAAAAAAATAGACACTTAACAGGATCGAATGATGTATAACACTTATATGATACCGCCGACCCCAAAGGGTTAAAGCTCGTTCAGACTGTCAGTTTAAATCTGTTTTATATAAAATCCGTTATATATAAATCCGTAATTTTTTGTGCATATCCGATGTAGCAGGACCAATCAAACACACACAAATTATTCATTATATTTAATGAATAATCCAGCAAACTCACTCTCCCAACAACGGTCTATGAAACTTCCCCCAAAACTAACATCCCAAATGAAGCTAACACATTGGCAGAATGTTACAGGACACATTAAGACTGATAAGAATTTTATGACCCCAAAAGGAATTTGCAGGGAATCGTGACTCTCACTTAATTCTTGCTGAGAAGGAGAAATAAACCCTTTTAATCCTATATATCTATATATAACCACGTGAGAAATGTAAACATGTATCTAATTTTCCCATCTCATTATTTTCCTTTTATGTGGTTTGGCCTATGCCTTAATTTTCTCTTTTAAATTCTTTTGGATTAATGTTTCAGACTTGCATACGGTTTACCTAAATCATATGTGTAGCCTGTTTAGTCTCTATAAACTCCAATCTTCGCCCCATTTGTTAATTTACATGACATTTTTCTAAATTTGTGACACATTAGTATTGTAAGAATCTTGAAGATTCTTTTCTTAAATACCCAATCAAATTATATATTCAAATGCCCTGTTAGAACACAATGGGTCGTAAAATCTCCCTCCAAAAGGGAAAACTTCTTATTGGTTCACACACCCCCAGAGGGTGTGACATCTTCACGCTTTGAAAATCACGGATCACAAGATCATGCCTCTTAGTCCCTTTATGAAATCCTAATGAAGATGATGCTGAACTAGAAGTTTTCTAAGGACCCCCAAGCTTGTGCCAGGCTGAGGCCTTGTCTTTCCATTCACCAAAGATCCTCTGACTCCCACTGGTTCTCTCTCATCAAGACAACAACAGCAAAGATCACCTGGAGCCTCAACAAATTGCATCAGGACAGTTTAATTCAAATGGGTGAGACATGCAAGTATCAATCTTAGTCTCATTATTTGATACATTAAAGGTGCTCTAAGCGATGTTGGGTGACGTCACTTCTTGTTGACGTTCGAAGTATTGTCAAACAAAACGGAGGCTAGCTAGACCCTCCCTCCTCCGTGCACTAACCCCCCAAATCCTTCTTGTCGGTTATTGGCTGGAACAGTTTGTTATGTTTCGTGGTGCGGGTTAGCCCAGTTTGTTTTTGTTGCCGTTTTTGGAGCCTGGGGTGTCTGCAGAGACCGCGTTTTTTTACAGTGTGTTCAGGGGACAGGCAGCTAGCGGATAGTGAGGAGATGTTTGCTGTATGTCACACAAAAAATGTTGTCCTAAACAACGCGTGACATCGCTTAGAGCAGTTTTAAGTATCCTTACCCCTTTTCAAGGAGGGCGTGTTAGAATTAAACTGATGGTTTGCTCAAGGCTGTTGATCTGCTGAATTTCAAACAATGCTAACTTCTTGCTTTCCTGTATTCTGCTTCAGCTTTCTTTCCGTTGGTAAACTGTATGCATGTACTGTATGTATGTGTATGTTAGAGTAGTTTAAATGTTTAGTCTAGTTAATAAAGTCTTGTTCATGTCGCACGTAAAGTTGTCTGTGTCTCAAGCTCATATACTGGAGTCGCTAATCATATCGATTTTGACTACTTGCTCTTAGTAATACTGTAAAGTAAGAAAGAAAATGAAAGAAAGAAATACATGTAAACATGTAAAAATTTGTAATGCATCTGCCATCCAATAATCGCAATAAGCTTTGTGCTTTGTTACTTTTATTGTCCCTGTACTTCATGCATTACCTAAACTACATAATCTATTGTAGATCCTCTTCATTGACCTATAGTTTGGTATTGGTTTACTCACTAAAAAGTTATCTGAATATATAGATTCTCATTTACAACGAATTGGTGAAACAATTACCTTCCTATTTAAGAGATTTTTTGAATAAATTACATTCTAATTTAGACGACCAAGACTGGTAGTAACATTAGATGTATCATCTGTTTACACTTCAATTCCACATAAAGAAGGTTTGAAATCTTTGGATATTTATTTTCTAAAAATTCTTCAGAGTTCTACATTACCCACACAAATTATCCTAGATTTGACCAAATTTCATTGACTACGAATATTTTTTTGTTTGATAAAGATTACTATCTTCAAGGTACTGCTATGGGTACTCCCTTACCAAGTTATGCAAATTTCTTTATGGGTAATAGATGTTATACATTTTAGATGTATTGACATTGAAGATTAACAACACAGTCTCTTCCACAGTGTTTTGAAAACCAACAGACAAGAATACATTATTTCTGCCGATAGGCATCACCCACTACCTCTGAAAAAAGGTCTACCTTTAAGCCAGCTTTATAGACTGAGATGTATTTGCGATTTAGAAGAGGAAAATCAGTGTTTAATCAATTTAAAATATCAAAAATTATATTATTAAAAATATATATACTATTAAAAATATATTAAAAAAAATGAAATATAAAAAAAATAAAATAAAAGGAAGTCATTTTGTTTTTTTGGCCAAGTGCATCCTTAATTTAAGGTTTCAGTTTTGGCCCGGAGTTTTCATTTCGTGTGTATATATTTTTTTCTTCTTGAGGACATAATGTGAATGTCCTTTTTTTATTGTAAATATTAAAAACAAATTGAGAGTATGCTTTATCTTCGACATCCGTCCTTTAAATTGAAACTGCATAACTGCATTGCCATGTCACCTTAATTCCATGAACACATCTTAAGCTAATCAGCAGGCACAGAATGTTAGCCTGCTCATCTCCATAACTCCCAGGCTGCTTTACTGTGAGAGAACTGACCTTTAAAAGTGTGAGGGGAAGATAAATCAGCCTTGTTTAAGAGACTCCCTCAGAAGAGAAGAGGCAAATACTGTTGGACTATGCTGTGTTGCAAACTAGGGAGGACCAGATCTGTTTAAAATAACCGTGGAGATGTGTGGAGTCAAGGAGGAGAGAGCGTTCACTGGTATGTGGGGACTGACTGTCCTGGTACAGACTACCTCAAGCCAGAACCTCCCTAAATATTTGGCTAGATCTGGAATTGCGCACCCAGTTTTGCTAATTTGGTAAAAAGACACCTGGTTTGGAGTTGATAAGCATAGGTCCTGTCCTGCAAGTCTTACTGTTTCTATATTTCCAATCTCCCTGCTTGATATTTACAGCAGAATTCTCATCTTTCCTTATATGGTGCACCTAAATAAATTAGGTATGTTTTGGTTGACTTGGTCTTGTGTGCCATTCTCAGGAAACTGAGCTTAAGTTTAATTAACATAAACCTGTTCAAATGGTAAAAATCGAGAGACTGTTTCAGGTTGTGTGACTGAAAAGCTTCCAATAAACTGTAAACAGTCAAAGTGGGACACTTTGAAGCAAATGTTTAGTGTGAATGAATGAGCAGCCAATAAGTAATTCCCTCATATGTAATTAGCAGCATTTTTTACTGGGGCTTGAACATTGTGTTTACCTTACAAAAAATGAATGGTCAGCCTTGTGTCTTCTAAAAGAGCATAAAAGCGAGGCTTGTTTGGCATATGTTTGAGGCTGGGTTTGTGTGTGTGTGCTTGTGTGTGTGTGTGTGTGTGTGTGTGTATTTCTGTGCTGTGACTGTAGTGTTACAAAAAAGATATACACTAAAATAGTGTAGCGATGTATAAAGCACAGTCACTTTCAAACCAATCAACTTTCTGTTGGTCAACATGGTGAATTGACCCACGTTGCAAAAGGAGCAAAGAGGACACTGACAACTCACTGACAGATGAGACAGAGCAGGTTACTTTTGGTATGAAACAAAGTCTCAGTTTTCAAATATATATATCGTAATTCCTCAAATAAAAACCGGTAGTCAATTAAACGCCAGGCCTCTGATAGTGGCCGGGGGCGGGGTCAACACAGACAAATAAAGGCCGGTCTCAAATTAAGGCCAGGGAAAATTTAGTGTTGATAGGTAATCTCCTGTGCCTTTCATATAATGACATAACGAAACATACTCATTTTCCACTAAATATTTTCCTCTACATCTCATCATCGATGTCGGCCCGCTCTGACGCGACATGCCAGATTCAAACTGTGCTTTCACGCCGAGCTAAAGACGGACTTTCAGCGCTTGTCGTACCGTAGCCTATATCACAACTATTCAGTGTTTTTAACCACATCATGTTTATTTTAGGTTTCAGACATTTAAATGCATATAATTTATAGAAGAAAAATACATTTATAGTTTGTAAAATACATAATAGTGTCTATGCAATAACAATTCATTCAAATATATTTGCCAAGGTGTTTTATTCATATCACAGTGCATGTGTAACGGAGGCCAGCTAGTAGTTGCTGTGCGAGTAAACCTCACTCCTCTGATCTCAATAGGCGCTCTAGCGACAGATGCTAGAGGCTGCGGTCTTTAGCCTCCTTGTTAGAGCGCCTGACTCTCATGCCGGAGACCCGGGTTCGAGGCCCGATAGGGACCCGAAAGGGGTTACATTGGTGCCGTGACCCGGATGGGAGTGAGGTTTAGGGGGGTGAGTGTAACGGAGGCCAGCTAGTAGTTGCTGTGCGAGTAAACCTCACTCCTCTGATCTCAATAGGCGCTCTAGCGACAGATGCTAGAGGCTGCGGTCTTTAGCCTCCTTGTTAGAGCGCCTGACTCTCATGCCGGAGACCCGGGTTCGAGGCCCGCTGGGAGCGGGTCGAGTGGGACCCGGGTGAAAGGGGTTACACATGTAACTATTAAGTTTACTTCTCCCAGTTCACCGGCCACTTACTTTAATGTATTTCGTGAGAAACTGATGAATTCACGTGCTGTAATAAATCCAACAGACAGGAATCTCTGAACTGCGGCCCAAACAAACATCTCACGTTACAGATCAAGATCATTTATAACGTTAAAGGTTTTTAAACGACACAACAAACTTACATGTATTTGAGAATCGGAGTTTGGAAG
Source organism: Gila orcuttii (assembly GCA_026230005.1). Lineage (NCBI taxonomy): Eukaryota > Metazoa > Chordata > Actinopteri > Cypriniformes > Leuciscidae > Gila > Gila orcuttii. Next base: position 17,805,418 of record JAPDVR010000019.1, on the reverse strand, counting down.
TTTAAGCAAGTTAGTTAATATTTAGAAAAAAAAGTGCTACATCTGTCATACAGCGCTATTTTGGCTGTGGTGAATCACGTGCGTGCCAAGCATGACACGTCACCACGGAAACAGGGCGGGCGGGGGGATCGCGATGCAGTCTCAACATAGTGATGTCTGTCAGCCATCGCGATAGATGATTGCATTGTCTATCGGCCCAATCCTGTTATTTATGAAAAAGATGGAATTAGAAATAAAGGCCTGCCTCTAATAAAAGCCTGCTTCAAATAAAAGCCGGTTACCTTCTGCAGTTCAGGTAAATAAAGGCCCCGGTTTTTATTTGAGGAATTACGGTATATATATATATATATTAGGGCTGTCAGTTAAACGCGTTATTAACGGCGTTAACGCAAAACCATTTTAACGCGATTAATTTTTTTATCGCGAGATTAACGGTCTTTTTGGCCTAGCAAACTTTGTAGTTTTTACAACAGGACGCGGCATGCGCGGCGCTGCGCTGCGCTATAAAACCCATTTATTTCAAGGGCGCCGTGCGAGGACGTTTTGTTGCTTCGTCGACCAAAGCGCAAGTGGATCTAGCTAGACCGGAAACAAAACAACAGGCACGCGCACACACTTGTTTGGGCTTGCGAGCCGGCCAAATAGGTTAAAGTTACGTTTTGAGTGGATGACGAGCGCGAGACGCCGAAATGGATGCCAATAAGATTCTGAATGGAAAGTTTACTTTTAAAAAGTTGCCAAATGGTTCCATTGACTAGACCAAAGTGATCTGTGTGTTTTGTCGTTATGAACTGAGCTATCATCATCGCAGCACGTCCAGTCTGAAATACCACTTGATGATGGCCAAGCACACACACACAGCTGATGCGAATTCTCCGCCCCCTCATCAATATCAGTACCTCGTCAGTATTTCTTTCACCCTTTTATTGATGGACAGTGTTACAAAGAAATTATTTGCTCCAAGTGAGAATGTTAGTGTGAAATTGAACACAGTATTGCCAATGTTGTTTTCAATAAAAAAAAATGTGCACAAAGCAAGGAATCCACTTTTTACATGCTGATAAGAGCATTAAAATGAGAAAAAATAATGAACAAAAAGAAATCAAGAGACATTTAGAATAGATAAAAATGTGCGATTAATCGTGAGTTAACTATGACATTAATGCGATTAAATATTTTAATCGTTTGACAGCACTAATATATATATATATATATATATATATATATATATATATATATTAAAGAAATTCAAACAATAATAGCATTTTGTAGCTCTTTAATGTGTCGTGACAGATCACTGTAGTGCCTTAGTTCAAGCGGCACATGAACCGATCATCTCTTCCTACTAGCTATATACATGAATGAACATCAGAAGCTATGTTTTTTCAACCGCAGAAAGACTTCAATACACACCATACACACTAGGGCTACACGATTAATCGAAATGAAACCACACGTGATTTGGCAAAGGCTGTGATTATGGGCAGCTTTGTCAGTTCAGCACGGCTCTGTGCTCAGTTGTAAATGCTGCTCCATCTGAAAGCCAGAGGGCGCTCTCGCGAAAACACTACAAATATGCCCTGCAGAAGTAGACAACGCACATCATTCCAGGAAATCCCTATGGTCATCATACTATCTGTTGCTGAATGAAGAAGATTGAAACGATTTGATTAAAAAAAGTTTTGGACAAGAAGTTAATAAATGCTTCTCAAGTTTGGAAAGATGTTTGACACGTGTTGCTTTTCAAATGCACGTTATAAGCGACTCAAACTCACAGTGCTTTCAGATGGAGCAGTGTTTACTACTGATCACAGAGCCGAATGTCACTGACAAGCAGCGCATAAAAAATTATTGCAGCCTTTGCGATTTCATAATCGCAATAAGCCAAATCAGATTAAGCGCTATTTCATGTTAATTGTGATTAATCGTGCAGCCATAATACACAACAAATTGAAGTCCACCAACGTTAATCTACTAACTCACCTGTCTGGTTTGTTTGTCGGACAAAATGGCGGATTCGCCTTATGATTGGTCAGATCGCCTGTCAATCAAACTTCCTGCGAAGGGTGAAAAGGCTGCACCTTTAAAGCTGAAGTGTAATTTCTAACTGAATTGCAAAAACAATGACTATTTTCAAACAGGTTTTCCCTAATATGTCCCCCTCCCATTGGTTGGGAAAATTGATTGCCTTGCTCTAAACTCATGCCATTGGTTGCATCTGTATTGCTGTGTTGGGCTTAATGACAGCTGAACAACTGATACTAAGATGAATGGGAATACTAACAGATAGCTTTTTCAGGTATAATACTCCCTGACGTGGTCCGTGATTTCATCATTGATGATGTTTATGCAAGTTTATGCAAGTTTATGCAAGACATGTTCCCATCTGTGCTTAAATCTATGTGAAGAGCTCTTAGTAGGTTTGTTTGTGTGTGTGCTCGTGATTTTTCATGTGGTATGTGTGTTTCTTTAGCTGCTATTACCACAACTTTCCTTGGCAAGAGTCAAAAGTATGACAGGAAGACTCTGATAATCAGTTCCAGGCAGCGTGCAGCTGTTTGTCAAGACGTTCGATTGGTGAGTGAACATGGAGGTAATGGCAATTTCTTCTGGCTGTATTGTGAGTCAAAACTGTGAGTCAAAACTGACTCGTCTCATAGACCTTCTCGCATGCAATAATTGTGCTTTGTAAGTACTGCAAAATCTATTTTTGTATTGTTTTTCAGGAAAAATACCTAAACCTAGTTCCTTTTTTGCAAACATAAGACTTGTTGTCAGTGAACATATCTGGATTTAAGTTTATTTTTATTTAAAATTGTTTACTTTTAAAATGATTCAAATTAAATTAGAATTGGAAATAATATTAATAAAACCAAAAATGGTGCGCCAATGGATTTTAAGGACGTTTAGATATTTTTACTGAATTATTTATTTATTTTATTTTTTCCAAAGTGATAATATTACATCAGTGTAACAACAAGATTCCAAACAAAATGCGGATAATTTAGCTGTTGCGACCCCTTAACAGGAGCAGCCGAAAGTGAGAACTTAAATGTATTTAAATATAAGTACATATATATATTTATTTGTAAAAAATAATTTTAAGATTATTCAAATTCAATTAAAATCAAAAATTGATATTTATAAAAAACTGACTATTTTGCCAATGGGGTAAGAAAATAAACATAATTCAATATGTTGTCTGAAAACCAGTCTTAATCTAATATCTCATAATATCTATATAATTATACTTCTGAAGTAATTCTGAATTTTTACTGCAAAACAGGAAAACATACTGATTATTATAATTGTTTGTTTTGCAGTGTGGTAATGGTTCAAATAAAAATGTAGGTCTTGCTTCATATATGTGCCAGAGCCAATGTCTTCAGCCAGCTTTCATACTGCTTTCTCACACTATCAGACCCTCTACAACTCTCTCGTTTCCCACCGTCCATTCCTATTCCAGCCCAGAAAATGTCATTGGTGACGTTTGTCTGAGGACTAATCAAAAATGTGGTTAAACAGTGGTTAAACATCTTACTGCTAAGTAGGAAAACACACGCTTGACCTGGAGAACTCTGGGAGCTTTCCCTCCATACTTACTTGGCCTGCGGGTGGTATGCTCATTAGAGAGAGAAAAGAAAAGTGAAATAAAGCCAGAGAGATTGACATTAGGTAATATTCCTTTCCCCACTCTATTGTTATACATTAAATTGAACAGAAATGGATCTGATGGTTTTCAGTTGCTTTATTTGTTTTGTGAGTTGGATGGAAATTTCATTTGTGCTTGTTGGCCTAAATTGCTCAATACAATTAAACCCAAAACCTCTCTCTTGAAAGGTCACTTTATGATTTGAGGAAGTGCCCATTGATTAAACAGCAAGACGTGGCCAGAGGTGCGAATATTCCAACACTTGGCATTATGCAACTGGATGGCATCTCTCTTTATTTACTACAGAAAAATATGTTCCCAATGACACTTTCCAGTCCTTTTCTCCTCTGAATGAAATGTCTTTCATTCTGAAACGTGTCCAGTCTCAGTGCTGGAACACCTACCGAAATGAAACACTTACTCGTACTGCCCACTCAGTTGGAAAAATCAATGATGTCAACTCCTTTTCCAGGAATAGTATTGTGGCTGCAGCTGAGCCGGTGTCTGTTCTTTGTGGAGTCTCTGAACACTTTTTAAGAGTGAAGCTCCGTTCTAATGCGGATGGACAGCGGGGCAGCCACACTTGTGGGACTGCCGGCACATCTGGAAACACTAAGCCTCCCACTGCACTGCCTGGCCCAATAAAAGTCACTCTCTCTTCTCACTTTCTCTCCTCTCACTTTTATTTGCTCTGACCCTTTCTGTGGTGTAAAGGCGTGCTGATGACCGCATGATGCTCCCCGACACAGTGACCTGGGGGAAGTTCAGATGGATGAGGAGAGACAAAGAACGAGCAATATTTAAGAGATTAGTCACTTGCCTCTCTAAAGAACAATGCAGGTATAGGCTCATAGATATGGAGTATAAGAAATATACAGATCTTCTATCTCCTTCTGCTCCACTCTAATTAAATGGACAATCTTATGTAGGTCTGCTCTAATGAGTCTTTACATATTTCATATCAACTTCTTTCTCATCTCTCACGTGTTAATATTTAAGCAGTGGTGTGATTGATACATGTGCTGAAAATAGAATCAAGACTTCTGAGCTTTTTCTAATGTGTGTGTGTGTGTGTGTGTGTGTGTGTGTGTGTGTGTGTGTGTGTGAGAGAGAGAGAGAGAGAAAGATAGAGAGATAGATAGATAAATGGATAGAGAGAGAGATGGTTTCACACTCTCTGTCCTGAAGTTCTCTGCCAGCTCATGTCATGATCTCAGACTACCCGATGACAACTGACACTTATACACAGACAGATACTTTTTTTGAGTCAAATGAATAATGATACAATTATGTTTTTCTTGAGCACTAAATCTACATATTAATATGATTTCTGAAGAACCATGTGTCAGGTTTGCCGTTACATGAATAAATTACGTAAAATATATTGAATTGTAGTATTTCACAATTTTTGTGTTTTTACTGTATTTTTGATCAAATAAATGCAGCCTTGGTGAGCAAAAAAAAACTTAACAGTATTAAATCTAATAAATCTTGAACAAGTTGTACATTTCTTTTTTTTCCCAGGTACAATTATAAACATATTTACAGTGAAATGTCCTTAATTCACTGTTGTATATTAGGCTATATATAGTTCTGTTTAATATGATATATATTCCTGTAGCCTAAATTTCTCTCCAGGCTTAAAAGCCAAGGGAATCAGAAATGGACAGTGAAGGAGATCAATTATTTATATGCAGAGACTTATGAATTTTTAAATACCACAGTGATTATATTCACCTTCCTGCAAGCAGAATTGTTGTGCTAATGTTATCATGCAGCGTCTTTAGGTCCATAAGCAATGGTGAACTTAAGAAACTCTGTAGTTACTTGGGGGTGTAGTAGCACACTGTTGCTGTGCTGTTGTCATGGTGATGAAGGATGGTCAGGTAGTGTTAGGATAAGCGTGTGTAGATGAGCATGTAGATGAGCTATATACAGTACATGGTTTAAACCATGAAAGCAAGATAATGTACTTGCCCTTACTGTTAATAGATCTTTTCTGCCAGATGTGTGAAAATGCATAGCAGGACGTGTCAACTCACATTATGGGACTGAAATACAACAACTTTTTTTTTTGGGTTTCGTCAGTTGGTTTGTTAAGCTGGTCTAAAAACATTCACAGCTTTGGACTGGACTGATCTAGCTTTGTCTGACTGGAATCGCAACCTAGTCTGTCTCACCAGGACAAAATACTTTCACAGCCGACCAAGCACAGCATTAGCAGTACTGTATTTTTAATAATGGCCACTAGATGTTTTTGAGCATTCGAGTAATCATTGGACAGGAAAAAGATAATTATGTTTACATGCCTGCAGTGCTTGGTCAGTAAGAGAACAATTTAATTAATCATAGTCACTTTGTTTGTTGCTTTTACGACAATTCAAGCGCCAGTGGAAGTGAGTCTTTCACTCAGTTAAAAGATGCAGTATTCATTTTCTTAACAGGAGCTTTCATGCACTTTTGTGCTGATTTGCTTTAAATCTAAGTATTATGAGAGCACATTTTAAGTCTTGCCACTCTCGCCACTCTCTTATAGTAGCTGAATCTATTTTCAGCTACTATAATGGCTGCTCGTTAATAGAGATATTAGCCAGTGGAATTGCTGCCTGCTCCATTCAGCTTCTGTTATGACAGGTTAGTCCTCTGCAATTACCCTCCTCACCTCTCAGTGTGACCACCCAACCCCCACAACATAGTCTACCTATTCAGTTTCAGTCGTCCGTGAGGGGCTGCCGCTTTACTTTAGTTTTGTGTTTGTTTATTTTATAAGTGTTTGAACGTTCGTCGATTCTTGCCTCCTTCTTCCCTTATCAACTGACCTTGTTACATTAACTTTGACAGTGATGCGACAAAGTTAAGGTTATGCGAATGAGCAACAACTCGATGTGGTGACAATGGGAGTGAAGACAGTAGAACTAAGTGATCTGCTTCCTGTGAGATACTGTTGTCAAGTGTAGGCATATTGGAGGATAGGCTAAAGTTACTGTGAGGGATTTTACTGTTTTATGTAATTTATCTGTGCACATTTTCAGTGATATAATAAATATAATTATTCTAATATGCTGATTTGGTGTAGAGGTCTACACGGGTCCAAAAATTTGAACCCGAACCCGAAGGGACCCGTAATGTGTACTATCTGGACCCGACATGGACCCGTCTATTATTTGAAAGCTGGTGGGAAGACACAGACCGACTGGACCCGATTGTCACATATTCCACACTAAATTACTATTAACAAGTCAATAAACCAGTTGCGAAAAATAAAAGTTTTTGTCTTACCAAATTTTAGTAGCCGTCGTCTCCCTTCCTTTTAGAATTCCTGACTGATGCATTACAATCCTCCGCAAGAAAGTTCTATCCATTTTATTTCTCTCGGTATTCCAAGCTTAATCCACTCATTATTTCAGCTTCAAAAGTCCACTTGATGTCACGATGACGGATGACAAATGTGACTTTGCAGATTCGCATTTCGACTTGAGTTAACTCAAATAATAACTTTGACTGTTTGCCCTTTTGAAATAAAATAACAATTGCTCGTTCAGTGACATGGCCGCTGACGTTAGCATTATTTATTTGCTATCATCTCTGTGCTCTCTGCGCAGAGTCTGACCACCAAAACTTTAAGATTAAACTAGACGGTCCCGGATACACCAGCTTCAGCGCCAGACCTCTACACTACGTTCGGGGTGCTGTGCTGCGTGGCCTCAGCAGGCCCCAGGGCAGCAGGCCTTGACTCACAACCAGCCATGTGCTCATGGAGAGAGAGAACTATCAACCAGAACAGAGTCAAACTAACCATGCAAGTTCATTATATCTTCTTCATCCAACGGAGAAGAAAATTATTGCAACTTCAATGTTTGACACTCATGGAACCATCAAGACACGTTTTCAGGAACTTCAAGAAATGCTTTCACTGCAAACGCCATGCAAGTATACATTTAATGAGGTGCTCTGAAAATAATAAGCTGATGGTTCTTTTCATGTTCAATGAATCTTTTCCGTAGCTTCATTTCATTTCTGGTTTCATTCTGTCATTTTACCATCTACCCATGTATGTGTAATTGTTTGTATGTTAGTTATGTGTTCGGGATTTAGTTAATAAAACTTGTGCACAATATGTATTTGGTTCTGATTCTCTGCTTGCAACAAAGTTTATTTTACAATTTAGATTATGACTACAGGATCTCAGTAGTACTGTACAGTAAGAAAGACATTTCTCTTCCCCGGAAAATAATTAATGAATTATTGAATGTAATATTAATTTTACTACATTAAGTTAATTCTATTAACTGATCCAAATATTCATAATCAATTATATCAAGTTATGATTGATTATTAATATTTCTTAAGAGCTAATTTGCTACAGCTCTGGTTGCCATAGAAACATGACGTGCTTGAGACTGCACATTCACGTTAGCTGCCTTGAGCAACCTGAAGAGCTTTTTAAGCGCAATTTGTGTGTTTTTTTAACCTTATTTCCCGGTTCACACTTTTCTTATCCTAATTTTACAAGTTGCAAGTTACAAAAAACACACAAGCAGTGCTGACTGACTCAGCCGGGTGTTCTCCGAGTCCAATCGACTCGGGTATTACACACAATGTTAAACACAATGTTAAACCCTGTACGGGTCCCGGGTCCTCAGATCTCGGGTGCTCCGTGTAGACCTCTAATTTGGTGCTCAAGAAACATATTATTTTCAATGTACAAACAGTTGTGCTGCTTAATATTTTTGAGGAAACAGTGATACATTCTTTGATGAATATAAATTTCAAAAGAATAGCATTTATTTAAAAAAATAAATCTTTTGTAACATAAATGTTTTTATTGTCACTTTTGATCAATTTAATGCATCCTTACTGAATAAAAGTATTAATTTATTTTAAAAACTCTCACTGACCCCAAAGTTTTGAACAGTAATGTCGTTGCATATAAAATAGTTACAAGTGTAAACACTTGTCTGCAGACTTTTTTCATTTGGATTTTTTTTCCACTTCCAGCTTGAACAGAAAACGTCTCGGGTTATGACTATAACCCTTGTTCCCTGAGAAGGGAACGAGACACTGCGTCGAGAATCGACTCTTTGGGGACGCTCCCTTAGGGTGCGCCTCTGAAGTATGAATGAAACTATTCCAATCCTGATTGGTGTTGCGTCATGACGTAACATGTGACGGCATAACCGGATGCATAAAAGCGACGCCGGCACACACACACACTAGCCTAGCGATGAAGCAAGACGCTCTCAGGCCTCGAGGGGCGTGGCAGGACGACGCAGTGTCTCGTTCCCTTCTCAGGGAACAAGGGTTATAGTCATAACCCGAGACGTTCCCTTTCGAGGGAACTCAACACTGCATCGAGAATCGACTCTTTGGGGAACGAATGCCCACTAGGCCACGCACCGAAACAGGCCTGCCCAGGAGTGAAACTGATTTAGGCACTCAGCAGGACGAGAGCACACGTGCGCCAGGCGTACTGGGGAGGTGCAGACTATAGAACCGAACAAAAGTGTGTGGGGTAGCCCAACCGGCTGCATCACAGATCTCCTGGAGGGGAACTCCCGAGAGGAGAGCCCTAGAGGACGCCATGCCTCTAGTAGAATGAGCCCTTATGGCCAGAGGTGAAGGCAAATTGCGCACCTCATAAGCCAAGGCAATAGCCTGCACGATCCAATTACTAATGGTTTGCTTGGATGCCGGGAGCCCTCTCCTAGGTGACCCGAAACACACTAACAGTTGGTCCGACCTCCTCCAAGAAGAGGACCTCTCGAGATAAATACTCAAAGCTCTGATGGGGCAGAGCAAATTAAGCTTCTCTTCTTCTGCCGACACATGAGGTGGAGGATGGAACGCCTGAAGGGTCGTAGACCTAGCCGTATTAGCAGGCACTTTAGGCACATAGCCTGGTCTCGGGTGCAAAAAGGCCTTAACCCTGCCAGGTGCAAACTCCAAGCAAGCTGGAGTCACTGGCAGGGCTTGGAGATCTCCCACCCTCTTAAGAGAGGTGATGGCTAAGAGAAAGAACAATTTGCAGGTAAGATCTTTAGGCGAAGCCGACTGAAGAGGTTCGAAGGGGGCCAGAGATAACCCTTCCAGAACCACTGACAGGTCCCAGGCAGGAACCCTGGACTTGGTTGTCGGTCTCATCCTCCAAGTACCACGGAGAAAACGAATGACCAGCTGGTGCCTCCCCAGAGGCCCATCACCTAATGGCGCGTGGAAAGCCGCAATGGCAGCCACGTACACCTTAAGCGTGGAAGGGGAGAGACCCGCAGAGAAACGATCTTGAAGAAACTCCAGAACTGAAGCCACCGGGCAGTTAACTGGGTCTAAGTTATGTTCTCTACACCAAGTGACGAAAACATTCCACTTGAGGCCATATAATCTCCTAGTATACGGAGCCCTAGAGCTAAGTATGGTTTCAACCACCCCGGCTGATAGACCAGCGTTTAGGTACTGAACCCCCTCAGAGGCCAGGCCCACAGTTTCCACAGCTCTGGGTGAGGGTGGAAGATTGTGCCCTCCACCTGAGACAATAGATCCCTCCTCAGAGGAATCTGCCATGGCTGAGCTATCAGGAAAGAAATTATGTCTGAAAACCATACTCGGGTCGGCCACATTGGGGCAACCAGAAGTAGACTGATGCCCTCCTGACGGACCCTCTCCAGGACTGCCGGAAGCAGAGCGATCAGGGGAAATGCGTACAGGCGAAGCCTCGGCCAGGCCTGTACCATGGCATCCAACCCCAGTGGGGCTGGATGTGAGAGGGAGAACCAAAGTGGGCAGTGGGACGTCTCTCGAGACGCAAATAGATCCACTTCCATTGGTCCAAACCTCTCCCATATCAACTTCACCACATCTGGATGAAGTCTCCATTCCCCGGGCCTCAGCCCCTGCCTCGACAGGATGTCTGCTCCCTGATTCTGAACCCCCGGAATATACATTGCTCTGATAAACAGTATTTTCCCCTGGGACCAAAGGATAATCTGATGCGCCAGTCTGCACAGAGGGCGCGATCTGAGCCCCCCTTGTCGGTTCAGATAAGCCACCACTGAAGTATTGTCTGATCGTACTAAGACGTGGTAACCTCTGATGTCTGGAAGGAAGCTCCTCAGAGCCCTGAACACAGCCATCATCTCTAGACAGTTTATGTGCTGAGAGTGATGATGGTCCTGCCACAGACCCCTGGCAAAGCGGCCATCCATGACCGCGCCCCAGCCAGTGAGGGAGGCGTCTGTCGAAACGGTTTTCCGGCGACATGACGCTCCTAACACTGGCCCTTGGGACAGGAACCAAGGTTTCTTCCATATTTTTAGAGAACGAAGGCATCTGCGCGTTACTCTGATCATACGAAATGGATTCCCCTTGGGGGAAAACCCCTTGGCTTTCAGCCACCACTGAAGGGGCCTCATGTGTAGAAGGCCCAAAGGTATAATGTTGGATGCCGCTGCCATGAGGCCCAGCAGTCTTTGGAATTGCTTTACAGTAGTGGCCTGGCCTAGCTTTAACTTGGACACCATCGCCAGAATGGACTCGATACGCGCCGGAGACAAGCGTGCCTGCATCGTAGTCGAGTTCCACACAACGCCTAGAAACGTTGTGGACTGGGACGGTTCTAACACACTCTTCTTTGTGTTGAGTCTCAACCCCAATTTTTGAATGTGGCCAAGGACGACATCTCGATGCCGAACTGCCATTTCTCGAGACTGGGCCAGAATGAGCCAATCGTCGATATAATTCAGTATGCGGATGCCCTGAAGTCTCAGAGGAGCAAGTGCTGCATCCATACATTTGGTGAATGTGCGGGGAGAGAGTGCTAGGCCGAACGGAAGAACCCGATATTGGTAAGATTCACCCCCGAAAGCGAACCTCAGGAACCTCCTGTGACATGGAAGGATGGATACGTGAAAATAGGCGTCTTTTAGATCTATCGCGACAAACCAGTCCTCGGATCTGATTTGACTCACGATGACAGGAATAGTGAGCATTTTGAACTTGAGCTTCATCAGAGACCGGTTTAAAACCCTGAGATCTAGAATTGGCCTCAACCCCCCATCCTTCTTTGGAACTAAAAAGTACCGGCTGTAAAAACCGGACTCCCTGTCTGAATGAGGAACACGTTCTATGGCCTCCTTTAACAGCAGAGATTGCACTTCTTGTTCCATCACCTGAGCCTGCTCTGGAACCACTGTAGTCTGCACCACCCCAGAGAATTTGGGGGGGCGGTGCCCGAACTGCAGTCTGTACCCTGACCTTATTATATGCAGGACCCATGCAGATATGTTGGGAAGAAAATACCACGCCTCTACAAAATCTACTAAGGGAACCAGCCTCTCGAGACTGGTCTCTGGTGTTTTTCGAGCACCCTTCTCGACCCCCTGAAGCGGAAGACCGGCAGGCTGTAGTCGATACGGTTTTCGTGACCATAACTCGTTTTTTATTTTTCGAGAAACAAGAGTCACAGTGCATTCGCTGGAATATGATGCAGCCCGAAGCGTCACCGACGGCGGGAAACTCACATCGTTTCCTTGAGGGCTCCGCTGTGAGAGCAACCTCGGTTGTTCTACAATGGAGGGGACAGCCCTCAGAGGTCCCACCACTCTGGCTAGGACCTCTTTCCTGAAGCCCTCTTAGCCTGAAGGACATCCCTTAAATCGCCCTTCTGGCTGGGGGGCTTCTGCTGGGAGCGTTTCCTCCGTTGCCAAGCTCCCGGTGGAGGGGCTCTAGAGGAAATGCTCTCCTTTTGCTCTGCCCGGTGTGAGGAGCTGGTTGATGGCTGGGGCTGATGTTCTTGCCCCACCCTACTCGATTTGGACTTCGATTTTCGGGGGAGGAACTGCTGGAACGCCGCAGATTGCTTCTTCGCCTCCTGAAACCTGTCGACGACCGATGTAACTGCGTCGCCAAACAGGCCAGAAGGCGAAAGCGGCGCATCCAGAAAAACAGATTTATCTCTCTCTTTTAAACCTGATAAGTTGAGCCACAGATGCCTCTCCGTGGCCACCATAGCTGCCATAGAGCGGCCAATAGCACGGGCCGTCTCTTTAGTGGCCCGGAGAGACAAATCTGTGGCTTTGCGCAACTCCGCAATATCTCCAGGAGTTGGCCCCTCCCCCTCGTCCAAATCTTTCAGGAGGTCGGCCTGGTATGCCTGCAAGATAGAGTAGAGTGCAGACAAGAACCAGCCCGACCTGCCGCCATGTAAGCCCTGCCTATTAAAGCAGATGTATCTCTGCAGGGCTTACTAGGCAGCGCCGGGGTTTTAAGGGAAGATGCCGACTCAGGAGATAGATAACCGGCTAGAGCTTCTTCGATTTTAGGCATCTTCCCATAACCCATATCCCGTGCCCCCACAACATTGCTATAATCGACAACAGATGGACGGGAGACACGGGACGAATGCGGTTTATCCCACGATCTCGAGATCTCTTTGTGGAGATCGGAGAAAAACGGCAAACCCCGGCGCTGAGGCTGTGACCTGTGCTGCAGGAAACGCTCGTCTAACTTGCTTACGACTTGCGTTCCCTGCTCATCTTGTGGCCAGCTGATGTTAAGTCTGGCCACGGCACGAGTCACAACCTCCACCAGCTCCTCATCCCGTGCTGCGCTCCCAAACAGTTCACACACAAAACATGCGTGTCCCCATCCGTAATAAAACGAGGACAGGGGTGCACACACATTCTGAACTGCTGGCTGGCCATAATTTATATATATATAGATAATATTTTCTGACAAACAACACCAAATAAGACAGACAGTTGTTACATAGAGCGCCTGCTGAAGAGCGAAAAGCTAGTGTGTGTGTGTGCCGGTGTCGTTTTTTTGCATCCGGTTATGCCGTCACATTTTACGTCATGACGCAACACCAATCAGGATTGGAATAGTTTCATTCATACTTCAGAGGCGCACGCTAAGGGAGCGTCCCCAAAGAGTCGATTCTCGACGCAGTGTTGAGTTCCCTCGAAAGGGAACTGGCTTATTTCAGGAATCTTTTCTTGCCTGATTTTTCTAAAGCCCTATTCACACGGGATAAGTATTACCTGGTGACCTCTAGTCATTTGTAATAATTGCGGAGTTTGTCTGAGATCTTAATCCCGTGCGAATCTGCCATGTCTGTAATTTGTAAAGTAAAAATTCCCCCTCAAATTACCTACTATATTTTGACGAACATCGAGGTCCTGTGATAATATTAGTCCCGTGCGAATTGGCATCTCTGTGATTTGGCCGGATCGTATATAATTTTTTCAAGGTTTTTGTTTCATGTGCGCCTTTTTATCCATCTTTCGCGAAGAATGGAGGCTGTGTTGGAGTGTTTTGATAGTATTTTGGGTGCTGGGTCATATCGCATATACACAACTACACAATTTGCAGAAAGTGAAAGCTGAAAATCATCAGAAGAGCAAAAACAAAAAGAATGATTAGATGGAGATGAATGACAACGTATAGCAGCATGCGGTAAGGAACTTTATTCTGTTTATGTCATAATATATCATACAGCTAGACCTATAACGAAAATACATTTCCAAGCAATAGCCTATGACGTCATATCCGGGAGATAAGTCAGTAAATTTGAGTAAAATCACAGGCTTCGGTTATCCCGTGCGAATGCGCCACATGAAATTCAGATGTGGGGGGATAATTTCTAAATCACACGAGGTCCCCAGATAGTACTAATCCCATGCGAAACGGGCTTAAGACACATCAAGTGTCACCACAGGTACAGGTGTCACCTGATATTTAATCTGAAATTGCAACTGATGATCCCACACAATAATTATCTTAATTCAAATAAGAGCTTTACACATTTTTTCTTCACACTTTGTGCCAAGACATAATATACGTTCCCCTGTATTTCTGATCTAATTATGACAAAGCTACTTGTTTTTGAGCCTCTTTTCTAATAACAGAAACTGGGAGTATTGAAATGTTAAAATAAATATGATTAATTTTGAGATTCCAGATGTTTCAAGAACGCTGTTTTAGAGCGGTTCGTATTATCTCTAATTACAAAATTATACTTTTTCCTGTAATTGCTTTGGGGAGGAGGGGGGAGCAATGAGTCATTCAATCAAAACGGTAATGATAACCTAGTGGTCATTTCCTGCTCTTAGCCATGCTCAACTGTAGATTCCTCTCTGGTGAAATTTGGAGTAAATTGGGCATCTAGAGGCAATTGCACACCATGTTATTTGTACCTTTAGTACATGATCCTAATGTTATTGATTTTAAGTATTTTTCATTGGTAATCAGTCTTTAGCAGTGATTGCGGCATGGCAAAGATGAAAGCTGTTGTCTGTCTGATGTGTTTGAGCTGCAGTCCATCAGAAGTAGCTGGTGAACATGTTTCACCATGTCTGGTTTCAGATCATTCTACTTGATGTTTCTTTAATGCTCTATT